>CM031608.1:38057748-38065150 GCA_018398815.1 Conus ventricosus | reverse complement strand
CTCTCTCTCCTCCTTTCTCTCCCCCTCTCCTTTTCTCTCTCTCTTTTTCTTCTCCTCTCTCTCTCTGTGTGTGTTACATACATATATAGATATAGAGATTTGGGCAGAGTAAAAATAGATTCTATCTAGCTACCTACCTACCATCATCTATCTATCTATCTAAGCATCTATCTACCTATTTTCTCCTTTCCTTTTCTAGTTATACATGCAGGATGTGTGAATGGATTTATCTGAGGTTTTCAAAATTTATCCATTTTCTTTTAAATCATGAACACAGCCATTGTTTGTACTGTAGTGAAGAACTTCATCGCCAAAGTAACGTCTGTGTGTGGACTGGACAACGGAATTGCGCTCCCTGTGAAAAGCCTTGCTGCAGTGCACACCGGCTGTTTCTGTGGTTTTTGAAGTGCACACCGGCTGTTTTCTGTGGTCTTTGCAGTGCACACCGGCTGTTTCTGTGGTCTTTGCGGTGCACACCGGCTGTTTCTGTGGTCTTTGCGGTGCACACCGGCTTGTTTTCTGTGGTCTTTGCGGTGCACACCGGCTGTTTTTGTGGCTTTGCGGTGCACACTGGCTGTTTTCTGTGGTCTTTTTTGGGCACAGCGGGCTGTTTTCTGTGGTCTTTGCGGTGCACACCGGCTGTTTCTGTGGTCTTTGCGGTGCCCCACGGCTGTTTCTGTGGTCTTTTGCGGTGCACACCGGGTGTTTTCTGTCGTCGTTGGGGGTGCAACACCGGCTGTTTTCTGTGGTCTTGCGGTGCACACCGGCTGTTTTTTTGTGTTCTTTGCGGTGCACACCGGCTGTTTTTCTGTGTTCTTTGCGGTGCCACACCGGCTGTTTCTGTGGGTCTTTGCGGTACACAATCGGCTGTTTTCTGTTGTTTTTGCAGTGCACACCTGCTGTTTCCTGTGGTTTTTTGCGGTGCCACCGGCTGTTTCTGTGTCTTTGCAGTGCACGCCGCTGTTTTCTTTTTGTTTTTGCAGTGGGACACCTGCTGTTTTCTGTGTCTTTGCAGTGCACGCCGGCTGTTTTCTGTTGTTTTTGCAGTGCACACCTGCTGTTTTCTGTGGTCTTTGCAGTGTACGCCGGCTGTTTTCTGTGGTTTTTGCAGTGCACACCTGCTGTTTCTGTGGTCTTTGCGGTGCACAATGGCTGTTTTCTGTGGCTTTGCAGTGCACGCCGGCTGTTTTCTGTGGTTTTTACAGTGCACACCTGCTGTTTCCTGTGGTCTTTGCGGTGCACAGCGGCTGTTTCCTGTGGTCTTGCAGTGCACACAGACGGTTTTCTGTGGTCTTTGCAGTGCACCACGGATGTTTCCTGTGGTCTTGCAGTGCACACCTGCTGTTTCCTGTGGTCTTTGCAGTGCACAACCTGGCTGTTTCCTGTTTGTCTTTGCAGTGCACACCTGCTGTTTCCTGGTCTTGCAGTGCACACCTGCGTTTTTCTGTGGTCTTTGCAGTGCACACCTGCTTTTTCCTGTGGGCTTTGCAGTGCACACCTGCTGTTTCCTGTGGCTTTGCAGTGCACACCGCTGTTCCTGTGGTCTTTTCAGTGCACACCTGCTGTTTCCTGTGGGCTTTGCAGTGCACACCTGCTGGTTTTTCTGTGGTCTTGCAGTGCACGCCGGCTGTTTTCTGTGGTCTTTGCAGTGCACACCTGCTGTTTCCTGTGGTCTTTGCAGTGGACACCTGCTGTTTCCTGTGGTTTTGCAGTGCACACCGGCTGTTTTTCCGCCGTCTTTGTGGTGCACACGGCTGTTTTTTTGTGGTGTTTGCGGTGCACACCGGCTGTTTTTCTGTGGTATTTTCAGTGCACACCTGCTGTTTCCGTGGTCTTTGCGGTGCACGCCGGCTGTTTTCTGTGGTTTTTGGGAGTGCACACCTCTGTTTCCTGTGGTCTTTGCGGGGCACACCGGGTGTTTTCTTGGTCTTTGCGGTGCACACCGGCTGTTTTCTGTGGTTTTTGCAGTGCACACCGGCTGTTTTTCTGTGGTTTTTCAGTGCACACCGGCTGTTTCTGTGGCTTTGCGGTGCACACCGGCTGTTTTCTGTGGTCTTTTTCAGTGCACACCCGGGTGTTTTCTGTGGTTTTTGCAGTGCACACCGGCTGTTTTCTGTGGTCTTTGCGGTGCACACCGACTGTTTTTTTGATGTCTTTCAGCCCATCGTTAGTTTCAGACTGCTAGGGAAATTTGGGAAATTTACTGTGAGGAGATAACAGCCCGCTTATGGTCCTTCGAGGTCGGCTGGATTGTGAACGATATGGATGGAATTGAGCTGTCAAAATGTATTTCCCATCAGGAGTTTGCAAGGGGAGTGGAGGGGGGGGGGTAGAAGAAGGGGAAGTGGATCCCCTGCGTCTTTTTAAAAAATCAAAATACAAACAAACAAGCACACAATCAAACAAACAAACAAACAAAAATACTGGAGCCAGATGACGCCAACACACGTGATCTTAATTTGACATGTCATCCGAACGAGGATTTTCATCAGCAACTGGACACTTGAAATACAAACAAACAGACAAACAGCTCTCTTCTTGATAGATTCGAACCACGTGCCCACATTTGTTCTCGCTTTACATAGATAGGGAATTATTCACGTGACCCCATGTTCATTCTGAAACATTGTCTGTTTTACAAAACAGTGTCTGTTTGTAGAAGACCCAGCGATCAAGTGTTAATTACAGCACTGAAAAGAATAAAAAGTAAAGTCTTACAAAAAATCTCTAACCCATCTCATGTTTTCCTTCGATTATTTATGCCCCTTTCTTGTTGGAATGAAAAACATAAAGAAGTAAGGATCACGCACGAAAAATGTTTTTAAAAAATCAACTCTCTCTCTCTCTCTCTCTCTCTCTCCTCTCTCTCTCTCTCCCTCTCTCTCCTCCTCTCTCTCTCTCTCATTTAAAAAAATCAACTCTCTCTCTCTCCTCTCTCTCTCTCTCTCTCATCTCTCTCTCTCCTCTCCACACACACACACACACACACCACACACACACACACACACACACACACACACACACACACACACACAACTTTTATTCATCAAGTTTATCATCAGGTCTGTCTACCCTACCTGCTGGCACTCAAGGAGAGGTAATTTGCTGATGAAGGCAAATAAACCAAAAATTTCAACTATAACCATCACAGCTTTTTACAATTCTTTCAAGAGAAAAAGCGTAACAGCCTGTACTGTTGCTGTTCCATCTGTCTATCATTCTATCTATCTACAGAGAGAGAGAGAGAGAGAGAGAGAGAGAGAGAGAGAGAGAGAGAGAGAGAGAGAGAGAGAGAGAGGAGAGAGAGAGAGAGGAGTTTTCTTTCAGACAAGAACTTTTCTTCTTTTTTTTTTTACATTTCTTTTAAGAAATCGTAATAGCGTGCTGTTATTCCATCAGCAGCTACTTTTATTGATTAGTTGAAAAGAAAAATATCTCTTAACGTTTCTTTCGTCGTCATCGTGTATGGTGGATCCGGACTCGTGTTGTCCGTGGAATCAAATACAAGGGTGATTTGTTGAGTCTGGCACCATGCGGCCTGTGTTCTTGTAAGGGCTACTGCATACGGTTTGTTTTGTTGCGTGTGTTCGTGAGAGGATGCGTGGAAGAAAATGTTCGGTGCTGGAAAAGTGCTGACACGATGATCACTATAATATTCATATTCGTTTTTTTCTTTGTTTGTTTTTCCCATGTGAAACGTTTGTAAATTATGTTTCATCTTAGGTTTAGAACTTTATTTATGATTGGCTTAACATTTTAACCTTTTCACTGTCGTAAGAGCGCTATTGTTTCACCTTTATGTTTGTTTACTTATCTTTTTTTAATACCTATTTTCCTCTCTCCCCTCTCTCTCTCTCTCTCTCTCTCTCTCTCCTCTCTCTCTCTCTCTCTCTCTCTCTCTGTATGTGTGGTGTGTGTGTGTGTGTGTGTGTGTGTGGTGTGTGTGTGTGTGTGTGGTGTGTTGTGTGTGTGTGTGTTTGCTTGTGTATGTGCTGGCGTTGTGTGTGTTGTGTGTGTGTGTGTGTGTGTGTGTGTGTGTGTGTGTGTGTGTGTGTGTGTGGTGTGTGTGTGTGTGTGTTTTTGTGTGTGTGATTCAGATTTAGATTCAGATTCAGATTCAGATTCAGTCATTTATTGTCTTTGAAAACCGTAACAGGTTTTATATGACACAAAGAATAGTAGTAGTAGTAGTAATAATAAGATAAATTAAATTAACTAATAACAAATAACGAAGCGTTAAATGTAAGAAACTCGATAGCTATAATACGAATTTTTTACATCTTGTTCTTGCTTGTATTTGTTTCTGTCTATTAACAACTGCTGAACTGCTGACACTCATACACATATTTTGCAACCTCGCTGATAACATTGTCATTCGATATTAAATTGGTGGGCAACGCATTTTGTATTTTGTACTTGTCTTCAACACGTTTTAAAAAGTGTTTTCTTAAATCCTTATATTTAATACAATTATCTAAGAAAAGAATTTCATCCTCAACTATATTACACTTCATACATAATCTTCTTTCTCTTGGCATTTTAGTATATCTGCCTTTTTCTATTTGTAGGTCGTGACAAGAGATTCTTAATTTACATAATGATTGTTTTTGGTGAAACGTTATGAAAGGATTTGCTAGATATGGTTCCATTCTATAATCTCTAGTGATGCTATTGTAAAATTTAAGCTTTGATTCTGTTTGTGACTTTCTTTTCTTCCAAAATGATATGTATTCAGTTTTCAATTTAGTTTGCACTACATGGCACAATTTATTAATACTAAAAGTATGCTGGTTATTCCAAACATGTTCCAATCCAATTGGGTGAAGAATGTGTTTTAACAAATTTAAACCAAGGTGTTTGGTAAGTTTCATTGTTTAACATGCTTGTGTTATATCATTTTGATAAGAGTGTTGTCTTCAGAATCCAAAAAAATGGTACCAGAACTTTATAATCTGATGAATTATTGTTAAGCTAATTGGTGAACTTCCAAGCTCCCCAACAACAGCCAAGTTTGTAGCTTTTTTGTGGACACCTAAGACTTGCTTAAAAAACTTATGTTGGTATGCTCATGAGGTAATCTATTCGAGAGGCACTCATTAAATATGTTTTCTAGAGTGAAATTTCACTTAATTTTATGCAATAAGGTAACCATACATCTGCGCCGTACATTAATATTGGTGACACAAGACTATCAAATAATTTTAAAACAATTGAAAATTGATATTTTCATTTCTAAACGCTCTTTTTGGGGTATATGTTGCTTTGTTGCCTTGCTTACTAAGATGTTCTGCTGCCATGTCAAGTTTTCCTAACTTATGATGAAAAATTATTCCCAGATATTTTATTGTTCTGCTGTTTCAATGAATTGTGCACCACATTTAAAAAATAATCGAGTTTTGGGTTCTGTTTTTAGAAAATATTATTACTTTAGTTTTTTTCAATGTTAATTTGCAAGCTACAATATAAATGTAATTTATCTAATTTTATTTGTAAACCTTGCTTAGATGTTGCGACGAGTATAAGAATCATCTGCGTATAACAAAGTAGATATACACGTATTACTTGAAGGATCTAATGTTGGTGAATCAACATGTGGAATCCAGGTTGTTAAATCGTCTATAAACATGTTGAATAATGTTGGACTGAACGAGTTTCCTTGCAAAATTCCTCTTCGTATACAAACTGAATGGCAACTTCCATTTTTTCCATCAGAGTAGATTGTGTATTTGTGTACATGTTTTTAACCAAATTAAAGCATTTACCGTTGATGCCAAATCTTTGGTAATTTCATTAATAATCCTTTGTGAGAAATTTTAAATCAAATGCTTTCTGAAAATCGACAAAACATGCATATAATCTTCCAGTACGCGATTTCAATGTGTGGTCTACTATACTCTTTAAAATAAAGATATTGTCCGTAGTTCTATGGCCCTTTCTAAAACCTGCTTGTTCCTTAGATAAAGAATTGTTTGATTCTAAGTACATGTTTATTCTATTGTTTAGTATTTGACATAAGACATTACTTAATGAACAATTAAGTGTGATTCCTCTGTAATTGTTGGGGTTCGATTTGTCTCCTCCTTTATAAATAGAACTGAAATGCCTTTTTTCCATAAATCTGGATATTGGCCAGTTTGTAAGATTAAATTAAATATATTTTTCATTGTAGGTAATAGCTCTGAAATTCCTGCTTTTAGGAATTCATTTCTTATTCCATCTATTCCTGGTGATTTGTTCTTCTTTAATTTCTTAACAGTCTTTATAATTTCTGTATCGGGAATCTCATAATCTACATTAATATTTATTCAAACCTGCTTTCATATCTTCCATATTTTGAATATCATTTGTGACAACATTTTCTTGCTTCTCTAGTTCAACTTCTTTTCCTATTATTTTTTCGAGATGCGTGATCCATTTTTAACAGGCAGTGAGTGTGTCTGTTCTTGAGTCTCCATGGTTTGTAATTCTTTCAAGGTTTTCCAAACTGTATTTGGATTTTCAGACAAGTTTTTGTTTAATAAAGCTAATAACTTAGCTTTGAATATTTTCTTCTTTTTCTTTATCATTTGTTGTATGCTTCCTGCAATGAAATATTTCTGGTGAAGTATTTTGTTAAATGGGTTTCTGTTTAAAGCGTTTAATAAAGATTTGGTTTCTCGACGATGTGATTTGCATTCCTTGTCAAACCATTTTTATTCTTTCTTTTCCTTTTCTTCCATGTTCTTGTTATTTTGTAGGTAATACTTTGTTTACCCGCATCATGTAGCATTTGTGTGAGTTCTTTAACTACATTATTGACAGTTTTGGAAGAATTGATAGGTTTTTTTTATCGTCTAATG
This sequence comes from Conus ventricosus, assembly GCA_018398815.1. Taxonomy (NCBI): domain Eukaryota; kingdom Metazoa; phylum Mollusca; class Gastropoda; order Neogastropoda; family Conidae; genus Conus; species Conus ventricosus. The sequence continues at coordinate 38,058,311 of CM031608.1, read as the reverse complement.
CGATATATTGTTTACATAATTCAAACGCATTTTCATTTCTGGAGATATCAGTGCTCGTTGAAGTTTTATATCGGATTTCTCATCCCAAAAGAAAATAACATTTTCATCCTTAATTGATGAGATTCGACGTCTGCACCTGTTTTGGGGTTAGTTGCAACTCCGTATCATTTGGGATACCTTGATTAATCTTATCGATATTGGGCAGTGGTCTGAATAATCTGTTAGATCATGCACTTTCATGTCACTTATGTCCTTCAATAAATTCTGGGAACATAGGAAATAATCCTACTACACTACATCCGTTTGATGTAAAGCAAGTATATCGTCCTTGTAATCACCCAGTGTTCTGCCATTAAGAATACACATATTACAGTCAATACATAGGGATGAAAGTCTTTTTCCATGTTTATGAACGTGTTTATCCATGGAGCATTCTATGTGTTTATATTATTGAAAGGATAATCTTCGGGTAAAGAATACATATTATTTTCTCTTTCCATTGTAATATAATCAGAAATTGTCCCTGATCTCGCATTAAAGTCTCCACATAAAATTACCTGTTC
>CM031608.1:38045508-38051748 GCA_018398815.1 Conus ventricosus | reverse complement strand
CCCTTTTCCCCCTTTTTTTTCCCCCCCCCCTTTTTTTTTCCCCCCCCCCCCCCCCCCCGTGCATGGGGGTTTTTTTGGGTTTTCCAAAAAAAAAAAAAAAATCCTTAAACGTCCCCCTTTTTTTGTCTTTTATCCCTTTTTTTAAAAAAAAAAAAAAAAATTTCTTTTTTTTTTTTTTTTTTTTTTTTTTTATAAAAAAAAAGCAAATTTCCTTTTTTTTTTTTATTTTTTTTTTTTTTTTTTTGTTTTATTTTTTTAAACAATTTTCCATATTTTTTTTCCCGGGGGCCCAAACCCCACCCCCACCCCCCCCCCTCCCCCTCCCCTTAAATTTTGTTTTTTTCATTTTATTTTTTTTTTGTCGTTTATTATTAATTATTATTTCTCTTTTAATTTCCTTCTTTCATGTGTTCCATTATGATTGCATCACCGCTTTGTTTGATTGATTTGCTTTCCTACATTATTCATTTCACTGCATGTTTAGTCCCCTACCCTCATGGGCGGACGGACTGTCTTAAAGCACGCAGTGCTTATCTTATCCTCGTAAATAAAAAATGTTTTCTGTTACTTGTCTTGCTTCCCTCTCTATCTCTCTCTTCTCTCTCTTTCTCACACACACACATGTAATAATAAATATATTATATAAATTTAAATTACAACAACTAAAAATTCCAAGGATAAGTACCCACCGTTCCGCACTTACAAGCTACTTTGTTGCATTGCACAAATTTTGAATTATAACAAAGTTGCTCTTATGTTTAGATTGAAGAAATAAAGGAGATACGATTTCACTATCTCAGTGGCTATGATTCTGCCTAACTACCCAGTATGTGCATGAATGGATGGTGGGGAACAATAAAATAATATGCTTCTCAAATAAGCTTTCACAATGCTTTATACTCCAAGGGGTGAGACATCCTCCATAGGGATGGAAACTCACAACCTATACTCCTGTCATATACCGATATTTCGAAATTGGGGTTTCCTCAGTGACCGCGGAAAGTGGTATTTGACTCTCTATTTTTCAGTTTTTAGAGAATTGCAATCCCGAAAAGGCTGGTGTCATATGTTCAGTAGTTTGTTGTGTTTTCAAAAACATAAAGGTTCACCTCAAGTAAGCAAAAAATCATGAAGAGCAAAACAAGCTACATTTCTGTGAAATATAAATTAAAAAGATTCCTCTAAGACACAAGTCTGGGGCCAGTTTCTCTTGAATGAATCCGCAAGGGACCAAATACAACAAACTAAAAATTTCAAGATAAGTACCAGCACGTTAAGCCTTACAGAGCAGCTAATTTGCAATGACTGCAAGTAATATTGAATTATAACAAAGCTTCTCTAGCTTAGATTGAAGATAAAGAAGGATTACGCATTATATCCAGTGGCAGATGATTCTGCAAAAAAAGTATTCAATGGTTGATGGGGAAAATAAAATAATGCTACAAATAAGCCTGTCAGTAAGTTAATTCAAGGGGTAGAACATCCTCCAATAGGGATGGAACTCACTAACAAAAACCCGGGGCATATACCTGGATAAATCAAACATAGGTGGTTCTCTCGTGACGCAGAAGTGGTAGATTTGACTCCTCGCCTTTTCAGTTTAAGATGTTTCAATTAAGAAAGTGGTGTCCAAACTGTAGTAATGTTTGTTGAGTTTTCAAAAACCACAAAGGTGCCATCTAAGAAGCAAAAAGAAATCATGAAAGAGCAAAACAAGCTACATTTTTTTGAAAAGTAAAAATATAAAAAATATCCTCTAAGACACAAGTGCTGAGGGCCAGTTCTTGGAATGAATCCGCAAGGACTAAATACAACAAACTAATAAATTCCAAGAATAAGTACCGAGCACCGTTCCAGCAAACTTACAGAGCAGCTTAGTGTTGCAATGACTGCAAGAAATATTGAATTATAAACAAAGCTTGCTCTTATGTCTTAGATTGAAGAAATAGAAGGAGATACGCATTCATATCGCAGTGGCAGATGATTCTGCCTAACTAACAGTATGTGCATGAATGGTTGGATGGGGAAAAATAAAATAAATGCTTCTCAAAATACCTTTAGTTAGCAGATTCAACTGCACTCAGATATGATTGAGAATCTCCTTCTATATCTGTCAATACTAAGAATTGACAAGCTTTGTTTATAATCATATTTCTGCAAAATGTCATTGCAACACTCTGCTCTTTAAGTTCTGGAACGTGCTCGACTTAACTGTGGAATTTATTGTTTGTTGTATTTAGTCCCCGGTTCATTCCAAGAACGGCCTCAGCACTTGTGTCTTAGAGGATATCATTTTTTTTCTATTTTAAAAGAAATTCTAGACGTTTTGCTCTTTCATTGAATTTTTCTTAATTGCTTCTTGATGGCACCTTTGTTGGTTTTTGAAACTACAAACATACTACATTATTGCACACAGCCTTTTCTGGGATTGCATTCATTCTTAAATCTGAAAAGGCAGAGTGGAGGTCAAATTTCCACTTTACCGCGTTTTTCACTGATGGAGGAAAAGGAAACACCAAGTATTCGAAATATCGGTTAAATGACACGGAGGTTATATGTTAGTTTTTTAGTTTCCATCCCTATATTGGAACGGATGTCTCTCCCCTTGGAGAAATATAAAGCTTGCTGAGAGCTTTATTATTGGAAGCATTTATTTTTTATTTTCCCCATCCACCCATTCATGCACATACTGTTAGTTAGGCAGAATCATCTGCCACTGCAGTATGAATGCGTATCTCCTTCTATTTCTTCAATCTAAGACATAAGAGCAAGCTTTGTTTATAATTCAATATATTATATTATATATATATATTATATTATATATGTGTGTGTGTTGTTTTATGTATATATGTATGTATATGTGTTACAGAGAGAGAGAGAGAGAGTGAGAGAGAGAGAGAGTGATTGCCTGAATCAGACACAGATCCACACCTAATAGAATTTCATTGAATATCCAAAGGATGCACATTCTTCATCCAGAATTATTTACATCAATCATTACTCATGGGAAAACTTGGAAGAAACTGTTGTTTTTTTTTTTTTTTTTTTTTAAAGTTCATTGCTGAAGGTTTATACACAACCGCTATAGAGCATTCCTTTAAATGTATTGTGGTGTAAGTGTACTAAACTATAGTTATTTGGTTACGTTTCACCATTTTGCCGCTACAGATCATTCATGGATATTTCATAGTGACTGTGTGTATGTGTGTGTGTGTGTGTGTGCGTGCGTGCGTGCGTGCGTGTGTGTGTGTGTGTGTGTGTGTGTGTACTCGCGCACGCGCGCGCGCGCCGGTTGTGTGTGTGTGTGTGTGTGTGTGTGTGTGCGTTGCATGTGTGGTGCGTGCATTGTGTGTGTGTGTGTGTGTGGTGGTGTGTGTGTGATAAATAGGTAATGCTTTTTTGGTTAAGGGTTACACACGATAGTTTACGTCGTTATGTTTTTACTTTACCTAAGGTATTGGGGGTTTGGGGCCTTACATTTTTAAATTCCCAATGTTGTTTTTTCACTTTGCAGTTTCGGAGGCTAACCTATCAAATGTAAAATCCTTTTTTCCTCTTCTCTCTCCTCTCTCTCTCTTTTCCTGTGGCGACACTAAATTATAAAACCCCCCCTGTGCCTCCCCAACCCCCCACCAAAAACCCACCACCCAATAACCCCCCCCCCCCCCCCTTTCCCTCTTTGCTCCACCCCCAAAGACCCCCCCATGTTTACCAGCCCAAGCCCCCCCCCCTAAAAACCCCCCCCCCCCACTTTTCCCCCCCCAAACCCCCCCCCCCCCCCCCTCCCCACCTAAAAAAGTTTTTTTTTTTACCAAAAGGGGTCCCCCCTAGACGCGGTGCTCATGAGTCTGTATCCCCTCCTGATGGGCGATATAAAAACTCGTGTTTCCTGTCTCCAAATTTTTTTCCCCGTAATGCCTTGGGGGGGGTTTTTGTTATTGTTGTTGTTGTTTTTTTTGTCTGACTCCAATATCACAACGTTTATGCTTTTGGCCCTCAACTATGAATTGTTGGATTCTCCTCACTTTATCCAGTCCACTTTTGAGGTATAAGACTATCAGCTTTCCCTTTCAGGCAGGGGATTCGTCTCCCCCCTGTCTTAAAACTTATCGCTTTTCTCTCATCTTTTTGAAAACGTGTGACTCTTTTGGCTTTTTTTTCTTCAGCGTAGGGGCAGCATTCCCAGCCCCCTTAGTTACTTGGCCGACCTGAGCGCCGTCGCTCATCAACAAAGTTAGAGGCCCAAATTTCAAACTCATGCTTGTCCTGAATTTACGCTTTCCTGAAAGTGCAGGGCACTTTTAGCCGGACACAAAGTCAGCTTCAAGCTCTATTCATTTAACAGAAGTTCTAGACATCGTGGCACCGACAGCTGGGCTTCTTCGTCAGCGTCAGACTACCCCAGGCGGACAGTCTACAAGACCAGCAGGCCAACCACCATTGCCGATGTCACTCGACATAAGGGAGATACTCTGCCTCTCTTCCACCGAGTGCATTTAACCCATTCAGGACACAGACACTTCAGACTGGCACCTCTTCCTGTCCTGGTGTTGCCTTCAAAACAGAAAGTTAGAAAAGAGCAAGGGAGACGAATAGAAATGGACCAGGCACTTTCTAGAGGACAACATTAATGCTCCTCAACATTGCACTCTGATGTCCTGTCTACATTTTAGTGATTCCGCTCAGCAGACTAAATTGAGTGGTATATAATTTGTTAGGCTTGTGACTATGCTTGCCTTGTATTGATACCTTTGCAGGTTTACATTTCTGCACTTATTGGATAAAAGCTGGCAGGAGTTTCACCGACACTTTGCTTCCCTTGCGTGTTTAAAAATGCTTTATATGGGTTGAATCAAACTGATGCCTTTCCTTGCTTAACTTCGCCAAATGGCTTACCTATTTTACCAAGAGAGTTATTCCCCTTCAGTTGATTAACATGGTTTTCCATTTTGTAAATCTACTGTTTATTCCCCTTCAGTTGATTAACATGGTTTTCCATTTTGTAAATCTACTGTTTATTCCCCTTCAGTTGATTAACATGGTTTCCATTTTGTAAATCTACTGTTTATTCCCCTTCAGTTGATTAACATGGTTTTCCATTTTGTAAATCTACTGTTTATAATACCACACACCTCCGGGTGTCATGAATTTAAAGTGGCGTCAACAAAGAGGCTCAAATTTCATACTTACGCTTATCCTAAATTGACACTTTCCTGAAAGCTTAGAGGGCAACTGTAAAGGACACTTTGAGCTGGAGCTAAAGGAAACTAGGTCAACTTCAAGCTCTGTTGATTTCACAGAAGTTCTGGACATCGTGGCACCGACAGCCAGGCTCCTGCATCAGGCCACCATAGGTCAGACTACCCCAGGCGGAAGGTCACAAGGCCAGCAGGCCAACCCCATTGCTGACATCACCGCAACAACAGGAGGATGACCCACCTCTTTACCCCCTGAGTGCATTTAACCCATTCAGGACATTGCCACATGGCAGCCTACAAGACCTGCAGGCCAATCCCATTGCAGATGTCACCACAACAACAATGAGATAATCCACCTCTCTACCCGATCCGAGTGCCCTGAACCCATTCAGGACAGTGCCACGTCAGCCTAGCAGCCACTCCTGTCCTGGAGCTGCCCTTAAAAGAAAAGTTAGAAAACATGATGCGGGACGTACACCACCCCTGTGGGTTTCTATGTCGAAGCAGACTGGCCTAAGAATGGGTATGATGATAGCTGATGGTTAGGCTTTAGTGTCATCAAAACTGATTTTGTCATAGCAATCAAATGACAGTCATGCTGGACAGGAGGATAATTTTGTATGGCAAAAATGTTAAGAATGGCTTGACAGTGTCATGAATTAAACGCCCCAGATTGCAGAGATATGGCGCGCGTGCGCGCGCCCCCCCCCCCCCCCCCCACACACACACACACACACCACATACACACACACACACACACAGCGCGCGCCTGTCCGCGCAAACAGAAACTGTAAAATAACGAAAGACATCATTCATTACATGAACTGACATACTCAAAACACGCTCCCTCGCTGGTTACGAGGCCAACTTGACCCCTTTCGCATTTTCAACCCTCACCATTCGAACAAAGACTGCAAAATACAAATCAAATGAACTCTGGAAACCTGTTAAAGGAAACGCGACTTCCCTTCCCATCACTAGAATGAGGGAGGATGGAACAGGAGGATAATTTGATGCTATTCCATCAAGTATAAAAGGTAAC
>CM031608.1:38038008-38040508 GCA_018398815.1 Conus ventricosus | reverse complement strand
TCAATATCATCTAGGTTATTGAAAATGTTAAAAAGTTTAGATTAGATCTCCTCTTATCCTTCTGGCTTTGAAGGATGGCAGTCTTAGGTATCTTAATCTCTCTTCATATGAATAATCACAGAATGTCCGGTTATTAGCTTAATTGCTCTTCTCTGCACCTTTTCTATTTCTACTGACTGCCTTTTTAATCTTGGATACCATATCACATTGCCATATTCAAGAATCGGTCTCACCAATGCCTTATATAGTCTGAGAAAGGTATCTTTGTCCAGTATGTAAAAGTTCTCTTTATAATTTTACCAATCACCTGCGTGGCTTTCTTGACGGTCTGTGCAGTGAGTCTGTCAAAAAGTGCCTCCCTCCTCCTTTCCAGCCATCATCTATGCCGCTGCATGTGTCTAGCCAGCAAATAAACTGTGTTGAATCATACTAACAGAAAAAAAAAGATGGGGTCAGATCGCCGCAGCCCCGATTTGATCCAAAGTCCCCGTCGTGACTTATAATTACAGCACACTGCCAAGCAGATTAAAACTCGTAAGCAATTTTTTTTTAAAGGCTTATTTCATTTTTCATGTCGGGCAACAACAGACACGACGTTCGTCTGCTGTCATCTCTATCTGCCAAGGTGTGTTTGTGAATGGTTTTGTTGCTTGGTCATCTTGATCAGAGAGCCATTGCCAACATGTTGCGTATCGACAGAGTTATTGCAGAGCAGCTCTTAAACGGTAACATTACAATTGCTTTGGCCTCGTTCATTTTTTTTGTGCTGAAAAAAGACGTGAAATCCACCGGTGAAAAGAAAAACAAATGCTTTGATAACGTTTTACTTTAAAAAATAAAAAATTAAATTAAAACAAAAAAGATTCATAAGCTTTCGATAGATTCATTGGAAGAACTTGAAGAGTCAGCTGGTCTCTCAAATTCGCGGTAGGGTGGAGGTTGATCCCTATGCAATTAGGCCTACGGTGAAATGTGGGCTGATGTAACTAGCAGTCAATCATCGTTTAGCGATTGGTCTGTCCTAGTCACATGAGATGTGCCCCGTGCGTCAGTTGCCATGACAGATCCGGACGGAGCTGGAACTTCTTGTGGTTTGTACTTTACTTTTCTTTTCTTTTTTAACCGTGCTACGACCGAGCAGTTAACATTCGAAATAAATGATTGTGCTGTTCTGTCGGACTTTTACCCTTCGAGTGACTGGTGGTCAGCTGATATTTCAACGTGCTCCCCTCAATGACATTTCAGGCCTGTCGACATTTCCCGTTGCCTGCCTGTCTGTGTAGCCTGGCAGGCACAGAGCCAGACCTCGGTTTTCCAAGTCAAGGCAGAGATGGAAGGAATCCCAGCGGCTCAGCACTCAGTCGGGTTCGTTGCATGAGATGTTAGAGCAAATTGCCCAAGAATTGGACACAAAACAGGAAAGTCGATTCCAAGCTCTCGGAACCAAGTTCGATGAAGCTTAAAAAGAAAAAGAAAAAAATCAAGATTACCCTCCGATTAAAAAAAAAAAACAACCTGCACGACTGAAAAGGGTGACACCGAAAATCGATCCAAGTCGTCAGATGATGAGCTCATTATTCACGAAGAAAGCCGGTTGGCCAATGAAGAAGAAACGGTGATCAGTCAGAAATGTCAGTCGGATGAATCACGCAGAAGTTTCCTTTGAAATGTTGAACACGAAGGATAAAGAGGATGAGAGTTTGGGGGCCAAAAAGGGAGACGATCTGAATAGCGCTATGGACGGATGTTTCCATGCCAAACCTGAGAACAAACAGAATAGTGAAGAAGTGCTTCGGCGAACCAACCGGCCAGAACATCATGATGCATTGATTGTCATATCAGATCATAAAGATATCTGGAGCCACTTGTCAACTCGGGCAAAACAAAGCGGAGTTGAAACCGGTGTAACGAACAATTTGAACTCCTCGAACGGTTCAACTCCCAGGGAGTTCAACTGTTCATATGTAAATTTTAACTCCCCGGGAGTTAAACTGTTCATATGTAAATTTTAACTCCCGGAAGTTAAACTGTTCCATATGTAAATTTTAACTCCCCGGGAGTTAAACTGTTCATATGTAAATTTTAACTCCCCGGGAGTTCAACTGTTCATATGTAAATTTTAACTCCCCGGGAGTTAAACTAGAATGACTCCCACCCTGTGCCACGGTAACTCTACGCAGTAAAACTTCAAAATGTTCAAAAATCTTTTTGTACGAGTCTCAACAAATTCTTGAAACATTAAGGGGGGGTCATTTTGTACATATATCAGACTTAACTCTCACACTGTAACAGAATGATCCCCCCCCCCCCCCCCCGGGAGTCAGTCTGTACTATATCCAGATTAACTCCCAGGAGTTAATCCAGGTGTGTAAAAGTTTAACTCCCATGCCCAATAAGGGGGGGGGGGGTGAGGTTTTTTTTACAGTTTAGAATAATTCTCCTGGGAGTTAACGTGTACACGTTTTTTTTCTGACATGAAACGACTCCATGGGGAGTTACT
>CM031608.1:38028008-38030508 GCA_018398815.1 Conus ventricosus | reverse complement strand
GGTTGCCAAATAGCGCCTTACTTGATTAAAACTCCATTTTGTCTACTTTGCCCTGTGTGTATGGACGGCGCTTTCCAAAACTCACACATATTGTTTGTCCGTCTACTCGGCCTAATTGAAAAAAAAAAAGAAAAAAAAAAAGAACAAGGAAAGAAAAGATCGGCCCCTCTCTTTTGCCACCGGGATACCGGTCCATTGACGACAAATCAAAAACAAAAGACAAGTAGAAATGATGCGAGCTCGGTTCTTTCCAATAGTCCTTTACCTCTAGGCCCCTTTATGGTGCTTCCTTTGAACTGACGCCTAGAAGACTCGGGATCATTTCTGCTGAGACTGTCTTTCTTTGTGTCTGGATCATACCTTTGAAAACTACACCTGTCTGTCTGTGTGACTTTGGTATTAAAACTTATTTTTTTTTCTTTTCCCAGAAAACTTCGCCTTTTCTTTCTTCCTTTGTTTCTTCTTTTAATAGTTTGTACAGAAATTGACTCATGTGTCTGTCTGCTGAAATTGACTCATGTGTCTGTCTGCTGAAATTGACTCATGTGTCTGTCTGCTGAAAAAGGTTTTGCTTCCGTTTTTGTTATGGTAGTGTGAGTTCTTCGTATTTTTAAAGCCATCACGCTTAGTTTAAGAAACGATATCACTCCAGCAACAACAATGTACGTAAATAACATGAAGAAGAAGAAGAAAAAGAAGAGAAGAAGAAGAGAAGAAGAAGAAGAAGAAGAAGAAGAAGAAGAAGAAAGAAGAGAAGAAGAAAGAAGAAGAAGAAGAAGAAGAAGAAGAAAGAAGAAGAAGAAGAAGATTCACACAAATTATACAGTTAAAGGCAGAGAAAAAGCCCACGGAGAATGGCTTCACTTTGACATTAATGCCAAAGCTCTCGCAAACTAATACAGAGGTAGATAAGAAAGAGCAACAGGGATGGAATGCGGAAGTGCTGTAGTTGTAAACATTAAATAATAATGACATACCTGATCTTACCACTCACATAATGTACATCCTGCCAAATGCGTCTCTGTTAAGACAAGATTTAGGATCCAACTTATTCAAGTATATAAGCTAAATAGAAAGCACGAAGATAGTCGTAGACTTTGCTGTTGTACGCCGTTGGGCACACGCCACAACGGAGCGCAGAAGAAAACCGTCATTTTCCTTGATTTATTTGGGGTTCCTTGTTTCTGAAATGTATTCTTCAGTTGCGTGCTGATTTTTGAAGCATATTGTCTTCACATTTGCGTCACTCTGGGTGTGTGTGTGTGTGTGTGTGTGTGTGTGTGTGTGTGTGTGTGTGTGTGTGATCTGAATTCTCTCTCTCTCTCTCTCTCTCTGTCTCTGTCTCTCTCTGTCTCTCTCTCTCTCTCACTCTCTCTCTCCCTGTGTGTGTGTGTGTGTGTGTGTGTGTGTGTGTGTGTGTGTGTGTGTGTGTGTGTGTGTGTGTATGTGTGTGTGTGTGTGTGTGTGTGTGTGTGTGTGTGTGTGTGTGTGTGTGTGTGTGCAGGGAGTGGGAGAGGAGAAAAGGTGTGTGTGTGTGTGTGTGTGTGTGTGTGGCGGGAGGGGGGTGTCAGAGAAAGATAACGCCCGTCTTTCCTTTTGCAAATAGAGTTATCTTTTCTCCGTCCGTGGGTCAAGATTATCTCACGATTTGTGCGTGCGTCATCTGGTAAACCGACGCCACATCGGAGCCAAAACATGCACATCTGAATCGATCGGTGATAATAACAATACTAAGCGAAGGCGAACTGTTTGTAACATGGTGGCTACATTGCAGGCGCAGCACAGATTCACACACAAGTCCTTGCATTTTCTCTCTTTGATTGAATTGTTAAGCTGACTGGTATTTTGGGGGTAGGGGCATGTTATTGTTCCTCCATGGATGCCAAAAACAACAACCCTTTTCTGTTGAGCATTCGTTGTCTCTGTCTTCCCGACTCAGACAAGAATTTTCTTTTTCTTTTTCTTTTTTTTTTCTTCTTCTTCTTTTTTTTTTTTTTTCTTTTTTCCTCAAACGTTAGATGAATCTGATTCTATTTTCGGAGTCTATCAGAAAGAAATCGTGCGGGGCGGAACAGGCCTTTTGTTTCCAGAACTCCAAGATGAACATAGGTGCTGCGTTATTATTACCACTTCCCTTCGTGTGTGCTTAAGGACGCAGGAAATCAGATAAACGTGTTAAATGTCATGTAACCTTTTCCAGCGTTCAGACACGTTACGGAAATACACACACGCAAAAAATAAAATAAAATAAGATAAAATAAGGAAGGAAGGAAGGAAGCAAAAAAAAAGAAAGAAAGAAAGAGTATAAATACAAGACAAAAGATAAATGACGAAATAAAAACGAAACAAAGCAAGAATAATAAAGGATAGTTGGAGAGGAGGTGAGCACCTTTAAAGCCTTCTACTTTGCCATTTGAAATGCCACGATAAATACCTATATAGCTGCAAAAACCTTTGTTCAGGCAATCAATCCCCTATGAGCTAATCTTCATCGTCACCC
>CM031608.1:38020508-38023008 GCA_018398815.1 Conus ventricosus | reverse complement strand
GTTTGTGTGTACCTCTCTCTCTCTCTCTCTCTCTCTCTCTCTCTCTCTCTCTCTCTCTCTCTCTCTGAATGCACGCACGTGTGTGCGAATGTGCGTGTGTGTGAAATCTCGGAAGTAGTGAACAGTAACGCAATTGTGTGGTTCAGAGCCATGTACGGTTGGGCTGGGGGAAAGTTGGCCAATTATTAATAGAATTATTCGCCGTTGCATTTCTACCCATCGCACCCCAAGGGGCGAGAGAGGGGGTGAGGTTATGCTATTTCTGAAGTCCCATGCATACAATGTTTCACATTGTGCTAGTATTGGAATAATTAGCGCGCACACACACACACACACACACACACACACACATACACACGCGCGCGCGCGCGCGCGCGCACGCACGCACACACACGCACGCACACACGCATGAACGCACGCACGCCCGAATGCACGAGCACGAGCTTGTACTCACAGAGAGAGAGAGATTCAGATTCAGATGATTTATTCATATAACAGGGCAAGGCCCCTAATGAAGGGGTGTGTGAACATACAAGTACAATGGTTACATGAAATCAAATTACGGAACGAGACAAGAATAAAGGGCAATTTTAAGAAGTGAAAATTTCTCTATACTTAAAGGCCTTGTACAAAAACAAGGAAAAATTCTTAACAACTTCTGCAGAAGTAGATGAACAAAGTAGGCTCAGTTTAAACAAGGATGGCTGGCTGTAATATTTGGGCTTAATAAACTTTTCTCTGATGCTCATGAGAGCTGGACAGGACAGGACGAAGTGTAATTCGGTTTCAACTGATTTTTTACATAAAGGACAAAGCATATTATAATCATTACATATGCGATATCTAAAATAATGAGTGGCCAATGCAGATATTCCTAATCTGAACTTTGCTGTTACATGTTTAGGTGCCTGTCCATATTTAAGGTTAAGTACGTTTTCAAGTCATGAACTTCACAAAAGGTCCTGTATAAATCAAATCTGTCGCTGTTATGAATATGATCAGCCCATTTCTGCCATCTGCAGTCAACCAACCGTTGACGGAAAACACATACAAACTCTTTAGTATTACCAACCCCTTGATTCAGCCAAACAAATCCAAATCCGTATTCAAATAGACAATGGCGCACTTTGGACACCCAGTTACTTTTGCCTTTAGCATCTAAGTCATACAACATATTGTACGCCTTACGAGGAATTCTAAAGTCTTCCATTTGTAACAGTTTCAGCCAGTAGCGGATACATCTGACAGCAGAGGTAATGTAAATGGGAAATTGATTAGTCTCACCATAAATTAGATCATTTGGAGTCCGTCTATCTACACCAAGAAACCTTTTCAGAGCAAACATTTGAACAGATTCACAATGGATAGCAGCTTTTTCTAGTCCCCATAGCTCAGAGCCGTACTGTACAATCGGTTGAACCTGAGAATCAAATAGCTTTATAAACAACATGAATGAAGAATTATTAAGAACATGTAACTTTTTCATGATACAAAGCACAACATTTTTTGCTTTACTTGAAAGGTCTTTGCATGCGCCAACAAAACTCAAACGTGTTGAGAATAATATTCCTAAATATTTATAAGCATTGACAATTGGCATAGGAGAAACCATCGTATACCCACCTTTCCCTTACACTTAAATAACCACCTTTACGAAATACTATGATATTGCTTTTTTCCATGTTGACTTTCAACTGCAATGAACTAGCGGCAGGGTGCAAGCTATTCAATTGTGTTTGCAACCCTATAACAGTTTCAGACATCAAAACAACATCATCAGCCAACAGAAGGATAAACAATTCAAAAGCGTCGAGCGATAATAAAGCACCATGTTTACCATTGTTGATTACATCAAGAGCTAACTCATTAATAAACAAAGAAAATAAGATAGGGCTGCATGCATCTCCCTGCTTGACTCCTCTAGAACAATTAATATAGTCAGTAAGTTTTGTTCCACAACGGACTCTGGTTCTTATTCTATCATACATACTTCTAATACATCTATGGAGTTTACCTTTAATACCATTTTTGGTCAAAATGGGCCAGAGGAGATTTCTATTAATGGAGTCAAACGCTTTTTGAAAATCAATAAAAGCTACGTATAACTTCCTATTGTTAGAAAACTGCTTCTGCACAACCGCAAGCAATGTAAACATGTGATCAATAGTTGAGTAACCCTTCTTAAAGCCTGCTTGATAATCACCTGTGATATCATTTTCCTCTACCCATTCTTGCAGTCGATTATTAATAATTGTCCCGAAGATTTTACTACTGATATCACTAATAGAGATCCCTCTGTAATTGTTGGGGTTATTAACGTCGCCCTTTTTAAAAATTGGCAAAATAACTGATTCAGTCCAGTTTTCTGGAAACGTACCTTTATCAAATAATATATTAAACAGTTTCAGAAAGAATGGCATTACCTGATCAGAAGCATGTTTAAATAGTTCACCAATAATACCGTCAGGGCCAGCCGCCTTGCGATTTTTCAATTTTCTAC
>CM031608.1:37998008-38005508 GCA_018398815.1 Conus ventricosus | reverse complement strand
CTGTCTGTCTGTCTGTCTGTCTGCTCTCTCTCTGTCCTCTCTCTCTGCTCTCAGTACTTCTCTCTCTCTGTACTTCTCTCTGTCTGTCTGTCTGTCTGTCTGTCTGTCTGTGTCCCTCACTCGCTCGGTCTCTCTCTCTCTCTCTCTCTCTCTCTCTCTCTCTCTCTCTCTCTCTCTCTCTCGTCCATCAACTCGCTCCCTTCTATCCCCATCTGTCTCTCTGTCTGTCCGTCTGTCTACGCCCTCTGTCTGCCTGTCTGCCTGTCTGTCTGTCTGTCTGTCTGTCAGACTCCCCCCCCCCCCCTCTCTCTCTCTCTTGTCCACCCAACCCGCGCCCCTCCTACCCAACATCTGTCTGTCTCTCTTTTATGTTACTCTGTGTGTGTGTGTGTGTGTGTGTGTGTGTGTGTGTGTGTGTGTGTGTGTGTGTGTGTTGTTGTGTTCTTGCGTGTGCGCGCGCGCGCGTGCGCGTGTGTGTATGTTTGAGTGAGCACGTGCGAACGCTCAAACGCCAAAAATCTCTGTGTGCGTACACTGCTTGTATAATAATATGCACAGTACTGAGCAGATTTCCGCTATGAAGAATACGAAAAAATAAATGTGGAAATCCCAGTCGGAATGCATTAATTCCCAACAACCCCTAAGGAGATTCTCTAACCTGTCTGTTCAAGTTGGCATAGCGTATACTTTGTTACTCTTGACTGATTGATTGATAGCAGGCTTCGTAAGACAACGCTTGATCGTTTCACCTGAATGTAAACGGTGTACCTAGTTGTAGCATGCATGAAATGATGAATTAAATGCTTGTCGCAAAATCATTTCACGCACATTTAACATATGCTGACAGCAAATCTAACGAAATTCTCCCCTTCAAGTAATTCCAAAAGTAACACATTCTCACGAATGAAATGGCGGTCTTATGTTCCAAAGTATGAAAATCAAATTATAAAGAATACAGCCAGGGTTTAGCACGAATAACATATTCCTAGGCGAGGTCCATTTGTTGTTGAAAGGAGTGTCGCTTTCTTCAAGAACTGTTCCCCCTTTCTGAGTTTTTGATTGCGCCTCCGAGTCTCAGAGCTTCGGTTTACGAGTATCTGAAATGGAAAGGAGATTTGATATCGCCTCATCCATCTGACTATGCTCGCTTGAACATGAATAATTTACTCTCCCCACCTTGTCTCTCCGTCTCCATGATACATAATTTATAACTGGTAGGCTTCCGCTCTAATACAGGCAGCTGCATTGCCTTTCGTTGCACTCGTCAAACCGTGCGATCAAACAGCCCCATTCTACCACTCCCTTTCCCCCCAGTTACCTTTCCCTTTCCGCCACCCCTTGTCCTTCGTCCCTCCTCTCTCCCCCCCCCCCCCCCCTACTTCCGTCCTCTAACGCTTTGTCCCTGACCCTCTCCCCATTGCTTCTCCCCATTTGCCCTCACCCTTCCCCCTGTCCTCTCCATTCCCTCCACCATCCGTCAGCAGTTTTCTCTTTGCCATCATCACCCCTTCCTTTCTACTTGTCCGGGCATCCTTCCTCTATCTGCCCACTCCTCCTATATCCCCTCAACATCTTTTGTCTTGGACATGCTTCGATTCCAGAGACAGGGAAATGTTGGAGCCTGTAAACTAACAAGACAACATGCTAAAAACTTCAGTTTAACGCTACTCGGGCTGACAGTACGTTAGTGTTTTACACCTTCCGTCATTTGATTGTAATAAAATACGATTCGTTGCGACTTCTAGCAACGACAAAAAGTTTTGTTCTTGATGTTGCTCAGCATTTCAATGAGTCGCCCTGTCCAGAAATTAGGGAATCAGAAGATACGGAATGAATGGTATAAGCAAAACAAAAGGCAGCTGCAAGGGGCACAAATGGAAAAAAAAAAGGAAGAGGAGAGATGAAGAGACGAGAGAGAGAGAGAGAGAAGAGAAGAGAGAGAGAGAGAGAGAGAGATGTGAAAACTACAACCACTCTAAAATAGCATGCCAACACCACCTCATATCTTTCCACCCTCTTTCCCCTCCACTTCTGGTCGTTTCCTGACTACTTTTCTCTGTTGGAAAGTAACAATCAAGCCTTTGATACAAGCCAAGCGCTTTTGAAAACAGTGCATAACGACTAACTACATCGGTTACCGAACATATTCTGGCACAATGCTTGCCACTGTAATCGCCGAACAGTTGAATGCCACCATTTTTGTTATTTTCGAATCCCCCTTCCCTCTCTTCTCTCTCTACACTCTCATCTCTCTCCTCATCTCTCTCTCCTCCATCTCAATCTCTCGTGCTTCTCTCTCTCATTCTCCCTATCCCCTGCGTTGCGGCTGTGGTGGTGTGGTGTGAAGAGAGAGAGGAAGAGAGAGCCGAGAGAGAGAGAGAGAGATATGTGGGAACTGTTTTACGAGAATGGTTGGCAAGAATCAAGTTGGAGAGCGTTTTCATTTTAACAAATATGTGATTTTGTATTTGTTTTATTTAAAGGGTCCAAGATTAAAGTTTATATTTAACACATTTTTGTTTATATACGGATCATTATTAAATTTTTTTAATTTTTAAAAAGTTTCTCTCTAGTTATTTTGATCATCCCGCGTATCTATTTATTTTCTCATTAATTTTAAATCTTTCATTGGGCAGACAAACGCTTGGGTTATTGAACGTAGAGCTGACCACTCCTGACTGTTAACACCTTTTGACCTCCTTCATCCTTAATGAAACGCACAAACATCAGGCTCAAAACGATTTCCCCCAACATTTATAATGTATATAGAATGATTTCATTTTTTTTCAGCAACATATTCCCATACAAAAAACAATTCAGGAGTCTCGTTTTTCTTTCTACCTTTCTCTAGCTGCTTAGGGTTGCAGTTGGATTCGTTTTTTGAACCCTTGGTGTGAGAATAACCAAAATTGTAGAATGCATATACAGATATCAGAAATGCCAAGTTTTGTAAAGAGCGGAATTTGTTTTCTTTTGTGCAGAAATTCTCATTCACGGTTTTCTCTTTCACTTCTCTCTCCTCTCGTTGTCTATTTGTGTAACTAAGACAAAGCAGATTTAACGCAAAAACAACAAATCTTTGCCCCCGCTCAAGCCAACCAAATTATATGTAAATCTTTGTTAGTAAAGAACACGCTAAGAGCAATACCACAAGAACGTAGATAAACCAATCCTGGCCCCTTCCGCCTCACCCAGCTCGGGCTAAAGTAACCCAGAATCTGGTAATCTACGTTCTCTGACAAGTAAGACTTCAAACTACAACCACACACATGCACAAACAACAAAAATGCACCCACTCACAAAACACAGACACACACCACACACACACACACCCCAACATGGCACAGACAGACACTCCTACACGCGCGCGCGCGCGCCACACACCTGCCGAAAACTGAAGAAGCTAAAAAATCAATCCTGCTGTCCCGCACCTCCCCTCACCCCCCACACCCTTCACGCGAGGGCTTGCGCATTGCAATATATACATCAGCTTTTCTCTCCGCCAGAGGGCGCTGGTTTAAAGCGCACAACAATGACCATTTCCAACACCGGTTTCATCATTCTTTCTAACTGACCTTCCGGACTTGCCAGACCTTTTACTTTCGCTGTGTAAACTGTGCTGGTGTCTTCTTCTAAAAAATGGCTACCCTTTCACTGAAGAGCAGGCTCTTGCCATTAAACACCACAATTTTACCATACTTTCATGTCAGAGAATTTTTGAAAAAAGAAACGAGTGAAGCATGTTCGTTCGCCGAAACGAAAAGAATATTGCTTTCCTAGAAGGAACAGAAAAAGAAAAAAGTGAACCGCGACTTCTTGGAAATGGACGACTAACTTAAAGGTTAGTTGGTTCAGGAAATGAAAAAGTTAAGCCAATATTGCTGAAACAAAATATAGCCAAATTCATATGTGTTTTGACTATCGAAGAGATGTTTCCCTTATTTAATAAATGCGATGCATTGTTGAAAGCCGGCCCAAAGCAAAAACAATCCATCACGCGTTGAATGTAGGGCGATGGCTTGAGACAGCCCAATCAATGTTTAAAAAACAAAAACGCCTCAAACAGGCGTTTATTTCTATAAGACGCAGGTGAACAAGTCTGTTTCGATATGCTAGGAAACTCATTCAACATTCTGTGTTTTTTAATAACTATCCTAATTCCACAAGCTAGAAACATTATAAATGAACTGTGTACAAACGCCAAACCATTATTAAACTTAAGGCACTGGAATGGCGATTTCGGGGGTTCTGGCAAAACTAGATAGGGTTAGTGCACCTTTAGTACATCTACCAGTATGGAGAGTAGTATGGTGTGCCATCACATCTTCATATACAATGGCACCAAATAAATACAAATTGACGATGTACTACTACTGTGCGATTAGAGCCGCCATAAAAGCTTGGCTACAGCAGTAATTGCAGTAACACTGCCAAAAGCCAGTTGCAAGCCTGGTTTGAGCAAATAGGAGCAACAGCAAACAGCCAAACAACCCTATGTGATACGCTTGCCGCCAATGACGCGTTACACCTGCAAAGCACGGTGGCAAACAATTCAAACGACCCTATGTGATCGCTGAACTGCAAAGCGCGGCAGCACCTGCAAAGCTCACGGCAAACTAGGCCAAACGATCCGCATTTGGATTCAACTTGGGGTTGATTGAGGTTGCGTCGCAGAGACACAAGCCTGTTTAGTCACAAGCAATAAGTGGCCCTAGGAGTTCTACTTTTTGTTTGTTGTGTGTTCTGGCCTACCCTCTGCACGCACGTCCCCCCCACCCCCCTAACCCCCGGACTGTCCTATAGATGTGTTTGTTGTTTGTTTTGTCTGCCCCCACGCAAGCACAACACCCCTCACCCTCCACCTGCCCCACCCCCACCCACGCCAATCACAACTTCAAGTTCCTTCTAAGTTTTTTAACAAGTTATTCTCAAGTTCTTACTTAAGTTACTTCTAATTGTCCTTAAGTCAATCTCAATTATCTCCAATTTTTAATAAGTTCTTGATCAAGATTCTTAATTAAGTTTCTTAATAAATTAAGTTTTGATCAAGTATTTCTTGATAAAGTTCTTGATTAAGGTCACCTTTAAGAGTCCAACCACGTTCTTATTAAGTTTATCTTATAATTATGCAAAAAAATACAAAGCTATGGTATTATATCCTTAAAATATAGATGTACTAATATAGTACACACACGCCTCAAACAACGCCAACGTTGAGGAGTCTTGCCTCAGCTGAAGCTCTGCATAGATCTTAAGAAGGTTTTACAATCCGGAAGCCAACCGCATTGATTACAATTTGGGTCTATGGAAATGTCCTTTTATAGACTCTCAGGGTCCTTTATTTATTGACTTCATCATTTTAATAATACGCCCATGATCTATTTTTATAAAAAAATTTAAAATAGTATTCCATTATCCATGGATCAACATGATGCTTTGTTATTGCGTTTTTGGCGTGCAGTTGGATCTCTTTCTGATTTTAATGGAATCACGATTTTTTTGATTGCTTTTGTTTCTGTTGCCATCGTTATAAAATTTTTATAACCGAATAACTGCCCCCAAACAGCACAATGGCGCTAAAAATGGCAGACCGATTTAAAGTACACTATTCGCATGAAGACTTTGGTGCCCTTGTATCACAAGTAGTTTTATAGCGGGCAATGAATCATCTTGTTCTGGCGCAGCGGTGTTTATGGTTTTCATGATTTAGTTAATATTCCTGTAACTTAATTTTTTTGTCTGTTCCACTCTGCTAATTTTTTTCCTGCTTCAAACACGCCCAGGCTTTTTAATGGCCACCTCCTGATTCAGTGTTTTTCTGCTGATTCTGGCTTGATTACTTTCTCCACCTGATTCAGTGTTTTCTGATTCGGCTGAATTTCTAGCTCGCTCATTTTGAAGGGAAACAAAATCAATATGAATAAAAGTTATTAACTCCAATGATCGCTGGCGATAATAATGTTCCAAATCTGTATAAGATCACAGCCAAGAGACTCTAATGACTTTGTAAAAACATGATCTTGCGTTAAATCATACGTAAGATCCTTGTTCAGAATCAAAGGTAAGCAAATCTACTGACTAAGTTTAGTGTACAAACTAAGACCGTTGCCCCACACTTTTTACCATCTAGCCCCATGCAGCGCTTCATACCTGTTATGATACTTTAAAATGACTTGGTCGGCGACATCTGTAGAATCTGTTCAATGCTGAAGTCAGTTCCGCAGGAACTGTTTTTGTTTTTTCCACACGCTGCCAAAGAAATAAAACCTCTCTTTTGGGGCATAAGCAGCTGGCCATCAACTTGTATTCATAAGTTACGGAAGGTTTAGGCCGCCTTGTAGCTGTAGTAGATCAATCACTGGTTCATGTTTTTTTTAAATTAATTATAATTATTGTATTTTATAAAAAATGGAGCCGCCGCAAAACCTGTGCTAACCTTGTAATACCATTCTGCTGTTATTGGAGTTCTAAGTGTAGGATACTCAATGCTTGGTAAAAAGCCTGTTAAGAAATTAAACCAGCAGATCTTGGCAAACAAGACTTTGAGGATTCAGCAAAGCTAATTGCTATCATTGCAGCTTCGGTTGCCACGAAAGAATTTCTAGTCACGCAGAGAATAATTCCAGACAATATAAATAATGTAAGAAAAAAAATAAAATATTATATGCCTACGAAAATGGCTTCACTCTCACTCGCAAATAAAGATAGGGCGTCGCTGTGGAGAATGCCTAGCATTATAGCGGAAGAAAAATCCGCATGTTACGAAAACAGGGAAGGACCGAGAGAGAAAAAGACATAACCAAGCTAAGGAGCAACTAGCAGCTGCCACAAGACGCCCTATGAAAGGCCAGAGACATGAGCAGATTAGATATTATTAATGACACACTGAAAAGACAGGGGCAATGCAGCATACCACATTAACAAATGTTGATCCCCGGGGGGGGGGGGGGGGGAGGGGGGGGGGGGGGGGGGCAGAATAAAACATATTATCTAGTAACAGGCAACAATCGAGACATTGCCCCCCACCCAAAATTCAGTACTTTTATCACCATCAGAAAAACAAAAGATGCAAGAAAATCGGTTTTATTTCGTTTATGAACCGATGTGTATTTTGGTTGCCCATAATATTGGCTGAATTAAAAAATGAACAAATCTAATAATTCGCCAAAGATAAATGGAAGGGCAATCACCGCAATACCAACAAGCAAAGCCAAGAAGCGGCAGAGTCAGTGAACAAACAGCAAAGGAATGTATATCTAAACAAGCGATTTGGCAAATTTAAATTACCTGCACCAAGACGAATACAAGACCAACTTTGTCAATACAATACCAAACGACACCCATCAAAATGGATCCTTCTATATTTACCCTCTGATATGATTAGACGAAAAAGATTTAAGTACGCACTTACAGTCATTGACATAGCATCAAGATACAAAGGATGCTGAACCAATAACACAAAAGATTGCTTCTGCTGTTTGCTGAAGCCATACAACTGAT
>CM031608.1:37969704-37997908 GCA_018398815.1 Conus ventricosus | reverse complement strand
AAAAACCGGGGCCCCCCCCCCCGGGGATGTTTTTTTTTGGGCCCAACTTAAAAAGGGGGGAAAAATAAGGAGACCATATTAAAAACACGTTAAAATGTTCTGTTTCATTTCCTTAAAAAAATTTTTTTTGGGTTTTTTAAAGGTTTTTTTTCGTTTTCTAGAAAAACAATCTCACCCGGTTTCACAAATTTCGCCTAATTCTTTCAACAAATACTCTAACATGCAGTTAAAGTAAAACTTATGGCCACAAATATCACAAACCTGTTCTTCAGTAACGTTTTAGCCATTTTAAAATAACACAATTAAAACACAGTGGTCACACACCAGAGCGCAAACAAAACACAGCCTTCTTTGTGCCGTAGCTCCAACAACAATGACAGCCCCGGTCGTGTCGCGTGACAGCCTCAATCCGGTGTTTTGTCGACGTGGCAATCTCGAATTTTCTAAATGTGGTGCAACCCAGCCGAGTGTGCTTCGTTTACACAGCGCGGTTAACCTAGTCGTGAGCGGCCGCCACGTCGGGCAGTGTTAGCGTAGGAAGGCTGATGTCATGCTAGGCAGGAAGGAGGGGGGAAGAGGGGTAGAGGAGGTGCACAGTATTGATTTTTTGGCCTGTGTGTGAGTGTTTCTCTGTGTGTGCATGTGTCCGTGTTAGTTTGGTGTGTGGTGTGTGTGTGTGTGTGTGTTTGTGTATGTGTGTGTGTGTGTGCGCGCGTGTGTGTGTGTTGTGTGTGTGTGTGTGTTGTGGTGTGTGTGTGTGGTGTGTGTGTGTGTGTGTGTTTTGTGTTTGTGAGTGGGTGCATTTTTGTGTGTTTGTGCATGTGTGTGTGTGTAGTTTGAAGTCTTACTTGATCAGAGAACGTAGATATACCAATCCTGGTTACTTTCGCCCGAACTGGGTGAGGGCGGAAGTGGCCCGATTGGTATATCTACGTTCTCTACGTCTCTTCACCCTCAAGTGACATGACAAAAAAAAAAAAAAAAATAAATATATGCATGTGAGAGAATCTTTTAAGTGTTGAGTGTTTTTGAGTAAATTAACATCAATGCCATACTTAAGTTTTGAATTCTACAAACACAACTGATCTCAACATTACCAGCAACTATCAAAGAAAAATACCAACAGAACTAGAACGCAAAGTTTCTGAAAACAACTTAAGAAGATCAAGGTCATTAACTATTTTCTGTAATGTTATCGGATCTCGAAGGTTGAACACAGTGCCTCCATTTTTGAGCATTTGAGCTTTGATGGCAGGACAGTGCAGAAGCAGATGATTCGTAGAAATTTGACTCCCACAAACACAAATAATATCTTTACAAAATTTTGTTTTGAGAGCATTTAGACGAATCTTAAACATCAAAGACGTAATTGATCTGGATTTGATTTGACTTAAACTCTTAATTATTAATCCGAATGCAGTGTGTCACAAGCTTTACACAATTATGTGAATATTGTATATCTAAGGTCTTCAACTTGTCAACAATATTATCCTTTGCTAACTTGTCAAAGTATTTATAATTTCATGTAGATCTAGCTTAACATAAATTTAATTGTCCCTGCAGCATTGCGTACTGCAACTCTTGCCTGCTTGATCTACCTGTTCATTAAAGACAATTCCACAGTGAGATGGAATCCAATAAAAAGTAACACTGATATCTTTGCTTGCTAAGTGATGTATCAAGTGCTTGATTTCCTTGTCATTTCAACCCGTGCCTGGTAGTTTGACCTTTGATGGCATATAATACTGATTTTGAATCCACAAAAAATAATATTTTGCATGCATTTAAAGGTAACTCTTGAATGTGATGTAACGCCCTTAAAATGGCTATTAGTTCAGCACTGAAAATGAATAATGTCTGCCAATATTATAACGTTTTTAATGTTTTTCAAGAAGGAATAAAAAATGCTGATCCTGCACTGCCATTTTCCATTACAGAGCCGTCTGTGTAAATCTTGATATAATCAGTATACTTTGTTTTCAATGCTTATGTTTACTAAATTTTTTAAGATATTTGGAGATTGATTTGTGTTTAAATTTGTATCATCAATATCAAAAGCAGTTTAATATGCTCCCAGGGTGCTACTGGTGAAACAGGTGGCTTAGTGGCTATTTCTTTGTGTTTTAATTCTTTAGAATTGATTATATCGGTGGCAAGGAATTGATTGATTGTAAAGAGTGTATTGCTTTAGCTCTTTGAGCAAAAATCTTTCGCGGAATCTAATCTAATTTCTTCCTTACAAAATGTATCAAAAGCAAAAGACTTTACTATAAATTTAGCGCAAGAATTTTTCCTATTGTCATCTAGAGGAAGAACACCCGCTTCGTTATAGGATCCTAGATTGGAAGCATGTATTGGTACCCCAAGTGCCAGTTTAAACAGCTTTGCAGTCTATGCTTTGAAGTTTGGATAATAGGTGCTTGGGGGCATTAAAGAAAACTTCTTGGGCATACATTAAACAGATCGAACAAGTGAGTTTGCAAGACATAAAAGTGCTTTAGTATCCTGACCCCAACGTTGTTTACTTATAATTTTGAGAAAATTTAATGCTTTTCGTGCTTTATCAAGTATATGATTATATGTTGATTCCAGGTAAGTTTTGATGACAGATAAACACCTAAAAACTTAACACTTTGCACAAACGTAAGGGCAATTCCATTAATGCTGAATATTGGCATTTTTTCTGGGTTATAACCTGAGTTAAAAGGACCATGTTTGTTTTTTTCTAAAGATAATGATAAACCATTTTCTTTCATAAAATTAGTGATTTTATCTAATTCCTTTTGGTAAACTTTTTTTGTATAGTTTAATGCTCTAGTGGGTGTATTGCGTTTCATTGTTACCTTCATCCACATGCATATATCGTCAGCATACTGGACTAAAACTGAATCGTTTGACAACCTCTTTGGAAGATCGGCTATGAGCATATTAAATAAAACAGGAGAAATAACTGACCCTTGAGGTAATCCCATCTGAAGTTCTCTGGGGTTCGAGTACGTGTTTCCTATTCTTACTTGTATGAAACGATGTGAAAGGAAGTTTTTAATGTAGCTATACATATTACCATTAATATTGTTTTCCTTAAGCTTTTGCAATAATTTGTAGTGCCATACTTGATCATAAGCTTTCTTAATGTCAAAAAAAGTTGCAAGGAATTCTTCCGCCTCGCGAACTGCTGTTTGATTTGTGTTGTTAGTTTCACTAGATGTTCTGTAGTTGATCGCCTTTCCGAAAGCCTGCTTGATTTGGGGTATAATGCACTGTTTTTCGCAGAAATGGACTAATCTGTTTAATATTATTTTCTCCATAAGTTTGCAAACGTGTGACGTTAACGAGATGGGTCGATAGCTGTTTCTATCTGCTTTAGGCTTTCCTTTCTTATGTATAGGAATAACAATTGATCGCTTCCAAACTGAAGGCATTTCCCCTTTACTCCAACATCTTTGTATGATATATGTAAAAATCGAACAACATTGTAAGGTAAGTGTTTTAACATTTCATAAGATATGCCATCTAATCCAACAGATGCTTTTGCTTTACTCAAATGTAAAATACTTTCTTTTACTTCCTCAAGTGTTATTTCTGAATTTACATAGCTTTTCCTTGTGAACTCATTATCATCATGAATTGATTTTGTTTTACTTTGCTCTTCACTTTCTCTATACTCTTTACTTTCAGTTGATAGACCTGCATTTCTACTATAACTGACAAACATCTCTGCAAATGCTTCTGCTTTTTCATTATTAGTGGGTAGATCTGAGTTCTCTAATCTTATGGGACATTGTGGTAAATTAATTCCGTGTGTGTGTGGTGTGTGTGTGTGTGTGTGTGTGTGTGTGTGTGTGTGTGTGTGTGTGTGTGTGGTGTGTGTGTGTGTGTGCGTGCGTTTGTGTGTGTGTGTGTGTGTGTGTGTGTGGTGCGTGCGTAGGTGCGCGCGCGCGTGCGTGCGTGTGGTGTGGTGTGTGGTGTGTGTGTGTGTGTGTGTGTGGTGTGTGTGGTGTGTGTGTGGTGTGTGTGTGTGTGTGTGTGTGTGTGTGCGCGTGAGGGTGCGGACCCGAGAATGTGTGACATGTTTTTTTTTTTTTTTTTGCACGATGAGATTTTTTGCCTCGTTTTTGTTTGCTTGGTTTTGCTGATGTTGCTTTTCAACCTTGAAGAGATAAGAGAACGGCTGATTTATCATTCGATAACACAACAGCCCTATAATCGTCAATGTTCAGCTGTTGGTGATGTGTACATGTCTTTTCTGCTCCCCTTGGCCCTGTAAGTCACTTTTCCCTCATTTTTGATAGACACATGACCCTTTAAGACCTGAAGCAGGATCCCGTTTTCACACTCTGAATTCTCGAAACCTACATTGTCTATGCTGGATATTTGATGCGGTTGCACACGTTTAGATGGATTCTCACCCCGCCCCCACCCCCACCCCCATGTTAAAGGTATGGAAAGGTAACTGTATTTCTATTCCGTTTCTACCTCAATAGAAAACAATCAGCAGACGTTACAAGCATTATGAGTCCATAACGGTCCGATGTCTTGAAGTTTTCTTTCCTTGTTTCTTTCTTTCCTTTCTTCCTTCCTGCCGCCCTTCTTTCGTTCGTTCGTTCCGGTGTTCGTCTCTCTCTCTCTCTCTCTCTCTCTCTCTCCTCTCTCTCTCTCTCTCTCTCCTCTCTCTCTCTCTCTCTCTCTCTCTCTCTCTCTCCGTCTCCTTCGGTGGAGGGAAGTGTCAAAGCCCAGGAATGACCCATGTTGACCAGTGCGAAACGGGAATTCTGTATTTTATGGAATTGTCACGTTGCGATCCTACATATCATAAATTTGGTGCTGGGATAGTAAAGAAGAGTGCCCCCCTTTGTCCCCCCCACCTCGCCCCCCCCCCCACCCCCATGAGAAGGGTGGGGTGATGGGCCCTTATTGTAATCTTGGAGATTTTCTGTTATCTGTCTTTCTCCTCCCCGAACCATTCGCTGTCGCCGCTGCTACCTGGCTCCCCCCCTCTCTCTCCTCTCTCTCTCTCCTCTCTCTCTTCCTCTCTCTCTCTCTCTCTCACCTCTCTCTCTCTCTCTCCTTCCTCTCTCCTCTCTCTCCTCCCTCTCTCCTCTCTCTCCTCTCTCTCTCTCCTCTCTCTCTCTCTCTCTCTCTCACGCACACACATACACCTCCTCCGTCCGCCCCTCTGTTTTCCTTCCCTTTAAATAATTTGTTTAACACCATCATTATTATCATTGTAATTATTAGCAATAATACTACCACTACCACCACCACTATCGCTGCAACAACTGCTACTGCTACTGCCACTTACACTGCTACTACTACTGTCGTTGTTATTTTCTGCAGTGGTTTGCTCTGTCCGTGCAAACTCTTTAACTGGACTGATGTTCTCTTGTTGCCTGGACTTGTTCTCCAGCAGGTGTAATTTTCACCTTTTCTTTTTTCTTGCCGGTTTGGGATGTTTTGGGGAGGAGGGGGTGGCGAGTCGGTGACCGGGAGGTGGATGGGTTGGGGACGAGGAAATTATTGCAGACGAACGGATGGGGATGGGGGAGGGGGAGGCTGGATTTGAGATGTTCGTTCAGAGAAAGGGGAAGGGTTTCCAGTATGATATATTAGTTTTATATGATGTGTTTCTTATGTACGTTGTTTGCGGCATTTGTGTGTGTGTGTGTGTGTGTGCGTGCGTGCGTGCGTGCGTGCGTGCGTGCGTGTGTCTTTTGTTTTTCTTTTTGTTCTTTTTTGCACATAATATTGAAAATTGTATGTATTTGAATGTGAACTATCAAGACTTGAAACTCATGGCAACGAACGGCGTTCAAGTGAAGACTTCAGGTGCTGAGCACACTTTTAACATTGTTATTATTATTGTTATCTCAATCATTGCTTTATTTGTGACTTTTTCCATGTTTTGTTTCTCATGTTATATGTATACAGCCCGTGTCAGTACATACATTAGCAATATCGACATCTCGCAAGGAATGTTGTACCTCTTGCAAAGAATGTTGTCTGGTTCAAAGGTAACAGGTATGTCTACCAAACCACTGCTCTCTGTAAAATAATATTTGTCAGTTATTGTCAAATGTAAATTCTAGTCATGAATAGCATTTCTATTATATCACTAAACTGCCAAGGGTTAGGCAATAATCTGAAAAGGCGTGACGTATTCCAGTATCTGAAACAAAAATCACATTCAATTCATTGTCTTCAAGACACACACTTTGATAAGAAATCAGAACACATCGTTGCATCAGAATGGGGCTATAAATGTTTTTTCTCTTCTAATACGTCAAATTCTAGAGTGTATCTGTCATGTTTAATAACACGTTTGAATTTAAGATAAAAAAGATATACAGAGACCAAGATGGTAACTTCATAATTATCCTGTTTAAATATATGGAGCTCGATCTGCTTCTTGTTAATGTATACGGACCTAATAGGGACAACCCAGATTTTTATGTAAACCTAAAAAGTACTATAGAAAGTTTTAATACCCGTAATATCATAGCGGTTGGGGATTGGAATCTTGTATTAGACCCTTCTATTGATTATGATAACTATAAACATAATAACAATCCCAAAGCGCAGGATACAGTTCTGAACATGATCGAAGAACTGCAGTTATCAGATATATGGAGAGAATATAACCATGATGGCAGGAGATACACATGGCGAAAGATAAGCCCTCTTAAACAAAGTAGATTGGACTTTTTCTTAATTTCCGAATACCTGATTTTTTATGTAGAAGATCCTGACATCCACTATGGATATTGATCGGACCACTCCATGGTTAGTTTAAAGTTAGAATTTGGTAAACAAACCACCCATAAAACATATTGGAAATTTAACAATTCTCTACTCCGAGATCGCCAATTTTAGAAGAAATTAATGACATGATTGGTAACGTTACTCAAGAATATGCTGCAGCTCCTTATGACAAAGCACAACTAAAGGATCTGTCTAAAGCTGATGTACAACTAACGGTGCCTGTCAACGTTTTCTTGGATTTCTTGTTAATGAAAGTCAGAGCAAAAACGATTGCATACGCAACAATGAAAAAGAAGCAAAGAGAAGAAAAGGAGTGTAGTTTAGAACATCAAATAACATAAATAGAAGAAAAAGAAACTAAAACTGAGGATAACATGCTGAAATTGGATTGCTTAGGCAGAGAATTAGCCACGTTAAGAGATGAAAAAATGCAAGGAATTTTAATAAGATCAAAGGCAAGATGGGTGGCCCAGGTGAAAAGGTAACTAAATATTTTGTAATCTAGAAAAGAGACACTTCGTAAGTAAATATATGTCTAAATTAGTAACAGATGACAGGATAGTATACAAATCTGATGAAATCCTGATGGAAGTGAAAGCTTTTTATGAAAACCTATACACAGAGAGAAAAGTGGAAGAATGTGAGATTACGGACTTGATCGAGGAAATGCCAAAATTAACAGAGGAAGAACAAGAATCGCTTGAGGGAGAAATAACACTTGAAGAAGCAGGATGTGCTCTTAAAAACATACAGAACGGAAAAGTCCTGGTTCAGACGGTTTCACATCGGAATATTTTTAAGTTTTCTGGAAACAGCTGGGTGTTTTTGTAGTCAGAGCTTTAAACCAGTCATTTCAAAAAGAGGAATTATCCAATACACAAAAAGAAGGAATAATTACATGTATCCCAAAAGGAGACAAACCGAAAGAATTCATTAAAAACTGGAGACCAATATCCCTGCTCAATGTTGTCTATAAGATAGGGTCTTCTTGCATAGCAAATCGTATTAAATCCGTTCTTCCCAAATTAATCAATGAAGATCAAACGGGTTCATGGCAAATAGATATATAGGGGACAACATCAGATTAATCTATGATCTAATCCATTACTTAAAAACAGAAAAACTCCCAGGCATGCTTATCTCCATAGATTTTGAAAAGGCGTTTGATTCCTTGAATTGGCAATTTATGTTGAAGGTATTAAAATCATTTGGATTTGGTAAAGATATATGTCGTTGGATCACGACCTTTCATAAGGGAATCAAGTCATCTGTTATAGTAAACAGTCAGAGCTCAACATGGTTTGAAATACAAAGAGGTTGTCGACAAGGTGACCCCATATCTCCCTATTTATTTATATTGTCCGCAGAAATATTAGCCATTATGATTAGGAAAATAAAAACATAAAGGGAATATACATTAACCAAACTGAACACAAGCTCTCTCAGTTTGCAGACGATACACAGTTGACAAGCGAGGGGACAGAATATCATTTGAACATTCAATAGAGACCTTAGACAAATTCGCAAAAGTGTCTGGGTTGCACATGAATATCGAAAAAACGAAGGCAGTTTGGCTAGGAAGCAAAGTGTTTTCAAAGACTAGATATATGCCCCACCTAAAAATAGACTGGAATCCAAAACAGTTTAAGATCCTTGGAATATGGTTTACACCAGAACTATCACACTGCATAGAACTGAATTTCAAAGAAAAATTTCTTGAAATAAAATCGTTATTCAACGCCTGGAGTAAGAGAGTTATTACACCTGTTGGCAGAGTAGCCGTTTTAAAATCACTGATTCTCTCAAAATTGATATATCTTTGGATCTTGTTACCTAATCCACCAAACAGTTTTTATGGATAAGCTTCAAAAGCAATGCTTTCGATTCGTATGGAATAACAAACAAGATAGGATAGCCCGAAAAACAACAGTAAAAAATTTTAGAAATGGAGGATTAGGTATACCTTCACTTAAACACATGATAATGGCATTGAAACTTACATGGATCAGAAAACTTCACTTTAGTCATCATAAATGGAAGTCTGTGATAGAAACAACGTATCCTTTGGTAAAAGATCTCGAAAAATATGGTTATGCTTTACCAGTGAGCCGAAAAGAGACTAATGCCTTTTGGAATGACACTTTCCAAGCATATAAAATCTTTGGTGACAAAGTAAGTATTGAGGATCCTAGTGATTGTTTGGCTGAAAACATTTTTTACAATAAAAACATTAAAATAGACGGGAAAAGTATATGTTTCAAGGACTGGATAGACAAAGGTGTATATCGTATTGCGGATTTAATAAACCAAGCAGGATCGTTCATGACATATGAAGAATTCAAGCAAAAGCATACCGTTCAAACAAACTTTATGCTATACCTAGGTTGTGTACAATCTGTCAGAAAATATATTCAAACGAAGAATATCAGATTTACTAGTAATATGCCTACGCCCACTGAAAAAGCTCTCAGTATCATCTGGAGCGCAAAGAAAGGAGCTCGACTTTATTATGATATCTTAAATGCAGATAACTCACAGCCAAGGTGCTGTAAGAAATGGAACAGTGAAATAGGTAAAGAATTGAACTGGAAAACTATATTTCTTCACACACACAAAATAAAAGAAATTAAACTGAGATGGTTTCAGATAAGATTAATTCACAGGATCCTGGCTACAAATATTGTTCTTGAAAAAATGAACATTGTTGAAAATAACAAAATATGTACTTTTTGTAAGTCTGAAAAGGAAACTATAGATCATCTATTTTTCACA
Source organism: Conus ventricosus (assembly GCA_018398815.1). NCBI lineage: Eukaryota > Metazoa > Mollusca > Gastropoda > Neogastropoda > Conidae > Conus > Conus ventricosus. The sequence goes on along the minus strand of CM031608.1, from coordinate 37,988,377 downwards.
TGCGACGTGACAACACATTTTTGGACTGACCTTCAGAATTTCTTAAAAGACAATTGCTCTAGTGCACCTGAAATCGTATTATCAAAGGAATTTGTTCTGTTTGGCACTGACTCTCGATAAAAACTGACATCATACTCGATTACATTATTATCTCTGCAAAGTTCTTTGTATATAAATCCAGACTTGAAAAGGTGGTTCCTCTGTTTCCTGTCTTCAGGAAATATTTAAAAACCAAATACCAAGTAGAAAAATGCATTGCAAAAATGAATTTGAACTATGTTGATTTTGCAAACAAATGGCAACAATATGAATATTTTTTATTGAAAAACTAAGATTTGTATGCACGTGCTCGCGCGCGCACGTGTATGCATATGTGTAGTCCTGAGCAAAGCCTGGCGTGGCAGCTAAAAGTCAACCGTCGTTTCTGGATAACTAATTTATTTGAACTGTTAATGTCGATTCCTATGCTTCTGTATAGAATACTTTTAGGAACTTAGGGTTGTGTTGTTGTTGTTTTTTCTGTGTCTGTCTGTCTGTCTGTCTGTTTGTCTCTCTCTCTTTCTCTGACTATTGATTTTGAAAAAAAAATGGAAAACGCTCCAAAAAGTAAGTTTAATGTGTGACACTGACAGTGTAGACACAATGTTGTGCATATTTGTAATATGTATACTTAAATAGGAATCGCTGTTCTTTTTGCGAACTTATTGCAGCTTTGTAATGCATTTATGTAAGATAAGATCTACTGTCATTTTTGTTTTTTGTAGTGCTGTTTTTTTTGTTGTTTTTTATTTTTGTGTGTGTGTTTTTTTTTCTTTTTGTTTCTTTTTTTTTTGTTTTTTCGAGATTTCCATTTGTAAATTTCTTTACAAGCAAATTAAAAAAAAAAAAAAACTGGAGAAATGAATAAATACAAAGTAACTTTTATTCAAGACTGGCACAGCCTTTCAAACTCGAATTAAGTCAGACAAATACAAAGAGTTGTTGTACCAAAGAAGGATTAAAAAAAAGCTAAAAAAAAAAGAAAAAAAAAAAGAAAATACTTGGTAAACAGGTTGGCTTATACAGAGATGACGGTCTTGCCACGTTAAACAATAAACCAAAAACCATTGAAAACAAGAAAAAAGAACTTTGTAAAAGTTTTCAAAGCCATAACCTAAAAATCACAGTAGAAGCCAACAAAAAAAACCCAGTAAATTATTTAGACATAACATTAGACCTTAAGGATCATACATACAAACCATATAAAAAACCTAATGACACACCTGTCTACGTAGACATCAATAGTAACCATCCACCCTTCATCTTAAAAACCATACCTAATGGTATAAACAAAAGATTATCTAAACTGTCATGCAATGAGAAAGAATTTAACAGTGCAGCAGCTGAATACTAAGAGGCGCTGAAAAAAGTGGCTACAACTACAAATTACAATATAACCCAGATAACAACATGAACAGCAACAGGAAAAACAGGAAAAGAAAAATTATATGTATAACCTTCCATATGATGGAAGAACAAAAACCAACGTAGGAAAAGAATTCCTCAGAATCCTTAAAACACCATTCCCAAAAGAACATGTACTATCTAAAATATTCAACAAAAATACCGTCAAGCTATCATACTCGTGTATGCCCAACCTTAAAAATATAATTGATTCTTCCAATAAAACCAAAAACAACACAACCAAAGAGGGTGATGAAAGGATATCTTGTAATTGCACAAAAAAGACCAGTGCCCTCTGAATAATAAATGTCTCTACAACAATATTGTGTACCAAGCTACGGTAACAACAGACAGTGATAAAGAAACATACATTGGGATCACGGCAAACCATTTAAAACCAGATATGCAAACCATAAACAGTCTTTCAAAAATGAAAAATATAAAAACCTAACAGAATTAAGTAAATATATTTGGAAGCTTAAAAATAAGAAAATAGATTACAACATATCATGGAAAATTATAAAAAAAAAGAGCAACACCATACAACAACATTTCTAAAAAAATGCAACTTATGTACTACAGAAAAGTGGCTGATATTATGTAAACCCCACCTAGCATCCCTGAACTCTAAAGTAGAAATGATAAACAATTGCAGGCATAAATGTAAATCTTTGTCAATGCACCATTCAGTAACACGTCCCCCCTGAACCGCCCCCAAAAAGAAAAAAAAACCGGCAGGCCACGTGCCACACGCACAGAACTCACACGCCCACACACCACACCGGTGGCGTGCCCAAATTGTATACCCTGAGGAGAGCGTTTTAGCTTGAAACAAGCTTTAGGTTTTTAATTTTTCCATTTTAAAATCCTATTTTAAACTGGTATGTCGCTCCCTACATGGTTGAGCACTTTTAACGTTCTGAGTGGCTTTTTAACTCTGATTTTATTGATTTTATATATATATATCCTGAGGAGATCATTTTAGCTTGAAACAATTTTGTAGGTTTTAATTTTTCCATTTTAAAATCCTATTTAAGAGAGAGAGAGAGAGAGAGAGAGAGAGAGAGAGAGAGAGAGAGAGAGAGAGAGAGAGAGAGAGAGAGAGAGAGAGAGATGGCTGTTTGAACTGCTGTGATATTTTTGTAATACACTTCTGCACTCGTGTTAGTTTTACAGATTCTTTTCAGAAGATTGCAAGTAAAGCACACACACGAAAAAAAGCCCCGTAGTGCATCCTTCAATTGTTTTGTATGCTCGGCAATAACGCATTCTTGGTTTCCTAGAAATCTCTTGTGCGCAGGTACAGCCGGTTGTTTAATACTGAGCTGAATTGAGGGGCTTGCCTAAAGTCACTTCCTCTACGATTCGCTGTATTCTGTACACACACACAATCCAATGAACATAACGAAATAAAAGAAATAATCGAAACCCAAATCGAAAGACGAAGTTGTGAGCGGTTATTGCATTTGCGCTATGGAATCACTGCGTTCTCCTGGTGTGCTTTGACCAAAGAGCGACAACTCTCGCTGACTCTCACTCACGAAATCGCCTCTGGCTGCTTCTAAATCATCTTCGACAGCACTCTCTCTCTCTCTCTCTCTCTCTCCTCTCCTCTCTTCTCTCTCTCTCTCTCTCTCTCTCTCTTGTGTGCCTTGAATGCGTAGTGAAAATGTAATGTTCATAATGCAATTGTGTACTTAGTTAGATCTGATTATTTTTGTCCATATGCGCTCCTTCATTAGGAGCAATGGCCTATCCATGAATAAACTTGCCATACCCGTCTCTCTCTCTCTCTCTCTCTCTCTCTCTCTCTCTCTCGGGGGTCACGTGGTTTGACACGAAGCGACAGGGCGCCATTTGTCTAAGCTGCGAAAATTATTTTCGATTAGTGTTTGACAATGCCAGTTACTGGATTTCCAGCGACTGTGGAGACAGCCCTGAACGCCCTGCTAACCGAGAACACAGTGTCAAGCTGGAAAATTACAGGTGAAGGCAGCAACACCGTCGTCGTCCTACGACTGAAGCCCGCCGTCCCTGTCAAAACAACAATGGCGGATCCTGTCTTGAATCGAGGAACACGTGTTCAATATTACCGAGAGAAACCGCCCAGCCAGGGCGACGTGATCAGGAACGAGCAAAGCAGCAAAATACACGGCTTGAACAGGTTGGTGCAGATCACGGAAACGCTTGTGTAGTGAATCAACTAGCCTTGTTTGACACAGAAGTCGAAGATCACAGTACACAGTGCACTACACAGGATGTTATTGATGTTATTGAACACATCGGGCCAACAGATGTTGACAGCGAGACTGACACGTCCCATGTTCAAGACATCTTCTGCCTTCGTACTCCAGTCAGTCTGAGTGCGACATCGTTAACCAGGAGATCCAGCACTCTGTCATCGACACAGGCCTCGAACATACTATCGACAGAACAGTGGCAGGCTTTGACACGGGTGTGGTGAAAGACTATGTTAGCACTTTGACTAATCGGCAAGTTCAGAGACGGTTGAGGGATAAGCACAGAAATTTAGCATTCCGAAAGATCGTGCTTCACCAGTCAGATGGCGTGGGTGTGTTACTGTTCGAGTCGGATGACATTGTTTTAGAGTTCGCCTGCGATCCAAGTTCGGAAGACGACTGTCTATTCTGGTTTGCCAAGCAGGAACACAACAACATGTCGTCGGAAGAACGTGTTAAACTCTCCCACCTGCGCAAAGGAAGACGTGCCAGCAAAACACAACACACAGAGACGCAAGCACGTGCTCTACGGCGGTTGCACGCTCTCCTCGGCCTGGTGCAATTCTATCTGGGGTGACTGTCCTCCGCTGAACGGATCGTGCACACATGTCAGAGACAGTTTGTCGTTCACGACTTTGTCATGTAATGTTTAAAAAAAGAAAAGAAAAAAGAATGCATTGCTGTGGTTGCCATATCAATGATATTATCGTGTCGCGTTTTGTCAATGTACATCGCGACGCCTTGCTAAAGGAGCTGTACAGCTTAATAGCAATAAAATTCGTTCGTTCGTTCTCTCTCTCTCTCTCTCTCTCTCTCTCTCCTCTCTCTCTCTCTCTCTCTCTCTCTCTCTCTCTCTCTCTCTCTCCTCTCTCTCTTTCTCTCTCTCTCTCTCTCTCTTTTATTTTACAAGAAAAAGAAGATGTATGCACATACTTTGCAGAGTATACACTCATTTTACTTGAAACGTACACCAATAGTCGTAGGGTAAACAGGTCTGTAAAGCATCTATATATGCTGGTAAAGTTCATTTGTTTGTGTAACAGGTTTGTAAAGCGTCTGTAAAGCATCTACGTATGCTGGTAAAGTTCATTTGTTTGATGTCAGGAAATGTTTAGGCGTCAGAAAAAAACAGCTGCTGATCTTCTTTACGTTGAAACGGGTCGACATCCTTAATTGTTTAAATCTGTATATACCATGCTCTAGGTTCAGGTGAAAATTTGGCCTTAAAATGGAAACAGGCTGCCGTTCAAGGCTTATGGATGCTGCATGATTTAAATGTTCTTAGGACACAGTCCTGGCTGAAAGAAATTCGGTAGTTTCTGTTTTGAAATGGGTTTGGTTTTGTGCTGTGTGTGGAAATGTGAATGGTTTCATTAACAATTACGACAGAAACTAGCCGAGAATAGGTGACAAAGCTGAAGTGACTTCATTCAGAATTTAATCACAGGTTTCAATCTTAAGAACATCGCAGTCGTCTTAAAATGGTGAAAAGTATCTTTTGTTTGACATGGGTAGGTATATAGAATGCTGCGTCACGAAATACTGATTTGGAATATGAGACATACTACATCATTATCGACATGCAAAGACGAGAGAACGTGTTGACATGCTCTGTCCATTATGTATGAAAGCGATAGAAAATGAACAGCACCTTCTATTCCCCCCCCCCCCCCCTAGAATTATGACAATGATGCGCACCACGAAAATTATTACCCGGAAATATGACTGTGTTTATTTCGTTCTGTGTTCATGGCGAAAAAGAACGTTGAGGAATGTTTCGTCGTGGTGTGTGTGTGTGTGTGTGTGTGTGTGTGTGTGTGTGTGTGTGTGTGTGTGTGTGTGTGTGTGTGTGTGTGTGTATGTGTACACTCGTCTCAGAATAAAAGAAAAGCTATCAAATAATTAACATGATTCTGTTGATTGATTTGTGAGAAAAGTCATCTACAGTTCACTGCAGACTGTTACCCTCAGAAAACTTGGTTGGATTCGTGAAGAAAGCACCTGCGCCACCGACGTCATAGTGACCGGCAGTCTATGATATATGTCGGTGCATTAGCCGTAAACAGCCTTGGAATGGACAGAGAGGTGCGTGGCGTGCTTCTACGCTGACAAATAGGCTGGTTCAGTTGGACGGAGAAGTCACGATTTTACGTCCTTATCCGAGACTAATTGGGTCTCTGCAAGGGTACACCGCAGCTGCCACTCGTTAATGTGGCTATTTTTCTCTTGCTTGGTATCATGTGAACCTATCAGATGGTTAGCAGAGTACTGGTTTTGTAATGTTAGTGACCGGTGATGAGGATGGTGGTGATGAGTGGGGGGTCGGGGAGGGGGGTGGGGGTGGGGGCTGCAGGAGGTAATGATGGTGGTGGTAGTATTGTCAGGGGTGGTGGAGCTAAGGGTGGTGGTGGTTTGTGTGCGTGCGTGCGCGCGCGCGCGCGCGCGTGTGTGTGTATGTGTGTGCGTGTGTGTGTGTGTGTGTGTGTGTGGTGCGTGTGCGTGTGTGTGTGAGTGCGCGCGCGCGCGAGCGCGTGCGCCTTTGATTGTTTATGGGAAATGAATGTTCAGAAGATGACCTAGGGACAAGAGCAAGAGCAATAACATCAACAACAACAGCTCACACATGTTTTAACCTTTTCTTAATTAATGAATTTGATATTGAATAATCAAAAAGTGGAATCTATAGAATATCAGGGCTCCTTAAAGCAACTGGAGTATTTTGGGGTTGTTCGCAGATGATGTCAAAGTATTTTTTGATACTGAGATTCCGTGAGTTTGTCAGTTTTGTTCCAAAACGAGAAGTTCACTCCTGGGTCTGAATGTTGATTGGGATAAAAGTAGTACATTCGGTGGAATTGTGGACATTAACGTCACAACTTGTTACAAATATCTTGGAGAAATTCTTACCACCAAACTCAGTTGAAAAGCCGCTTGGCAAGAGAGGGATGTAGAAAACGTACTAAACATCTTAGAGCTATGACATTTACAAAATTCATTATTTATTTTACTGCAAGTTATTATAATACACAAATCGAAATTATCTAAACATACGCAGCAGAATTCAGCGGTGCTGTTGAAAATAAGCAGGCAGAGATCGCCTACACATGAACTGAATAACTTCACCATAATGCATCGCTCTTCTTTGTAAACACAGTTGCCTGCGGTGAGAGTGGAGGACATTTACTAAGAATCTGGGACAGGCAGATATTGACTGAGAATCTAGCAGTCGTTAAGAGTGTTAGATACTGGTCAGAAACTCCTAAGCTGCCAGTGACAAAGTATGTATGCAAACATATAAAATGCTGTTATGATAACATAAAGAAGGAAATCAAAATTGAAGAAGTTATTGTAAGAAAGTCTTTTTTTTTAAACCGAGAACGGATTTGGTACTGTTTGGATAAGCCTAGCAGTTGGAAGTGCTTTTACCTCATGATTTAAAGAATTTGTATATGTATATGAACATCGAATATGTACATGAATATGTTGTCAGTTCGTATGAACAAAAGTGGCACTCCTATACGGAGGAAAAATGAATAAAAAGAAAGTTTGGTACCTCTCATTAAGAAGGATTTTTTTTTTGGGGGGGGGGGGGGGGGGGGCTAAAGTATGTCTCATCCATTCAAAGCAAAGTGGCGTCGACAATGAAAACCCTTGAAATAAATACTATAGAAAAGCATTTATTGCAGACCATAAAAGAGATCTTTTATATTTGGCGTGTTCTAAAAATGCCCCGACGACGAACACCCTTTTATTTTTGTTGCCCTGCATACAATTCACTCTGAACTAAATGACATTTGTTGTATTCATTTTCTTCAGAACGACATGGGAATATCTACTCCAGCATCTGAAAGTGAAGAATCCATCATATTGTTGGCTAAGGTTTTCTTTTTTTTTCAGAGGCACATAACATATGGAACGACAATTCTGTCTCAAACATTCTGGGGAACTTCAAGGAATCCAAGTGATATGAAGTTGGTAATATAAACCAAAAAAAGTTGAATAATTGGCGTACAGGCTGCAATTCAAATGCTGAAATAAAAGACAAATTATTGTAACTGAACTTTCGAGCCTGACATCTATCCTTTCTTTTCTTGTCTTCTCTGCGTAAGTACGTAGTGTGGTATCTCAGATGAAAATTGATTGTTGTTGTTTTCATTTCGTCGCTTTATGGCTGTTGGTTGTTACTATAGCTGTTAAAAGGTAAGGCCAGTTAAATGCTTTAGTGCCACCGAGAAGAGAGAGAGAGGAGAGAGAGAGAGAGAGAGAGAGAGAGAGAGAGAGAGAGGATCTGTGTGTGTTGGGGGTGGGGTGGAAGGAGCGGGGGTTGGAACGATGGGCAACTAATGATAATAATGAATACTTTTTTGCGCCTATTCTCGGCTAGAGACCAAGCTCTAAGCGCTTTACAATCAACACTCGTTTACACAACGGGCTGTCTACCTGGGTAGTGCCGACTGAAGAGCTGCCAGCTGGCGCTTCATTCAGTCGTTTCCCGTGTCATCCACTCAGCATCGTTCAATATCGATCACTCATTTTCCTTACTTCCTTCATTCTTTCCATTTACCACGCAGGGTGCATGCCATGTGCAACGTGTCATCCATACCAACGGCCAAACTGGCCTACTCTTCCGAAAGTTGGTGATGGGATTTTACGTGTGTGCAAGATGTTATGCATGCGTTCACACACGGAACCTCGGTTTATAGTCTCATTCGAAGGACTGTATGGGAAATGGAGTCAGAACCAATGTTAACTCCGAGGGAAAAATCCCCCTGTACCGAAACGCCGAAACGGAGGTTCGAACCCGCAACCCCAGGATCACCAAGACTACGAGTCAGGTGCTCTACCAACTGAGCTATTCCGGCTCTCAACTACGGACTGCGCAGAAATCTACACCATTCCAAGCAATGGGTACAAGCACACTTCATTTCACAAGCTGAGAGATCTGTATGCGTATATCCAGTTATAATCTGCCGTCAATGTACCACAAGTACATAATTAATTTAATATAACACGCTTGTTGTTTTCTTCTTCTTTTCTGTGTTTTGTCGCATGATTCGCATGATACAGGAGGATGAGACACGAGGAAAACTACGAACGCCCACAAGGAATAGAAACACCTGTCTACTTAGGCATCCGTTCTTAAGGTTTGGTTCCAGTGTCATTCCAACCAGGAAAGATGAGGTGCTGGAGCGCCATGATCATGTACATCACTCTGCTCACACAAACACGGGTGCAGCTCGTGTGTCTTATGCCCCACGCTCACCCCTCCACAGACCAACCGCCTTCCCTTTGCCTCTGAGGCTTGGGGGTCTGTGTTTCCTACAAACCTGCAAATGTGGATTACACGGCACGCTGGTGCTACAGCTCTTGGTGTGCTGGAAGAGAGAGAGAGAGAGAGAGAGAGAGAGAGAGAGAGAGAGAGAGAGAGAGAGAGAGAGAGAGAGGGAGAGAGAGAGAGAGAGAGAGAGAGAGAAGAGACAGAGAGAGAGAGAGAGAGAGAGAGAGAGAGAGAGAGAGAGAGAGAGAGAGAGAGAGAGAGATTCTTCTCTCTTATTCATCTGATAACGCACGTTTACCCCTTATTCTACGACTATTTCCTACCCACCATCCCACAAGCTTTCAACCAACATGCCTGTTTATGTGACTTTGTGTCTGTCTGTCTGTCTTTAGCTGTGTGTGTGTGTGTGTGTGTGTGTGTGTGTGTGTGTGTGTGTGTGTGTGTGTGTGTGTGTGTGTGTGTGTGTGTGTGTGTGTCTCCTCTCTGTCTGTATGTCTCTCTGTCTCTGTCTCTCTGTCTCTCTCCAAGTTCTTATCCCTTTCATAAACCATCTACGCTCATTTTTCTAAATCTGCCAACCCCCTTACCGGAATCTCTTAGGATTGGTCTGCGTTTCCAACACACTGGCTAATGTGGGCTTCTATTGCGTCATAACAATGCACATTCACATTCCGTTGTTACTGTAGCTCTTGACGTGTAAGAAGAGAGTGCTGACTGTCTTCTTATTCCTCGTAAAACCACCCACGCCCATTCCCTCTCACACGTCTCCATCCCCTCCCCTCCTCCCCTCAAGACCCCCATCTCCAACCCCTCCGTCTCTCTCTAACCCCCTCACTCCATCCCTCCCTTTTCTTCTTCTTCTTCTTCTTCTTCCTTCTTCTTCTTCTTCTCTTCTTCTTCTTCTTCTTCTTCTATTATTATTATTATTATTATTATTATTATTATTATTATTATTATTATTATTATTATTATTATTATTACCACCACCACAACCACCACCACCATCATCATCATCAGTAGTACTAGCAGTAGTAGTACTAGTAGTATCATCATCATCATCATCATCATCATCATCATCATCATCATCATCATCGTCATCATCATCATCATCATCATCATCATCATCATCATCATCATCATCATCATCATCATTGTTATTATTATTACTACTAATATCATTATTACCATTACTATTATTCTTGTTCGTGCTGTTGTTGCTGTTGCTGCTGCTGCTGTGTTGTTGTTGTTGTTGTTGTTTTCTTCTTCTTCTTCTTCTTCTTCTTCTTCTTCTTCTTCTTCTTCTTCTTCTTCTTCTTCTTCTTCTTCTTTTTTTTTCTTCTTCTTCTTCTTCTTCTTCTCTTCTTCTTCTTCTTTTCTTTCCTTCTCTCTTCTCTCTCTCTCTCTCTCTTCTCTCTCTCTCTCTCTCTCTCTCTCTCTCTCTCTCCCTCTCTCTCTCTGGCCCACTCATTCTCTGTCTGCCTGTCTGTCTGCCTGTATGTCTGTCTGTCTCTAGTTTCTTTTTATTTCTCTTGGTTAAACTAGCTGGAAGGCTGTTCTAGAGAATGGAAGATGCTCGAGGATTTACATGGACGTTGCTGCCTACGACCTCCATGCGGGTTGGCTCTGTGTGATTGACAATTGGCTAAAGAGGTTGGGAAAAATAGACCCAGCAAGAAAACGAATCTCTGTACCGTAAGATAAAGTACAAATTAAATGGCTGATTTAACAGATCATTTCACATCTTTGTTTGTAACTTTACGGTCATCACCATCATCATCATCAGTAGTACTAGCAGTAGTAGTACTAGTAGTATCATCATCATCATCATCATCATCATCATCATCATCATCATCGTCATCATCATCATCATCATCATCATCATCATCATCATCATCATCATCATCATTGTTATTATTATTATTACTACTAATATCATTATTACCATTACTATTATTCTTGTTCGTGCTGTTGTTGCTGTTGCTGCTGCTGCTGTTGTTGTTGTTGTTGTTGTTGTTGTTGTTCTTCTTCTTCTTCTTCTTCTTCTTCTTCTTCTTCTTCTTCTTCTTCTCTCTTCTTCTTCTTCTTCTTCTCCTTCTCTCTTCTCTCTCTCTCTCTCTCTCTCTCTCTCTCTCTCTCTCTCTCTCTCTCTCTCTCTCTCTCTCTCCCTCTCTCTCTGCCCACTCATTCTCTGTCTGCCTGTTCTGTCTGCCTGTATGTCTGTCTGTCTTCTAGTTTCTTTTTATTTCTCTTGGTTAAACTAGCTGGAAGGCTGTTCTAGAAATGGAAGATGCTCGAGGATTTACATGGACGTTGCTGCCTACGACCTCCATGCGGGTTGGCTCTGTGTGATTGACAATTGGCTAAAGGGGTTGGGAAAATAGACCCAGCAAGAAAACGAATCTCTGTACCGTAAGATAAAGTACAAATTAAATGGCTGATTTAACAGATCATTTCACATCTTGTTTGTAACTTTACAGTCTGTAGTTCTTCAATTAATTGAGAAAGTTAGATCTGAGTGCCGCGTTTGACACCATAGATCATGGAATTCTTCTCACCCGTCTCAGACACGTTTTTGGCATTGATAACGTAGCGCTTTCTTTCCTGCAATCATATCTCTCTGGACGTAGGCAGACCGTTTCGATCCAGGCTTTTGTTTCTAAACCTACACCTCTCAAGTTTGGAGTTCCACAGGGCTCAGTTCTGGGCCCTCTGCTGTTTCTACTGTACACACAACCACTTCCCAACGTAATTGATAGTCATTCAGTCTCTCACAGTGAATTTGCTGATGATACTCAGCTCTACAACTCTTCTTATCCCAATCAAATCCATAGACTTCTTTCTACCAGTGAAAACTGCATCTCTGACGTGAAACGGTGGATGACCCAAAACAAGCTCCAACTAAATGATTCAAAGACAGAAGCTCTCCTGGTTGGCGGTAGGGGTAAATCGGACCAGGCCCTCAAAATCACTATTGGTCACAGCGAAATAGCATTCTCCACATCTGTAAGAAACCTAGGAGTCATGTTTGATGAAGATCTGTCCATGAAACCTCATGTAAACAAGTTTGTCAGGTAGCGTATCATGAGTTAAGAAAAATTAGCACTATTCGCCACTATCTTTCACAACAGGCCACTCAGACTCTTGTTACTTCACTTGTTCTGTCTCGTCTTGACTATGGAAATTCTCTTGTTGCCGGCATCCCTGACACTCTGCTAAACAAGCTCCAAAAAGTTCAAAACAGTGCTGCTAGGTTAGTTTTTAAATGTCCCAAGAGAACTCACACCACTCCACTCCTTCGAGCCCTGCATTGGCTCCCCATCGCCCAGAGAATAGATTATAAACTTAGCATTATGTGTTTTAACGTCATCAACCAAACCGCACCGCACGCACTCAAAGAAATTCTCACAGTCTACACCCCCTCTAGATCTCTCCGTTCATCTACTGACACTAAAACGTTCAAGGTTCCCCGACGCAACAAGAAAACTCAAGGACAGCGTGCCTTCTCTTACATCGGCCCTATAACATGGAACAGCCTGCCTCTCCATGTACGAAATTCTAATTCCCTGACACAGTTCAAAGGCTCCCTTAAGACCCACCTCTTTCGATCCGCCTTTCCCGCTCGCTAGTGAGATGCAGCTGCTTGCTTTGCATATGTACATAATGACTGATTTTGATGAGTGTTATACATTATTGAGTTTCAGACACCTTAATCCATGTACAGTTAGTTATCCTTGTATATTTCTTATCCCTTATTTTATTACTATTTTGTATTGTGAGTATGTGGATTGTGAGTTTTGTGAGTTTGCTACGTATGAGTATATATGCACGAAATGCCATTGTAAACGCCACGAGCTTCTTGACAAGAAGGTGTGTGCGTATAAATAATCACTATTATTATTAAGTGTAGGGTTTGATGTATATTTCATTCTAAGAATTGAAATGTAATATAAAGCCATCAGAATCAACAAAAGTTCTACTGTAATGAACGCTATGGTTGGCTCAAGGTAAAAGGATTTTTTGGCGGGTCAATTTTCTGCTCTTGAATACTTGAAAAAAAAATTGCGGTATCGGTTTGTCATTTTTTTTCTTCTAAAGTATAGCTCCATCTGAGTATATTTTCAAATTATTTGGAAACTTCTCTTCAATGTGCGTTGCTGATAGCGTTGGAAAAAAAAGAGCTGATCTGGTAAATGAAGGATCCTTACGTATTTAACTTCAGAGTTTTTGTTATAACATCAGAAACGTAAGATGCCAGAGTAACCCGAGATCAAACAGACTTTGGTCTTTAGGGAAATTCAGAGTCTGGTCGACATGATATTCTGCCTGAGTATACTTTCAAAGAATGTGCTTCCTATTACGAATATTGTACAGCCAGCTCTTCTATTTTCACCCAGAGATAGAACCAGAGCGTCGTTCTAAGTAAGAATACAAAAAAGCGCGTGCCCCATGACTTAAGACAATGTTAACCCTTTACATCCTACACTTTTTAACGTTGGTATTTCCGGTGCTGTGGAAAACATTTCTTGCGCATATTTATATTTGGATATTATCATAGATCTACAAAGATGGATGAGTGTAAATGGAGCATGTCCCCATGCTTGCTTATTAACGACCTTAAGAAACCCTACAGCTTTACAAGCTTTTGTCAATGAGTATTCTTTGTGCTGGTTCCAAGACATCTTTGGTGTTAATTTGTCTTTCTTTTCATTTAACGGCATGTTCAAAATCATTATTCAATCAGACATTATCATGCAGTTTTCCTTGTTTTGAAATACCAAGTTTTGGATAAGAGTTCTGTACCATTTATAACATCTTCCAAATGAACCGAAAGTAATGTCGATGCCATGCACTGTGTTTTGCAGATCCGATTTTGCGTTTTGAAGAAAAAAAAACAACCGAAATCAGTATAGTTATAATTATAATTCAGCATAGTTATAATTACATTCTGAGTGACGAAATCCTTATGAATATTTCTATCTATCTATCTATCTATCTATCTGTCTATCTATCTATCTACATCTATCTATCTATCTATCTATCTATCTATCTATCTATCTATCTATCTATCTATCTATCTATCTATCTATCTATCTAAACTTCTCTCTCTCTCTCTCTATCTATCTATCCATCTATCTATCTAACTTCTCTCTCACTCTCTCTCTCAATGTATATATATACATATATATGTTTACATTTACATATAATATATATATATATATATATATATATATATATAATATATATATATATATATATATATATATATATATATATATATATACATGACCCTACCAAGTCATTCATTTATCCATTTGCAATTTCTTCGGCCTAGTACAGTCAAATCTAGTCACAACAAAGACTTTTTAAATGAAATCTTTTACAAAAGACAATAATGTTTTGTTCATGTTCAACAAAATGGTGCAGTATTGATTTTGTTTTATTTAGAGCTCTCATGTGTTTATTTACTCTTTCTGTTCTGTGCACAACATTCCAGTTGGTGGATTAGAATCAATTCTGTCAACTAGTTCCATTTCGTTATCGGCTGTTTATCTCCAATCAACGCTTCCGGCTTCCAAGCATCTTGCAGGAGCCTTCATCTACTGTACAAGTATGAATGTGTCATAAACATGGCTGATATAGGCATGGCTCCTTTTTTTTTTAAAGATTAGGCAAAATGTAGGAAGATTTGTTAAAAAATTCCTTTCCTAGATGTACATAACGGCTGTTTGGTTGAGCCCGTGTGGTATGTTATCGGTCTCTCCATTTTCCCCACCCTTCATTACACAATGGCATCGGACAGAGATCAATTATGTCCTTTGACGTCTTAATGGAATGCACTATGCAAACACAGCGCAGGTTTCCAAAGGTGGTGCAGGATTGCTCTATGCTGGTTTATTCGACCATTGAGGACAGTGCTTCTCTGGGTCCTACCCGCACCTTCGGGTGTATCTTGTTCCTTCTTTCCTCCTTTCTTTTCTTTTCTTTTTCTTTTGACTGAACGCAGAGGAGAAACAAAATACAAAACATACATCATTTGCACAGTGTTATATTTGGTGACGTTTATCGTTAAACCTGAATCTAGACATTGTACATATTCGAGGGGAAGAAGACCACATTGCAGAGCCATGATGTATAAGACACTGCGAAAACGCTTCGATGTTACTACCCCTTCGCCCATCATCCCTCCTCCCTCCTCCCCGCCCCCACTTGCTGTCAATTCATTCTGGTTTCTGCTGGTCCTTCCCATTCCCTTTCACGCCCGCCCCCCCCCCCCCCCACCCCACCCGCCTTCCTCTTACCCTTTCCGCATCAATAGGAATCTCTACAGCCAAGCTCTGTCCGCCTTAGTGGGTTTCTTCACCTCCATTGTTTTGGCATTTACATTTTTTGGTTATTGCCTGGCGTGTGAAGTTGTTGTTTTCGGTTTTTGTTTTTGTTTTCTGTTTTTTTGCTCAACGCCATTGAAGACAGAGTAAAAGGAGGGCACGGGAGAAGGAAGAAGAGGAAGGGGGTACAGAATGATTTGGAGCAGATCTAAGGCAAAGGGCGCTGAATAATTTATGGCAGGGAAGAAGAAGAAGAAGAAGAAGAAGAAGAAGAAGAAGAAGAAGAAGAAAAGAAGAAGAAGAAGAGGGCTTCCGTTTAACAAACAAACAAAAAAAAAAAAAAAAAAAAAACACATCTTACCCGTCAAATTTCAGCCGTCACTTCAGCAGAAAGGGTGAAATTGAAAGCGAACACTTGATTTTGAACTTTAAATCAGGATGGATGCACCATATAAGCATGTTGTTGCCAGATCTGTGAAAATTTGGGTTAGTTCTCGGGAAAAAAAGCTGCAGCAACTGTGAATCGCTCACAAACACACAATTTCAACTGCACATACCCTGCTTTCCCCCTTCCATCGCCAATCTCCCTGACTCTCATTTTTCATTGGGAACACTCTACACACAGACACGCACATGCTTATCAATGCACCTCAGGTATCAAACAGAAATCTATTTCTGCCAAACCTTTGGTCCCATCAGTAATGTGGAAATTTGTTTTAAAGCTTCTTTTGATACTTACCATAACAATAAAAAAAACAAACAAACAGGCATTCTGACAAGCCATGTAAAATCTTTCAAAGAGGATTTCTATCCAATTTACCTAAAAGCAGACGGATCATTGATCAACCAAAAAGGCCAGATCTGCAAATTTGATTGCCAAATCACAGATAGAGAAGTGATTTAATTGTAGAGCCAATATACAATTTTGTTTTCTTTCTATTTTGCTAAACGTATGTAAGAATATTTGACAGTGTCTTCTTCGTCGATTCAGAGTCGGTTCTTTAAGCATTGCAGTCATGATAATTAAACCCAAAATCAGAAGTGACAATTCATATAAGTCATCTAAATCTTACACTAAATCTGGGAGGAACGGAAATCGCTTTTTTGCTGGGTACGGCTTCATTGTTCCTTCCATTATAATGACAAAGTATACTGAGCAGGTGATCATAAAGTAAAGTGTTGTTATTGTTCTGTATATATAAAACATCCACACTTTACAAGAGTAACATAGTTAAATAGATTTATTTGTTTGGATGGAATTCCTAAACGACCTGGTGAGTACTGACAACAATGAAACGAATTTTGAAATTATCACTCTCAAAAGCACGTTTGTTTGTTTTGTTTTGTTTTTGCTAGATAGGAATCAGTCTTTCCAAATTCAACGGTGTAAAATAGAGGCTTCTGAAACAAAATGCGCAAAGGTTTCTTTAATTGAAGGGAACAAATAAGCACAAAGTCTCTAACCTTTTCCCAGCCTTTAAACAAAGAAAAGATGTCTGCAACTAGTGAAATCCACTCTGGTTGGCCAGTGCCTTCAGATTCGGCCAGTCACTTGGCTCGATGCAAGATGATGACGATGCCATATACAGCGATTTGAAATGATGTGTCACGAAGCGAAATCTCCGTCTGTTGGAGGATAATTCAATTTTGGCAAAATTACGCTGAAGTTTTGTAACTCTACGGCACAAGTCTGAACAACATTGCTCACCCAATGGACAGGTCGCTAATTCACTACCTGACTGACACAAGTGATCACCTACCCCGGATAGTTGGGTAGTCGTTACAGTCCTGTCATGTATTCAACCGCAACTTGACGTTTCGGAAGATATTGAGTGTTCGCCTGCCTTATTCCGCTGATGAACCTACTCACGCTCACCCTTCTACAACACCCTTTGTATTTTCCTAAGAGCAAGTACATGTGAGCTATTGCAGAGCCATGGTAAAGCACAGAACACTACTATTGCAGCTCTTGACCTTTAGGAGGAGAGAGCCGTTCTTTGGTTTATTTCTCTAATAACCACCTACGTCTGTTCCTCATCATGCCACCATCCCTTAACCACAACCCTTTAAAATCGCAACCCCACCCCTATGTCTCTGCCTGTCCGTCTGTCCGTCTGTCTGTCTGTGTCTGTCTGTCTATCTGTCTGTCTGTCGGTGGGTCTCTGGGTTTGTCTCTCTGTCTCTGTCTCTGTCTCCGTCTGTCTCTGTCTGTCTGTCTGTCTGTCTGTCTGTCTGTCTCTCTCTCTCTCTCTCTCTCTCTCTCCTCTCTCTCTCTCTCTCTCTCTCTCTCTCTCTCTCTCTCTCTCTCTCTCTCACGCTTCTCCGTTTCTGTGGGTTTGGAGGCGACCATTCTCTCTTATTCTCCATCTCTTTATATACTCCCGTTTTTCTGCTAGTCAGCCTTTGTTATCAATGAAGAATGTGTACATTTCCCCCTATACTGATGTGTCTGACAACCCGTCCTTTCCCTGGCCCCTACCTGGTCATTGTTCCACGTTCAGCCACCTCCGCCATCTCCCCCACTCCCGTCTCTCTCTCTTCGTGTCTGTCTCTGTGTCTGTGTGTCTGCATGTCTGTCTGTCTGTTCTGTCTCTCTCTCTCTCTCTCTCTCTCTCTCTCTCTCTCTCCACCCAAGCCCATCCTTCAATTCCCCATCCCATACCCTCCACCCCTCAAGACCTTAATTCCCAAGCCCCGGTCCCCACCGCCATAATCCCCCTCTCTTTCTCTCTCTCTCTCTCTCTCTCTCTCTCTCTCTCTCTCTCTCTCTCTCTCTCTCTCTCTCTCCACCCAAGCCCATCCTTCAATTCCCCATCCCATACCTCCACCCCTCAAGACCTTAATTCCCAAGCCCCGGTCCCCACCGCCATAATCCCCCCTCTCTCTCTCTCTCTCTCTCTCTCTCTCTGTCTGTCAGTCTCTTTCTCACTCTCTGTCTGTCTTGAGATCTTTCTGGAAGAGCAAAGAATCGTTTGTTATATATTTTGAAGAAGCTATACCTTTTGAATAACAATTCTTTAGAACTTTTTGTCAAGATTTTCGATATTTACAGACAACCGATTGCACCATATGGATCAGAGTTGTGGGGACTGGACAGAAAAATCAAAATGCATTGCGAGTCAGTCCATTTATTTGGCCTTAAACAGTTTTTGGGAGTGGATGTAAAAACTCCAAATGATTTAGTGTATGGAGAAACAAACAGGTACCCACTGTACATAAACGCGGCAGTTAGGTGCATTCGTTACTGGTTTAAATTATTGAAAATGAGCATTGATCGACTACCAAGGAAATCTTACACCATGTTATGCGATTTGGACTCAAAAGGGAAAAAAATAACTGGGTATCAAATATCGAATTATTTTTTTATGAATTTGGTTTCAGTTATG
>CM031608.1:37952204-37964704 GCA_018398815.1 Conus ventricosus | reverse complement strand
AACACTCGTGTACACAACGGGCTGCCTACCTGGGTAGTGCCGACTGAAGAGCTGCCAGTTGGTGCTTCATTCAGTTGTTTCCCGTGTCATCCAATCAATATCGTTCAATATCGATCACTCATTTTCCTTACTTCCTTCATTCTTTCCATTTCGCACGCAGGGTGCATGCTATGTGTAACGTGTCATCCATACCAACGGCCAAACTGGCCTACTCTTCCGAAAGTTGGTGATGGGATTTTACCTGTGTGCAAGATGTTATGCGTGCGTTCACACACGGAACCTCGGTTTATAGTCTCATTCGAAGGACTGTTTGGGAAATTGAGTCAGAACCCACGTTAACTCCGAGGGAAAAATCCCCCTGTACGGAAACGCCCCGGCGGAGGTTCGAACCCGCAACCCCAGGATCACCAAGATTACGAGTCCGGCGCTCTACCAACTCAGCTATTCCGGCAGTGTTGGGCAGTCCTGCAGGAAAGGCGTTTTACAGTCGTTGGAGCTGTACCGTATGGGCACCCTGAAGACTCGCCAATGTGGAATTCTGTGAACATGTGGTGTCTGAGTCTGGCGTGCCCTGTGCTCAGTCTCACAATGCTTACTCGGCGTGGTCTGGGCGGCAGGTAGTGCGCATCCTTGTTGAAGTATGGGTGCTGCTCAGTCTATCTTCTTTTCCACTTCTTGATAATTTTTTTTTTTTTTGGGGGGGGGGGGGGGGGGGGGGGGGGGGGGGGGGGGGCTACTTAAAAGGGAACTTACTGCTCCAGTTGGAGTTGCTGTCCTTCTTCCTTAGTCAAGCGGTCAGCTTCCTCATCGCCATATATACGGCAGTGTGGGAGTATCTACTGGATGACCGTCTTCTCAGTGGACTGTTGCAGACTGGCCAGGGCAGAGACAAGGGAATTTAGTTCCTTGTTTTGAAGTTTGTGACAGCCTGCAGTACTGACAAAACATCGGCGAAGATGAAAACTCTTGAACGCACAGCCCCTGTGTTCCCATACAGCGTTCTGGCTGCTGTCTGTAGTGCCTCTGCCTCAGCCTTGAAGTTTGTAGAGAGCTTGCCGAGACGGCTTGTCGGACAGGAGTTCCATCCATCAACTTCAGGAACATTCCTCCACCTCCGTTTCTGGTAGCCTCTTCTGCTGAACCATCCATGTATGCATGTGTCCAGAACTCTCTGGGGGGTTGCTTGCGCTATTTAGTCAAGGATTATTGCTTTCCTCTACAGTTCTGACTGTGTGCCCTTTGTAAGAATGCCAGAAGTGGTGACTTTGATTTCTGGGAATTGATCTATTTTCCCCGATGGTACTAAACCGCGTGATGGAATTGTCTTGTTCCTTTGTTGCAACAGGTCAGGATCCTGCCTCTGAAATCTGAGTTTTGCACAAAGCTGCCGCGCTTCAGTCAGCACTTGATGGGCTCTGACATTCCTTTGTTCATGGGGTTGAGGCAGACGCACTACAGTCAGCAGCCAGAACGCTATGTGGGAACAGCGGGGCCGTGCCTCCCAAAGTTTTCATCTTCTCCGATGTGTTGTCAGTACTGCAGGCTTCATTATCTTGAATTTGGCAGCTTATGTGAGGACTTTAGTATCTTGTCTGCTTTTGAGGCTCTGAAGTCCTGTTAGAGTATCCATGGCTGGGATCGGAGTTGCCTTGACTGAAACTGTGCTGATCCGTGATGCCTGATTCTGAATTGTTAAGGCTTGATCAAAGTTGGTTTTGGATGCTGGCCCCCATGCAGCTGCTCCATATTCCAGGACTGGTCTTGCTCGTCCAAGATACAGCTTCGTCTGAATGGTGTAGTCTGCACCCCCGATAATGTTTTCATCAATGCCATGCGCAGTTTGGCTCTTGCTGCGCAGTTGTCGATCTGTTGTGTCCAGGTCATTCTTGAGTCGAAGAGGACTCCTAGACAGGTTGGTGACTTGTCCTGTGGAAGGACGTGACCATTCATCTGGAGGCGTGCAGTTTGTTATTTTGTGGCCAGGCTGAAGATGGTGCATGCTGTTTCCCTGGCATTGATGGTCACAAGCCACGTCTTTGTCCACGTCTTTGTCCACGTCTTTGTCCACGTCTTGTTCTTGGCTTCCTGGATCCTGGCAGTGGCCAGTGTCACGTACTGTTCAGAGCACCAGATGACAAGGCCATCTGCCTAGATTGCACCGTAAAGCCATGCAGGAATGTCATCAAGGATATCATACATGAAGATGATTAACAGAGTGGGGGAGAGAACTCCGTCTTGTGGATGCCTTCCTTCGTTGTTTTCTGCTTGCTTTACTGCTTTCTACTTTATACCCGAGCTTTTTTGTTGGTCAGGTACTGCTTTCTACTTTATACCCGAGCTTTTTTGTTGGTCAGGTACTGCTTTCTAACTTTATACCCGAGCTTTTTTGTTGGTCAGGTACTGCTTTCTACTTTATACCCGAGCTTTTTTGTTGGTCAGGTACTGCTTTCTACTTTACACCCGAGCTTTTTTGTTGGTCAGGTACTGCTTTCTACTTTACCCCCGAGCTTTTTTGTTGGTCAGGTACTGGCAGATCCAGTTGTACATGTAGCCTGTGATCCCGCACTGGTGCATCTTTAGCTTCGGACCGTTTTTCCAGACTTTATCAAAAGCTTTTTCTAGGTCAGCCCAAACTGCCATGGTGTGCTTATTGTCTTGGAGCGTATCTTCTATTTCTTGTGCAATATAGGCGACCTGGGCCTCTGGGTTTGTTTCATTGCCTCTTCAGCTGCGGGAGTGGCTACTGAAGTCATTGACGATTGAACAGCCATCCTGAATGACATTCATAGTATGCAGAGAAAGCTGTTTATCTGGCAGGCGGTATAGATTGTGTGTTTTCTTTTGTTTTTCCTACCTCGGTGATTTCTTGCGTTTTCCTCAATATTAACATTAACATACTTTGCTGGTTTGTGATTCTTTACGAGGATGAGGACTCCATCTTTATGTCTCCCTTCCCGATCCACACGATAGATCTGATAGCATCTTACTGCAAAGCGAAGATTCTCTGTTAGATGGCTCTGTTAGATGCCCTGAAGGCAGGCAACATCGATAGTTTCCAAATAGAGTCTTTCAGCAAGGGAAAGCTCCTTCTTGGTGATTCCTTGTCCATTCCACTGGAGTAGCCTCAACACTTTTGGTTTTATCTCCCTTCTCCTGTCGTAGTCGGTCGCATTTTCTCATGTCACCCCTCGCCTGGCTCCACCACATAACAGGGTACGGGGACCACCAGTCGCAAGTGGTGGACCCCTTTAAGGCACGGTGCCCGGCACTCTTCCAGACCCGGTGTGTCTCCAACAGACGAGCTCCACATTGGGAGTCTCTACAGTTATCTGTCATGTGAGTGGGGATGCGTTGTGCTGCTGTTATGCCCCAGACAAGGCAGATGCAACACACCCGACTTCGGTTTGTTTTCATATCAGAGTAAACGCTGTCCTGGACTGGTTGCTCTACTAGGCTGACACGTCCAGTCTCCCTTGCTATTTGTCCATAGCTATTTGTCCAGTTGGTCCGGGACTGCTTATCCGACCAGGAAAGCCTGACTTACATTGCAGGTAACTCTTACATCTAAGGGCCATTCCCGTATCCGCCAGCCAGGGACCCGCCTGGTTGGCGATGGCTGCTGCCCTCTTCCAGACAAACAACCAAAAAAAAAAAAGCAAAAAAATAAAATAAAATAATAAAAAAATAAAATAAAATAAAAATACCCAAAACCACTGAAATCACCCAACCAACCAACCAACCAACCAACCAACCAACCAACCAACCACCCAACCAACCAACCAACCAACCAACCAACCACCCAACCACCCAACCACCCACCCACCCACCCACCCACCCAACCACCCAACCACCCAACCAACCAACCAAACAACCAAACAAAAAAGAGAAACCGATGAGACGGGAAGAAGGGGGATGGGGGAATTACGAGGAGCACCGCCAACCTCTGTTTTCTTCCGCTCCCATTCAGGGATTGTAGAGTGGCTTGGTGGAGAATCATGAGGAAATTGTCTAGTCCCTGTCTGCTGAAGGTGGTGAGGTTGGAACGTGGCTGTCTTCCCAACCTGGTTAACTGGCTCACCCGTTTAGGGGAGAGGAATGGTAAGCAGAGTAGATGCTCCACATTTTAAGCTCCAGAGAGATGTGTGTGTGTGTGTGTGTGTGTGTGTGTGTGTGTGTGTGTGTGTGTGTGTGTGTGTGTGTGTGTGTGTGTGTGTGTGTGTGTGTTCGTTCTTTTTCTCTGAGTTACTGACCGTCGCCAGACAAACTCCAGACAAAAAGAAAAGCAAAAGGCAGCAAACAAATAAAGAAACACACACACACACACACACACACACACACACACACACACACACACACACACACACACACACACACACACACACACACACACACAGATAGACAGACAGACAGACAGACAGACAGTCAAGGAAAGGAGGGAGAGAAAAAATATCACAGGAGGAAGTAAGGGCTGCCACTTTTTTTTTTAAAAGATTCGCATTCGCTTCCCTTCTTTCTTTTTCTCTTTCTTTCTTTCTTTCTTTCTTTCTTTCTTTTTCTTCTTCTGTCACACAGTAAACGTGACTGATTTATTCGAATGGACTTCTCTGATCTTCTGCGAGTTGTCAGTGATATTTTTCCAACGCCGCTCATTCTAGTTCCAGCTCCCTTCTTCACGGTCAAACACTGGGTCATTGTGTCCACGTCATAACACCAGTGGGCAGTACAATGTGACCTGTATCAGACTTCAGGCGGCAACATATCAGAGGAGACGCTGCCCTGTTGATTAATTACTGGGGCCGGAATAGCTCCGTTGGTAGAGCGCCGGACTCGTGATCCTGGGTTGCGGGTTCGAATTTCGGTACAGGGGGATTTTCCCCTCGGAGTTAACATTGGTTCGGACTCCATTCCCCCTACAGTCCTTCGAATGAGACTATAAACCGAGGTTCCGTGTGTGAACGCACGCACAACATCTTGCACACACGTAAAATCCCATCATCAACTTTCGGAAGAGAAGGCCAGTTTGGCCGTTGGTATGGATGACACGTTGCACATAGCATGCCTCTTCCCCGAAGATGGAGTATGGCTGCCTTAATGGCGGGATCAAAAACGGTCATACACACAAAACTCCACTGTCTGTCTATACGGACAGTGTTCGCAGGGGTATCAGCCTGCGTACGCAGAAAGAAAAGAAACGAAACGATGAATCACTTTGGTGGTGTTCATGTCCGTCATGTCTGATCCATCATACGCAAGACAATCACCCAAACACAAAACGACGACAGTGTCTGCAGTTTGGCTCATTCTGGGATAAAGCTCAGCGACGGTGAGGTAAGACCCACTGACCGCAGGGACAGTCCTGTTGACATCAGGAAAGACTGTAACCCGGGATTCTCTTCAGTGAGCTGGTTAGACCTCATGGCAAAAGTTTGACAGTATCTAGAGTTGTACTGTCTTCACCTGTCAGCGAAACAGCATCAGGTGAAGCTGCGGGACGCACACGGCAGTTGCTTGAAGTTGGCGTTTTTCGCCGATGGGCTTTGCAGTCATGAAATATGGGTTGGTACACCCATGGGAACGCTCTGGTGGAGGTTCTGTCCTCTCTCATCTTGTGTTCATTACACAAAGGCATCTGCCAGGGAGTAATCATGTCCCTTGACGGCTTAATGGAATGCCCTGTGCGTGCTTGCACCCTATGTGAACACAGCGCAGGCTTCCAAGGGTGGTGCAGGATTGCTCCCAGCCAGTTTGTTCGGCAGTGAAGAATAGTACTTCTCTGAGTCCCATCCGCACCTTCGGCTGTATCCTTTTTCTTTCTTTCTTTCTCGGTTAGGACACTAGCGTAACTGAGCAATTCCCTGCCGAGAGAGAGAGAGAGAGAGAGGAGAGAGAGAGAGAGAAGAGGAGAGAGAGAGAGAGAGAGAGAGAGAGAGAGAGAGAGAGAGAGAGAAGAGAGAGAGAGAGAGAGAGAGAGAGAGAGCGCACCACCACTTCTTTCCAACGATAATCCTCGTGACCAGGGGAACAGCAACAATTACACACTGGTTCTTATAGACTTCGAAACTACGACCTCTCAGCCTGCGATTCACTATACTACAGTGACTGAATGACTGGTCAACTCAGAAACCGAAGTGGAAGAGAGAAGAGAGAAACGCAGGTTCTGCTGGAAGACTCTCTCTCTCTCTCTCTCTCTCTCTCTCTCTCTCTCTCTCTCTCTCTCTCTCTCTCTCTCCTCTCTCTCTCTCTCTCTCTCTCTCCTCTCTCCTCTCTCTCATTGCAGTTGGAAGTATGAATTTAATCTAAGCCTGATCAAACCAGTGAGATTTACGTGTTCGTATATTAGGATGTATGAGCAAACTTGGATCGTATCTTTAAGATGCATGTTTCTTTGTTCTGTGTGCTTTGCATCAGCTTCTGTACCAGGCGAGTCGCTGGTGACATAAGAAGCATTTGCTTGAAACAAGTTACGTGTAATTACCTTACATATGCGCGAGAGCTACCCTACTTGCTTGTTATTTGCTGCATGCTGATCTCTGCCAACTTAAGATTCTCTTTCATATCAATCAAACCGAGGTAGTCTTAAGCAGTTTCTGTGTATCTGCTTGACCATGTTCAGGATCAAAGGGTTTTGCCATTCTTGAGTGGATGTCAGCTTACGTTTGGTCATGTCTTCATTTCTTGTCCGTTGTTTGCATGGGTCAGGGGCGAGTACGTGGGCAGGCTTGAAGCATTCTGCTTCGTTGTTTGTGTGCTTTGTGACGGTGAACAGATGGCCAGGCTTGTTGTAGATTGTGGTGAATGTATTTCACATGTCTGTTTAACCATATCATCTATGTGAACGTTTCACCACACACACACACACACACACACACACACACACACACACACACACACACACACAGAGTCTTTTTTGTGTGGCATCAGTTGTCGGATCAATGGAGAACCTAAGGCGGGAACTTGTTTTTACCCTAATGCTGAAATCCACCTCTTCATTTTTTGGTGCTTCACACTGTCCTCTTCATCTGCAAAAAAAAAAAGCGGAAAAAAAAATTCACTACTAGCTTTTTTTTTTCTTCTTCTATTTTTTTTCTTTTTTTCCCCTCCTGATTCACACTCCCCATGCGTTGTCGGTATGTTTTTCCCAACGGATGGCATTCCCGGTAAAATTTAAATTTTTTGGGGCCCTATTTTGGGGTTTATTAAAGGTTCCTGGTGGGGTTGGTTTGCGGGGGACCCCATTAAAAACTCTTATACCCAATTACACGGGATAACCTGACAAAAAAGACATCACCCCAAACCTTGCCATCCCCCCTTTCCCCCAAAACCCACCTGTTTCCCCAAACATTCTTCCAACTTGTCATTTATGATCCCTTAAAAAATACAGCCAAAACCCCATTAAAAAAACAAAAAGCCCCGACCCCAAAAACAAATCAAAAGGGCGTAAAAAACCAGTTGTTTAAAAATTTCATTTCCCCCATTTGTATCCCCCTTCCCCTTTTTCCCAATACACAGCATGATGGGGTTTATTTTCCCAAACTGTTCAAAAGGGTCATTTTTTCCGCTTTTTTTAATCCTCCTGGGGTCAGTTCTTTCCAAATCATCCCCTTCCTTTCTTTTCCCCTTTTTCCCTTAATTTAACCCCCCCCGGGCCGGTCTCTGGTGGCCCATCAAAATGGTTTCCCCCTACCCTTTCCACTGGGGTTTCCTTCCCCAGGGGGAAAAAATTTTATTTTGGCCCGTCCCCGGTTTGTTTCCCTTTTCCGAACCAACTTTTCGGGGGGGGGGGGGGGGGGGGGGGGGGGGGGGGGGGGGGGGGGGGGGGGGGGGGGGGGGGGGGGGGGGGGGGGGGGGGGGGGGGGGGGGAAGGGGGGGGTGGCCCCCCGTAGCTCACCCAAACTTTCCCCCTCCAACAAAAGCCTCGTCAAATTCGCTCCCGGGTTTTACCAAAAAAGGGGTATCTTTTCTGAACCCACCCCTAGAAAAAATCCCTTTGCATTAGCATTTTAAGACTCATGTCGGGTATTAAAGGGACCTGACAGTCGGGGGGGGGCCCCCCTTTTTCCTTTCAAAATCAGCGCGGGTTGCTCGAATTCCCTTCCTCCCTCCCCTTATTTTCCAGTGTGTTTGGGTTTTTAAACCCCCTTTTTTTTTTCTAACACTTCTCAAAATTTTCAAAAAAAAGGGGAAGTGCCCTTTTCCCTTTAAAAAAACAAAACAAATCCTACCCCGGTTTTCCCCCTTTTTCCACTTTTTAACCCCCTTTTGGGCCCGCGTTTAAACCCTTTCAACAACCAGGGGGCATTTTAAAATTTTTTTTTTCCGGGGGCCCTAAACAACGGTTTTCCCGGGGAAAAAAATTTACTTTGGTTTTTAAACCAACGATTTCTTTTTTTTTTTTCCCCTTTCTTTTTTTCCCCTCCCCCTCCTCCTCTCTTTTTTCTTTTCCCCCAAAAATGAAACCAAAATACTCCCCGGGGCTTAATTTCAGCATGTCAGGGAACGGGGGTCGGGGAGGAAAGGGGGGGGGAGGGGGGAGGGTGATGGTGTGGTAGGGTTTAACCTTTTTGGGGTGTCACTCTGGGGGACGCCAAACAGAGACCATTTTTCCTTCCATGAAATCCCAAAAGGGAAAAAAAAAGGTTAAAAAGGGGGCCGCCACTTTTTAGGGCAGGTCCGTAGGTAATGGTAGTGTGTTAAAAAACCCTTTTTAAAACAGTCAATTTTAAACAGCCAATGGGAAATTAGCCCTCCTTAATGTTTTTGGCTTTTAAATAAAAGCCCGCCAGGGCCCAATAATTTTTGTACTAGTGTTAAACGAAACCCCTTTTTAAAAATTAATGGTTTCCCCCAAAAAAAAGTTTCCAGGAAAGGGGAGAGAAGAAAGAGAGAGAGAGGGGAGAAAAGAAAAGGAGAGAGAGAGGAAGAAAAGGAAGAGAGGGAGGAGAGGAGAGAGGGGGGAAGAGGGGAAGGGAGAGAGAGAGAGAGAGAGAGAGAGGGGGGACGGGGGGGGGGGAAGGGGGTTTTTTCGGGGAAAATTTATAAATTCAATATTATAATATTTGATGAATTTTTCAATTCCAAATAAAGGGGAAAATTTTTTCTAAAAAAGATCAATAAGACAGAATCCGTTTTTAAAGGGTTTCCCTTAAAGGCACGTCTCAATCAAGGAATAAAAAGGGAAATTTTTTTCCCCCCCGAAATTCAAACACGCCCCACCCTGCACAGTCGGTATAAAATTCACTACGGGATGAACAAAAAAAAACATGCACTTTTCAATACTCTGTCGCACGACCCGGAGGCGCCGGGTACATCACCTGTAATCTCCCTTGGTGGGGCCGCGCATTCAAACTATTTCAAAAGGACAGGTATGGATTTTGGGTTTCGAGAGAGGAGAGAGAAGAGAGAGAGAGAAAAAAGAAAAAGGAGGAGAGAGAGGGAAGAGGAAAAGAGAGAGAGGAGGAAGAGAGCGGAGAGAGAGAGAGAGAGGAGAGAGAGAGAAAAAGAAAAAAGAAAAGGGGGGAGGGGGGAGGAAAGCGAGAGAAGGGGGGGGGAGGGAGAAAAGGGGAGGGAGAGGGGGGTGAGCTAAGGCATTTTAAAAAAAAACCCAAAAGGGAAAAATCGGGGTTTTCCAAAAACCCCCCGAAAAACATTCTTCACGGCAGGGAAACAGAAAAATCATGCCAAGAAAAAAACATTTGGCCCACTCGGAAAAATTGCAGGCATGTCTGCTGGACGGGGCAGATGACTGGAGTGCATGCAGACCCCCCCCAGAATGGAAGGGCACCCAGAGATCTTTCAGAAAGGTGGCATGAGACCAAAACATTTGTTGTTTCCACTCTCAGTCAACCAAAGGGAACTGATCTTTATCGAGCTGGGCGGTGCCATATGAGAACAGAAAGGAGGCAGCTCAAATCTACAAGACTGAAAAATTTTTCTGAACTGGCAAAAAGCCCCGAGGGGAGAAGGGTTTCAGGGCAAAGTCCTTTTACTGCAGAAGTTTTGGGGCCAGGGGGGGTTGTAGGAAAAGTCTGCATACCGGGCCCCATGGAAACAGCTTCAGTTTGCGGGGGGAAAAAAAAACCCGAGCCCTGAAAGCAATGGGCAAGGGAAACGGCAGAGAGGTGTTCAAACTGGATCGTCAAGGAGGATCCCAAAAATGAAAATTTATAAAGGGTTTAAAATTTTCCCACAAATATCAGGTTGTCCCCCGTGGCTCAGTGGTTAAAGCGCGGGGGAAGGGGCTTTAAGTAGAAAATGAGGGATGTCCCAAAAGGGGCATTTGGGGTTTGGAAAATTTCCCCGCCTTTGGCCCTCGTCCCCAAAATGGGGAAAAAAAAAAAGGGGGAAAAACAGGGAGGGACTTTCCCGGGGTCATGAACCGGGGGGGTGGCCCAAACCCCCCCAAAAGTGTCAGGGAGATAAGGGCCGAAACACTTGCTTTAAAGGGGGGTTTCCCTTTTGAGGAAATCTCTGCGCCACGCTCCCACGAGTTTCTTTTCCCAATAACTTGTTTCCATTATTTTTTTTTTACCCTTTTTAAAAAAGCTCTTCAAATTTTCGCATTTTCCTTTCCATAAGAAATTTTTATATCAATGTTTTAAAATTTTTTTAGCACCACTTCCGGTTAAAAGGGGCCCAAGACCGCTAATAAAATAACTCCAGCGGGAAAAATATGAAAGTTTTTAAAGACAACAAAATTTTAAAAAACCCTGATTTTTTAGGTCCCCCCTTGCCCCCCAGTTTTTTTGATTAATTCCTGTTTTTTTGTTTTATTCTGTTTTGCCAGTTTTCTTCAACATGCCCCAGGGCCCTAAACCCCGGGTTTTTTTTTAAATTTTAAACGACTTTGAGAAAGGAAGATTTTGTTATCAATCTGTTTCCCCAAATTTTCCCGTGATTGTGTCCTTTCTAAGTTCCAAATTTAGTCCCGAAATCATTCCCAAACCAATCAAGACTATTTTAAAAAAAGTGTTAATGTCCTTTTTCCTTTTTTCTTGGGGGAAAAAAAATTTTTGTCTCTGCATACTGTTTTTTAAAGTTCAGATACACATTTTCCCCTTTTTCTTTTCGGGAGATGGCATGTTTTAAAAACCTTCTGTTGGAAACTGCCTTCAAAAACCTTGAAAGGCCAATTTTCCACCTAAGAATGAATGCAAGCCCCCCAAACACACCGTCCCCCCCACAAAACAAAACACACCACACACACACCAAAAACCAACACACACTCCCCCCACACACGCCCCCACACACACACACCACACCACACACAACACAAGCGCGCGCAACCCCGAAGGGGGCGCGCGGGACGCACGCACGCACGCACGCCCGCACGCAAAAGCAAAGCCCCGCACCGCACGCACACAAAAACCACACACCCCCCCCCCAAAAACCCCACATGCACACACCAAAAACAAAACACACACACAACACCCAACACAAAATACACACACACAAAACACACCTTTTTCCCGGGCCCCGTTGTCTGCAAAAAATTAAAAAAAATGAATGGAAATACTGAAATAGACCAAGGAAAGGGAATGCTAAAGCATTGGGGTTTAAAGGGTATTTTGAGATTTTTCCCGCAGAAAACTTTCCCCAAAAACCGTAAAGAAACAAGATTAACCATTTTAAGCAGAAAATGCCCAAAAACCCCTTTCATTTTCTCGATGGAAGAAGTTCCCTGCGATCGTAAAACCCCCATCATAACCCCCCCCCCCCCACCCCACCCCCTTTCCCGTCTGGGAAAAAGGAGGTGTGATCTCATCTTTTTTTTTTTTCCAAATGAAATGGAAACTGCCTTTTTTGGTTTTTTTTCCCCCTTCGAATGAAAACGAAGACTTTCCCCCCTCCCAACCCCCCCCCCACCCCCCTCCTCCCCGGCCATCCAACTCCCTTCCTCATTCCCGGGTTTTTTCCTCGACATCTGCCTTCCCTCTTTGGTGCTGTCTCTGGGTTTTTTTTATTTTCCCTTTTGCCCCTTTTTTGTCTTTGTCTCTGACTGTCCCGTGGTGTCCCGCCCCCCCCCCCCCCCACCCCCACCCCCCCACTTCCCCCTTTTTATGTAACAATTTGGGGAGTCTCGTTTAAAAAAAACTTCCCGCAACGGCCATCTTCCATCGTATTGGGCTTTTTTGTCTGTCTGCTGTTGTCTTCCTCTAGCTCTCTTTCATCCCCCTTTCCCCAAATTTCTCCTTGGGTTTTCCCGGCCCCCTTTTTTTTTTCTCCCCCTTTTTCGCACCCCCCCCCCCCCCCCCCCCCCTCCCCCCTTCCCTCCCCTTTTCTCTCCTCTCTTTCTGTCTCTCTCCTCTCTCTTTTCTCTCTCCCCCTCTTCTTCCCCTGTTTTTTTTTCCCCCCATTCCCAAACTTACTCGAATTTATTTGTTTTTTTCCCCCCCCCTCTCTCTCCCGTCTCTGTTCTATTTTTCTCTCTCCCCCTTCTTCCCCCTATTTTTCTCCTCTCTCCCCTCCCCCCTCTCTCCCCCCTCTCTCTCTCCCTTTTCCCC
>CM031608.1:37937204-37947204 GCA_018398815.1 Conus ventricosus | reverse complement strand
GCACGTATGTCCAATGCCTTTGATGATGTCAGTGCCAAGAGAGAAAAAGTGAGTGTACAGGTCAGGGGCTGTGAAGTGCTAAAGGACGTTAATCAACCGTACAGTTCACAGTTAATTTCTTTTAAGCATCTTGCACGTGCGTTTAACAGGCTGTATTTCATAATCTTTCAAAGGAAATTCTGGTCTGCTTTCTTGATTTAAGGCATACTGATTGTATTATGTTCGGTTCGTTTCTGTTTTTGTCATGTGACGTAGCCTCACATTCAAGGACATTGTGGACGTCCATCACTTGAAGTTAGTGATATGAATCATTCCGTGCCACAATTAAAGGTAGAATATTTTCATTGTGGCTGGACTAGAGTAGCGGGATCGTCCCCAAAATATTTGTGGAGTATGACTCATTCAAGAAACGAATGTGGTACATTGGGTGAAGAGGGACCACTGAGTGATAGTTTAACCAAGGGCTGGTAAGGTATAGGTGTGTTCATGGGTTGTGCACTCGGTGTATGCCACTCGCTCGGAGAAGGGGAGGCAAGAGTCCAGTTTAACCAGACTGATGCCCTAGAGACTCGAACCTGGCTGGCGGTGGGGTCCTCTTTTGTGACCAGTCATTACCAGGTGAGTGATAGATTCTTGGGGGAAAGCTTCAGGGGATAAATTAAGGAAATGAGTATGTATAAGAATTCATATGTTGAATTAAGAAGGTTACTTACACGACCTTATTCGTGTTTTCTCGCCTTCTACCCTTTTACCCTTCACACTTCACCTTTCACCCGTGAGGTGATTGAAGATGCCATGGTGCTGAGGTGAACACACCGGTAGTTCAGCCCAGCATGTGCCAACTCCAGGAGAGGAGTTGGTACTCGTCATCTCAAGAGATGACGAAGTCGAGGAAGAGAAGTCGAGATTTGTATCTCCAGGACAGGAGTATTCGAGGGGGCAATATATTGTTCCAGAGAGAAAGGAATTGAGTAAGCAGGGAAGCTTTTACTTGAGCGCAGGCAGTGTCCTCAGTGATTAAGGGAGTTGTTTATTTCCTGGTCCGGATTTTTTTGGATTAAACGGATTGTGACGGGCATGGCTTTATAGAGACGGAACTAGACTATTTTATCTCTCGTTGTGAGGGGAGAGATACATGTGTGGTTGAGTGATTTGTCTCTCGGTTTTTGTGAGGAGGAGATACATGTGTGAAAGATTGTTGTCTCTCGGTGTGATGAGAGATACATGTGCCCCCCCCCCCCCCCCCCTATGCACAGAATTATTTGTCTTCAGTGTGGAGAGAGATACAGTTTGCTAAACTCTGTTTACAAACGAGGTTGATGATTTTGTCTTTTGGTTTCCCTGAAGGAGAGGGGGAGAAGAAAAACAAGCGGTATGTGCGCCTTTTGGTGATTGGAAAGATTAGCGTGTGCGTATGGCAGTTAAATGCTGTCATGTATGGGGTAATGCAAAAGTGACAGTGTGACAGTGGTCGGACCCGACTCAGTTTCACCGGGTTAGTGGAGTTGTCTTCTCCGGAAAAAAATAAAAAATGAAAGATTTCTTTTTGTTGCCTTGGGGTTTTAAAAAAAAATCGAGTGTTATGTTACACTCTAACGGGTCTTGAGGAAGAAAAAAAAATAAAGGATTTCTATTTTGTTGCCCTCAAAGTGAGGTTGAGGAAAGGGAAATAAAGAAGAAGTTTATTTATTTTATTGTGTATATATTGGCATTTGGTGTTGTTTTTTCTATTTCTATATGTGTTAGGGTGGTTGACATTTTCTTTTGGTTGCTCTACTCCGTTAGGGTTTTTTTTTTTGGTAGGTTTTCTTTTTGACCCTTCTCCCACCTCAGGACGTTTGCCTCAACCTTCTCTTGCTCGTACCTTGGCTGCAAGGGGGCAGGGCGTTGAGGACATCGCTGGTCCTTCCCTAGAGGATAGTAATTTGTCCCCTTTCCCGAGGTCTGATAGCCCCAACCTCTTCATGCGTTTAGCAGGGGGACATGGCGCGTTGGGGAGTCAATAAGATCTTTCCCTTCTCATAAAATATCTATTTCTTTCAGCTTGCCTATGTTTTTCCAGTTTGATTTTTTCTCCTTGCCATCTAAAGTGTGGGATCAACTTCTCCTCCGTCACGTGTAGTGTAGGTGGTATGGCGTTGATTCCGCTTGAACCAAATAAAATCGTTATCTTTTGATCAATTTTTTTGGGTGTGGTGCGAGATTTTCTTGGAGTTTGGGTGATGTGCATTTAGGATTGATGGTTTAGTATTTGGTTATTATTACTGTTTATAGTGTGTTGTATTTTGTGCAGTGATTGGTTTTTACCGTCTCCTGTTCCACGGGAGGTCTGTGACACTCAGGGTGCTGTCTGTGGGCTTCTTTGCTTTTCATTGTTTGCTCGTACTGTTCCGTCAATGTGTATCCTTTTCATTTCCTTTTCACCCCTTTTTCAAAACCTCTTAAACCTTCTCTCAATAGGCTCTATCTAGTTTTCTTTTCATACATTTCATCTTGTAGTTGGTTTTCGCTAGTTTGTGTCTCTTCCCCTCCTTTTTTATTGTTTGTGTTCCATTTTGTTCTTGTTAATTCATTTTGAAAATGAAGTATAGGAAAGAAAGACTGACACAGAACATTTGAGAACTAAAACTTTTATAGTTTTTTTTATCAAGAATTCTTTATTGTGGTTTATTCTTTTTTTTTCTCAGTTTTTTTTGGGGGGCCCATTAAACTTCATTTTGTTTTTTAAATTTCCCAAATTGATAACAGTTGCAAAGTATTTTTGAAAAATACATTCCTTGGATTAATTATTACCCTGTTTAAGTAAGCTGTTTTCATGTTTATTCCGAAATTTGGATTCTTATTGTGTTTATAAAATTACGTTTTTTTGTGAAACATATAGCATCGTATATATAGCTTTTTTTTTATGATACTTTGAGATTGTTTGGTGTGTATATCTGACGATTCATTTTGGATGATTTTGATAAAATATGTTAAAAAACAAGCGGAGCGCTTGGTTTTGATGGAGAAACACTTATAGCTATGTTCAATACATTGCCTTAGATAGGGCTGTAAGGCTAGAGAGAGAGATGAAAATTAAATAGGAAACTAGAAAGTGAAGAAAAATATAAGGAAACTTAGAGATAGAAGAAAAACGGTTACAGAGGGAAGTGAAGGAAAGTAGATTACAAGAAGGGGAATAGAAGATGAAGGAAAAAGACATACAAGAGGGAAGCTAAATGGAGGGAAATACAAGATTACAGAGGGAAGCTGAAATTGAAGAAAAAAAGATTACAGAGGGAAGCTGAAGAAAAATAAAACTACAGTGGGAAAGTGTAGCTGAAGAACGTCAATTTAAGTTGAGTCATGTTAGAAACTAGAGACTGATGCTGAATTTAAATGGAATACAGGCCACAAAGAGAACCTCCACCTGTCCACCAGTCGGTTCGCAGACTTGCCTCAACCAAAGCGGCATATATTCCAATAGTTGACGCTTTTGCAGGAAAAAACGGATGACATTGTTGTTTTCTTTCCGATTTGAAGTCCACGCACGTCTTGTGGTTGGCCAAAGGAAAAGTGGACAAATTGTATATTGCGTCGATGTTTAAGGGTTAGCGCTTTGACAATGTAACACTCACTTGCAGGAAACAAAATTTAACTTGGGATCAGTTTTGAAAGATGACTCCTCAAGAAATTTCAATGTTCTGTATGATCGTTTTCACGAACGTTTCCGTTCTGTGCGCCCTGAAAAGGGAGAATCGTGCCGTCGTTCTGATCCGTATGAGTTCATTGTTTGGATCGTTGGATCGACTTGGTCTAAACGAAACAAAACTTTTCAATCACTGCGAGATCTCCTTCTTATAGAAAACTTTTCCTGAGCGGGCAGCACAGATCTGGCCACTTTCCTTAAAAGAAAGGCAATTTGAAACGTGGAGGGAATGTGGTCAGGGATGGCTGATCATTAGTGTCGCTCACCCAGATAAGGGCTTGGTAGGAAGGAGTTTTTCCATTTTGAGTCTCATGCGTCATGTTACTATCCATCAGGACAGGGAAGTTACAGGAAGGGATAATCGTGGGTCATTTTTGGTCCTCAGGATATACCTATCCTAGGAACGGACAGGGCTATCTTTCCGCCGGTTCGAGTGTCTTTCGTCAATACCTGTACTCACCGCCGGAAAAGATCCCCGTTATTCGCAGCAAACGTTCGAGGCGTGGCCAACGTCCACACGTAGACCTTTTGGGAAGTTCGTGGAAGAACAGAGGTTCACAAAATCAGTCAGCTGCCGATCAGGACAATGCGCTGTTTCTTTGTGATGGCCAGTTACATCTGAAACAGAATTGCCCTTTCAGACGGGTGTATTCAAAACCCGCATTATGTCTCCACTGTTGTGAAGAAGGCCTTGTTTTGACTCCAGATTCAATCTCGTTGGATGGTCTGGTGTTAGATACGTGAGCATCAATGGATTGCGGCTTACGGTTTGCGTGACACCCGGGTGCACCACATGCTGGTGCTTCGGAAATCTTTCGTGCTCAGGACCAGTATCTTCATACACAGGCCAATAGTGTAGGTCGTTTGGAGCAAGATTTGAAAACGTTTCCGCTGGCGAAAATTTTCAAGTCGACACACCGTACTACTCCGGCGTTCTTTCCGCTCTGGGTTTTTGTTAAACCCAGTTTGCGACTTGATCTTGGGCAACAATTTGCCAGTGTCGCTACAGTACTTGTGTGTGCTGGAGGATCGTTTGGTTCCTTGTCTTGTGAAGTACTAGATCAAAAACGTCATAGAGCAGGGAAAGGCTACAAAGCCGCTAAAAGTCTCAAAACTGGATGAACTCATGATTTACCCAGATGATTTAAAAGTAATGCAGGAAAGACGTGACGCTGACGACAATACTTTTCTGCTGCTATTTACAGACTGTCACTGAACGTTCCAACGGACAAACCATCGTACATATGGACTCTGACATTCTCTTACAGGTGTTCCGTGTACCTGGACAGGCAAAACAGACAAGTTTGTGGGTGCCAAAACCATTAGTGAAACAGTACTGCCCACACGGCTCTTGTGCATTGTTCGTGGTCCCTGTGAATCAAAGTACATAAAGAGAGTTCTTGATTCTTTTTATTGGCCGGGTGTCACAAAGGAAGTTACGAAAATACTGCCGCCCCTCATGTGACATCTTGCCCTAAATAGACACTCAGAAAGGTCGGTCCCATGTGCACCTTGGCACATTATGCCTTCATTTCGTTCATTTCGGAAGGTAGTATTGGATCTTGTTGGACGTACCACTGTCTTCTTCGGGAATATCGCTAGTATCGTGACTTTGGTGGATACAGCAACAAAGGTATCCAGAAGCGATTCACTGAAGGAAAATTCGGAATACAGTATCGGTCGCTGAAGCCTTACTTGCAATTTTTTCAGAGTGGGTCTTCCAGACGAAATTGTCTGGGGATTGTGGACGGCATTTCATTTCTGATTCATGAGAGAAATTACAGTCTGTTGTCATCTCTCTTCCATTTCAACCACGCCATATATCCCCAATCGAATGGCATGGTTGAACGTTTCATGGAACGTTGTAGTCCATGTTGAGGAAAGGTTGCAAGGCAAGAAGATACCCAGGAATGGGATCGTTCATACCGGCTTGGACTTTTTGCATACAGGGAAATGCCGACGAAAACGCTGGGATTCTTCATTTTGAGTTCTTTTTGGACACTACCAAGGGGCCTTTGGATGACTGATGGAACAATGGACGGAAAAAAAGACGGTCATTCCTGACAGTTTAAAATCTGTTGACCAATACGTTTTTGAACTCCATAATAGTTTGTAGGATGATTTGTGAGCTTGTCTCAACAGTAGTGTTAGGAAAACAGATAGTGTACAGGTCTTTGCAGACAGAAAAGCAAAGGCACGTTCCTTCAGTGTAGGGGATAAATCCTTGTGATACTATCTGATGAACCAATAACAAGCTTCGTGTTTTGTGGTCTGGGTCCTTTTCAGGTGTCGAAAAACTTTCTGCAGTTAATATAAGATCAATAATGGCCAACTATGAGAAGTGTATTTCATGTGAACATGTTGAAGAAGTATGTTGGAACGTTAACAAAAAAGGTTGCCATCAACCATGGTCAGTTGAGTGGGATATGTCCTATGTCAAGGAAACTGATGGCAACATGACAGACATTAGCTGTGATGAATTTGTACCCGTTTTGTAACGTTACGGAGTATGATCAAAGGTCTTTTGAAAAGCAAAGTAGGTAGTGTTAACATCTACCAGGGCAGATGAGGTTGTACCCACTTTCCATATTCGGCTCTATCAAGGTGAACTATGAGGATGTGGTTTGTTCGATTGATTTGTCTACAAGTCAAACAGAAACTGCTAATGACATTTTTGAAAGACTGTCAGATGTGTTGGACGGATTACCCCAGGATACAGTAACTGTATTTGAACCCATTAGTATTCGTTAACTTCTGAAAATACAGTGCGATACAGACCCTTACCCCCTCCCATTTTGCAAAAAAGTGGTGGTTGTGTGAGAAATCAATGTAATGCTGGAATTTAAAGGTGTTTAGAACCTTCTACCATCTCCGCTACAGCTCACCAGTGTATTGGTGGACAAACCTGTTGGATCGGTGCGTTTCTGATCGATTACAGAAAGTAAATATGATCA
This sequence comes from Conus ventricosus, assembly GCA_018398815.1. NCBI lineage: Eukaryota > Metazoa > Mollusca > Gastropoda > Neogastropoda > Conidae > Conus > Conus ventricosus. Next base: position 37,940,562 of record CM031608.1, on the reverse strand, counting down.
CTGTGTGTCGATGCGACGAGCCCATCCCAGACATTGCAAGAACTTCTGTAGTCAAGCTCCTCAGGAGGGAAATTTATTGTGTATAAGTATACTGACTAAGGTATTTCAATTTACTGTTGTAACCAGTGCCTGGATCACAAATGGTACCATGGCAGTATATTGGTCACGTGCATGAATATTCAGGGGACCAAATGTAACTGTCTTCATGGGAATGGACTATTCCGGTTTTTTGTCTTTTTTAATGATTACGGTATGAATCACTTTTGACGGTGCATTGTATGCTACTGTCGATTTAAATCAAGGTGGTATTTATGCATAATTTGCTTATTGAGTGACTTTATGTTTTACAAGCAAAAAACTATTGATGTTGATGTAATACATATTTATTCTTTGGTAAACAATGGAAAATAATCAGTACTATTTATGTCTAATTTGCTTCGTGAAGATGAATCTATATGTATGTGTGATGAGCAAAATATACTCTTTAGAAAGGTATATTTACTATGTTTTGATTGTTGCAAGAGACAATAACCAATTGTTTTCATTTGTCATTGTAACAATGGAAAGCATGTGACTTTTCAATGGGACTTTAAACATTACATGTGGGGAAAATAGAATATTTATGTTTTAAACTATGTTTATTTTGTTACATGTATATTGAGAAGAACATGTTACACTTGGAAATATTCTCATTTTCATGAGGGTTTTGAAAAATATGATGTGAGACAAAGATCAAGGGAAAATTGTGCTCACATCTATAATGTATGAACACAATTTGTGCTTTGTATTGTTGATTAACCCTTAATTGTTTTATAATGTAATTTGTGCATGTATTGGGGAATATGGTGATATTTGAATGTTTTTTTTTTTAAAAGATTGAAAGTTTGAAAATATGCTATTTATGGTGGATTATGGTATATGATTCTATACGTTGGAATTATTAATTTGGTGATCATGTGCGATTGGTTACACATTTTGAGTTTCATGGCTGAGGATGTGTTTAAGTGAAGTTTTAATATCCTTTAAAAAATTTTCTGGAGAAAATTTTTTTCTCCACAGGATGGGGAGGAGTCATGGGACGTAGCTCACTTCAAGGCATGTGAAGCTCCATCAATGAGTTAGTGATATGAAATCATTTCCCCGTTGCTCAATTAAAGGAAGAATATGTCATGTGGGCTTGACTTGTGTAGCGGGCGTCCCCAAAAATAATTGTGAGTATGACTCATTCAAGAAATCGTATGCTTTTCATTGGGTGAGAAAGTGACCACTGAGTTGATAGTTGTACAAGGGATGGTATGGTTAAGGTGATGGTCATGGTTTGAACACTGAGATGCACTCGCTAGGAGAAGGGAAGGAAAGAGTCAGTTTTAACCTAGCAGGGGCCTAGAGTCTCGGAACCTGTCTGGTCGGGGGTCCTCTTTGCTGACATGTCATTTACCAGGTGAGTGATAGATACTTGAGGGAAAGACTACGGGGGAAAACTTAAGGACAAGAGAAGAAAGAATTCATATGTTGAAATGTAAGAAGGTTCACTTACACGAACCTATTCGTGTTTCAGCCCTTCACCCTTTTTACCCTTCACCCTTCACTTTCACCCCGTGAGGTGATTGAAGATGGCCATGGTGTGGGGAAATACAACGGGTAGTTACAGCAACCAGATGTGCCAACTCCAGGGGGAGGAGTTGGATATCGTCACTTCTCAAGAGACGATGAAGTCGAGGAGAGAAGTCGAGATTTGTATCTCCAGGGACCATGGAGTATGCGAGGGGAAATAGTATTGTCTCAGAGTGAAAGGGAATTGAGAAAGCAGGGAAGCGTTTACTTGAGGGCAGGCAGGGTCATCAGTGTTTCGGGAGTTGTGTATTCTCCTGGTCCGGATTTTTTGGAAAACGGGATTGTGAACGGCCATTGGCTTTATAGAAGCGGAACTAGACTTTTTTCTATCTCTCGGTGTGAGGAGAGATACATGCTGTGAAGATTGTTTTGTTCTCGGTGTGAGGAGAGAGACATGTGTGAAGATTGATGTGTCTCTCGGTGGTGAGGAGGATTTTTTTTTTTTAATGTGTGCAGAATAATTTGTTCTCTCAGTGTGGAGAGAGATACAAGTTGTAATTCTCTGTTTACAAGTGGGTGATGATTTAGTAAATTGTTTTTCCCTGAAGGAGAGGGGGAGAGAAAAACATTCGGTTAGTGCGCCTTTTGGTTGCTTGGAGAGATTTGCGTGTGGTCGTATGGAGTAAATGCTGTATGAAATGCGGGTATGCAAAGTGACAGTGTGACTTGTTATATGTTTTGTGCGGCCCGCTATGGCCCGATATTGCGCTGGGCCGCTAGCCTAACCCTAACCTTACACTGTCGCGACAAATAGCGGGGCCCGCGCCAATAGCGGGCTGAAGCCGTTTGAAATACTGATTGTTTTGCAGAGAAACCGTTTATCAACTTAACCAACATAAGAATGGACTAACACGAAGTGAAAGATTGTTTGTGGTAGCCTGTTTATAATTTATCTTCTGTCACATCTAAATTTTGTATCGGATTGATTTATGTAGTAACGATCGCCTTTCAGGCTAGATAGTATGCGTGAATGATTGTTTTGTATATGTCGAGTTATATGCTTGCATTGTTTTATATCCTTAAGGCAAATTGTGTTACGGTTACGTGGATGCGGGGTTACATACACTTGAATTATTCTCTCACCATTCAGAGTAAGAGGTTGTCAGAAAGGCAATTTGAAGAGTACCTGATAAGGTGCGACTTTTAAATCTGTTGATCTGGTTGGAGTAGCAGCAGACACGCAGCACTTGCATGCTGCTACCAGATGGGCGACATTACTAGCTGCAAGGGAAGCTTTATTCCAGATGCAGGCTGCCGAGAATGATGCAACAGACTGCGTATGCCCGATCGTCTAATGACGGACTTAACAATACTAGCCCCATTGCTTCTGATGTAGCAAGCTCAGAGTTGGTCTGCAGAGCACCCAGGCATGCCAAAATACCTACACAGCCAACGTGTTCATAAAATTAGGAAACCCCACCATTATACTTAATTCGCACCATTGATTAATGTTTCGTTTCATGGTAACACCTTACACGTACGCATCTATCTGTCTGGCTGTCTTCTGGTCTTTTTGCTTGTCTTTCCATCCCAATTGTATGTCGTATATATGTTTTCATCACATGAATATTCATGAGATTTTTACATGAGCGTTCACTCACCACGTGGCCGGTATAAAACTCGCCATACTGACTGATGAATGTCTGCCATGAACGAACGCACGGACGATTCGTCACGGAAGAAGATTGATATTCGTTTATAGTGTACGTGACGCGTGTTGGGTTTGATATCATATGTAATAGAA
>CM031608.1:37927204-37932204 GCA_018398815.1 Conus ventricosus | reverse complement strand
TCGGACATTTTTAAGCGTGGTTCTAGTTTGAGTCGGCTTTGAGCTGCGAAAGAGTCTTTTGTTTTAAATTCTCGCTTCATACATTCTTTCTGAGGTGTTTGGTTCATATTTGATGGTTTAGTGTTGTGTGCTGACTATCGTTTGTCTTAACGTGTATAGTTTGTCTATGTTGGATTTGTTTCCTGCATAGGACAGGTTGCTTCATTCCTGTCTTAGATTAGTGAAGAGGGCCACCAGCTGTTGTAGACAGTGTAGTGTCCCGTGCCAACCCAGCGCTCCTGTGGGCGTTAACCAGACTGCACTGTCTCTCAGATCTAGTGTGTATAAAGCATTCAGCTGCATCACTGAGACCCATTGTGTATAAACCAGTCAGCATCAGGACAGAGGCCCAGTATGTATAAACTAATCAACACATAACAGAGGTTCAGTGCATATAAATCAATAAGAACCATTTCAGAGATCTACTGTACATATAATAACCAATAAGTACCATTAAAGAGGTCCAGTGTATTGAAGTCAGTCATCATAACCTCAAACGTCCAGTGTGTATACATTAATCAGTACCGTCACGGAGGTCCAGTATATATCATCACCAAGTCACAACACCACAGAGGTCCAGTGTGCATACATCAATCAGCATTATCGCAGATGTCCAGTGTTCATACATCAATTCGTATAATCGCAGAGGTCCAGTGTGCATAAACCAGTCAAGAACAGTCAAGGGATCACACCGTGGTGGCTGATTTAATTTCAGTGGACATTGATTTTCCACCGCAAGTGTACGTAATTCAGGGAAGAGGAATCAAGGATCACACTGATGTGATTAATGAATATCAATATAAATTTGTTTCCCTTGACACGTGCTTGCAAATCAGAAAAAAAAGAAAAAAAAAGGATCAAGGATCACACGTCCACGATTAGTTTATATCAATATGATGAAATTTTCATTGACATGTGTGTTTTAACGAATCACAGGGAGATCGAGGATCAGGCGGTCGCGACCAGTTTATATTGACAGATGTCAGAGGTGCTCTTAGGAGAGCGCAGACACCTACAAATGTCGAACAGTCGTCCCTTATGAACGATTACGTCCATTATGACTGTTTTTTTTTTCTTTCATTCAAGATCCGTGGTTATTTCTTGACTAATATAAAACAAAATCCTGAAGTTCCCAAGAAAATGACACACACACACACCACACACACACACACACACACACACACACACACACACACACACACACACACACGCACTCACCACACACACACACACACACACACACACACACACACACACACCCCACACACACACACACACACACGCCGCACGCACGCACCACGCACGCACGCATGCACGCACGCCGCACGCACGCACACACACACACACACACACATGCGATAAATCTTCGCGCGCGGCCTGATAAATCTTTATGTCTTTGATTATGCTTGCTTCTTCATTTTTTTGTTTTTTTTGTTCCAGTTGATGTTCTAGATATACTCGCCAGTGACAGACCATAACATGATAAAAGAAATTCTAGCCTGTCCTTACCATTGCAGAAATAGCAACCAAATGCAATGTAAAATTTTAAAGTTTGTAAAAACGTTCTAGTATATCTCTGTTCGGAGACTTTAATTCGTGCTTATTTCTATTTTGCCCTAACTCTATCTACAACACTTTGGATTCCTTTCATACGTGTCACGTGTGAGTACACCTGACAGGGGGGGTTCTTATACAGGGAATGTGCAGTGGCAGAAACGGAGCGATCATTCAAACCCTCACACCACCAGACCACAAGAGGAAGATTTTTAGACAATATTTTTTTATTCACAATACAATCATTCACTCACACTAGCACTCCAGATGGGATATGGGTCATAACAAAGAAGAGAAAAGATAGCGAGAGATGAAAGAAAGAAAAGGAAAAAAAATAGGGCATAGAAGAGAAAGGCACTATTCAGCACTAACTGACTTAGGGGACAAAGTAAATTGAATAGACCACAAAAACCCTCCAATATTCCGGGCCCCCGCTACTGCCCCAACCTAACCCACTAAACCACTACAAGAATATTCAGCACAATGACAGAAGAAAGACAGTATTAGAAACAAAACTATATCCAACAGGACCTACTCAGCCAGAGTTAAACAAAATAAGACCAAAAAAAAACAAACAAAAAAACAATAACAAAACGAATCAGTGACCGCCTTAGACCCACGCACACGCACACCAGACCCACACCCACACCACACACGACACGACACTTAACTCAGTCCATGCTCCGAGGAGGTTCACTGAGGGAGGTGGATCCTGGAGAGGGGTGACGCTCGTAGTATGCTGGTCTTCCAGTCCGAGGTGAAACATGTGTCCCACCAGTCCACCGGTGTGGGACACGACTGGTGCCTGGACACAAGATGTCTGCAGGGTCCGATGAAGCTGGTCGTCAGCCAGTCGTGAAGCAAGTGTCCACCAGACCACAGGTTTGGGGAAACGACTGGTGCCTGGACACAAGATGACTGCAGGGTCCGATGAAGCTGGTCGTCAGCCAGTCGTGAAGCAAGTGTCCCACCGACCACAGGTTTGGGGAACGACTGGTGCCGGACACAAGAGGGACTGCAGGGTCCGATGAAGCTGGTCGTCCAGCCAGTCGTGAAGCAAGTGTCCCACCAGACCACAGGTTTGGGGAAAACGACTGGTGCCTGGACACAAGAGGACTGCAGGGTCCGATGAAGTGGTCGTCCAGCCAGTCGTGAAGTAAGTGTCCCACCAGACCACAGGTTTGGGGAAACGATGGTGCCTGGACACAAGAGGACTGCAGGGTCGATGAAGCTGGTCGTCCAGCCAGTCGTGAAGTAAGTGTCCCACCAGACCACAGGTTTGGGGAAACGACTGGTGCCTGGACTCAAGATGACTGCAGGGTCCGATGATGCGGTCGTCCAGCCAGCCAAGACCGGAGCTGCAGCTTAAGAAAAAGGGCACAAAATACCGCCCTACGGCGGAGATCAGTCTCCAGATGATAAGTCATCATCTCTATAGTCCTTGTCAGTGTGAGGCAACTAGTGGGTCCGGCAGTGCGTCAGTGCGAAGGGTCACAATGCCGTAATCAGGTCAACAATGTCTTTGTCACTTATAAAGGGCAAATAAACTATAATAACTTTTCCCTTTTCTTTTGCTTTTATTTGACTGTAATAAGGATAACTTCCTTAGTCAAAATCTCCAATGAATAAAAACAATTAGAAGCCATCCACACGTCTGTCACACAAACATATAAGACAAGGACACAACGAGAACGGAACCACATGTGGGGCGATACGGCAGGAATTCCACACTCCGCGGTCTAAATGTTTAGCCGTTCGCACGCTCATTCGTTCCCCGATACGTCTCGTGTTCTTAAGCAACAAGAAAAATGAAACTAACATTTCGGATATCCTTCCGGCCCAAATCACATAGTGAGCGAAATAAGCATTGACTCAACCTGTGTAATCAGAAAACAAACAAACACCAGCTTCCATTGACCGGAATGAAGGGATATCATATAGTAAGCAATTTTCAACTTAGTCCAAAGTAACAGAATCCCTAGCCGCTAAGGACCGAAAACACAATTAAAGATAATGCGTTTCTACAATTCTACCACAAGACGCATATCTCGATATCATTTCCATACCTGCTCCCTCTCTTTGGAGCAGTTACACACAGAAAAGGTGTGCCCGAGCCAACGGCACATGAGGGCAGAAGGAAAACCTCTCAACCGCTGAAAGGTTAGAAAACCCAAATAAAACAAAAACTGTCAAAAACAGACCATATAGTTACCAAAATGGCGGGTGGGCGAGGTGAAAAAAACGGTTCGCCCCCCAGTCCAATGAAGGATGGCAGCCGAAACCGTGCCGGTCCACACCGAAGGGACTCCAGGTCAGGGACGACCCAAGGTGGTTTCTTCCAGCTGGCAGGGATAGGGATCCCAGGTGTTCAGTGGAATACTTTCGACCCGCTGAAGGGTGAAAGACTCTTCCACACCATCCACGCCGAAGTGGATACAGAAAGATGGGCTCAGCTAGCAGAGAAGAGATCTCTCCGAGTCGACGGTCCGTCAATGAGTGCCACACCACTAGCCCAACAAAGATGGCAACAGGTAACAAAACAGCTCACCTGTGGCACCTGACAGCTGATGAATCACGTGGGAAAACGATAAAAGAACAGAAAAAGAAAGCTTTAAAAGAAAAAAAAATGAAGAGAAATATTGGAGGATGGGAGCGAAATGCACGGACGTAGCGCACCCTGGATGACACAAATAGCACACTGGTCAACACCGGCCAATGTAGTAAAGATGACACTGGTAACACTCCACTTTACACTGGGTTTAAAAAGAAATGAATTATCTTCCAAACCAAACGTATTTACGTCCGTGACAATACGGAAAGACTGATAATCGTTCTATCGAATAACCACGATGTGGAAATGTAAAGTAACTTATACTTCCCAGGAATCCTCGAAGTTGGAGTACGGCTGCCTTAATGGCGGGATAAAAAAAACGGTCATACACACAAAGCTCCACTCCTTTTGTTGGGTAGTTGGGATTAATCCTTGCCTGTCTATACAGGGAGTGTCGGCAGGAGTATCAACCCGCGTACGCGAAAAAGAAAAAAAAAGCTTACCGGGATAAAACATTATTTCATAAAAAAAAAATCACCGGATAGAAGATTCGGTGTGCTGGAATAACACTTTTGTTTTCAGAATAAACACTATGAAAGAGACATAATGTATTTAACGATTGCTGGGATAAATCTTCATTGAACGAATGACCACCATGGCGTTGATTTAGTGCTTTTGTTCGCTGCTGACATGAAAATTTTGTTTTTAAAGCATAAGAAGGGAGAAGGGCAGCGGCATACGAGTAAGTCGATCCTAGCATAAAAGAATAGATTGATTTGATCGAAAACATCACTAGAATTATAAAGTCACGACCGTGACAGGAATAAAGAACAAAAAGAAATAAAAAAAAGGAAAG
>CM031608.1:37914704-37924704 GCA_018398815.1 Conus ventricosus | reverse complement strand
AATCTACCAGCTCTTTTTTTGCATTGGCGATGCCATTGTTATTGATCGTCATCATCATCATCATCATCATCATCATCATCATCATCATCATCATCATCATCATCATCATCATTGCTGTTATTATTATTATTATTATTATCATTACTATTATTATCACCATCATAATTATTATTATCACTATTTGTTGTTGTTGTTGTTGTTGTTGTTGTTATTATTATTATTATTATTTTTATTATTTTCACCATTATCATTATCATCATTGTTGTTGTTGTTGTTACTACTATCATCGTTATCATCATCATCACCATGAGCATGATCATCATCATTATTATTATCATTACTATCATCGTCATTATACTGATTATCATTATTACGAATACTCAGAAAATGTCTGTCCTCATTATCATCTTGTACATAATGGGTAGAGCTGATTGAAGAACTGTCTACTGACACTACATTCAGTCTCTCAGTCGCTCCGTTTCTCTGTCATTCTTTCATTCTTTCGATGTATACTACATGTATACGTGTTATCCATACCAATGACCAAACTGGCCTTCTCTTCTGAAAGCTGGTGATGGGACAACATGTGTGTATAGCATGCTATGTGTCCGTCTACATGTAGTCTCAGTTTACAGACTCATTTGAAGGATTTTTGAGGAAGTTGAATCAGTGCCAATCCACAATTCAAATGAAAAATTCCTCTGTTCTGAAATGGCCTGGTTTCAAACCCACAACTCCAGGATCACAGGATCACAAGTCGAGCGTTCTACTAATTGAGTTATTTCGGCCCAATAGACGTGCAGGCACTAAAGATGTTGATACGAATTCACCAGTGCATGGACATGGAGATGAACATGGGAACTGAGGTCACCCCGAAGACCTCAAGAGCCATTTAACCTGATACGTCTTTATGGTAAAGAATAAAGACGACAATGATGATGTTATCAAGATCCATACTGATATAAGACGATACACTATACGTTTCATTTCATTCAATACCCCGCCGTCATAAATATAGGCACCGGAAGTGCTGTTCAACAAATCAAGCACTAATTGCTATGTCTGGAAGCAAGACGAAATGAGCTTTCCATCCGTGGAACATAGACGCACCATTCAGTGAGAATTCCCACAATACCAATGACCATCACAAGAACTCACCACAAGTACGGCCGATGTGAGGAAAAAAAAGCAAATTGAGTCTATAACATGCTCGGCTTCAGGGCTGAAAAATCCTGGAACATAGACGCACCATTCAGCCTCCTCTAATGGGAATTCCACCCATGACCTCCCGTCCCGTAAGCCTCGAAAGCTAACCACATCACCTGGTATTTCTGAGTTTAACTTCCTCACAGCCCCAGCGTGGTCTCCGTGGTTCAGTATGTTTCAAACAACATTACTTGACCTTAGACTGGGAGCCCAGTCCATTGATTGAACAAAAGATTTGAGGCTGAACAAAGAACGGTGATTTTTTTCTGCTTTTTTTCAAAATCTTATTTAAAGTTGAAATTCAAAGGAGAATCGTGTCTGATACATTTTAAAACACAGCAATCAGATCTTTTAAACGCCCCTTCCGACAATTAGACCAGTTCACGACTTCCTGTCAATGCTGACATATGATACAAAATAGCCCCATCTGTTGCGGTCCCCACCATAATTCTGCGCCTGGTATTCTTGCCATCGATTTTATGCCTGCTTCTCTAGCCTCCGACCACTCCCCCCCCCTCTCCCTCCCCTCTCCCATCAGTATCGTTCTAAATCTAACAAACCCTCTCACCGTCTGCCCTCTGGAATAGCATTGTGTTGTGGCAAAGTCATTCTCCTGCTGGTGTCTCTGACTTTGCGGAAATCATCGAAATATCAAAATACACGTGTGTATTGTCTTTCACGTGCTTGTCTGTTAGTTGTCTCTGTCTGTCTCTGTCTCTGTCTCGATCTGTTTGTCTGTCTGTCTGTCTACCTGATTAATCGTCTCTGTATACCTTCACTTTGCTTATTGTTTTCTCTTCATCCTGTTTCCTGCTCTTGTTCCCTATCATTAAGTATCCGATGGACGTGCCAAGGATACATCGGATCACATACCGCCAGACAGTCTAGGACCTCTCAGAATTTCTCGGCAGCCATATAACGATTAGCATCCACCCATGTCTTCCTTTTCAAGCTTATATTGTGCCTGTCTTCGAGGATTGTCTGTCAGTCTGTGTGACTGACTGCAATTCTGTCTGTGTGTTTGTTGTTTGATTCTCTCTCTCTCTCTCTCTCTCTCTCTCTCTCTCTCTCTCTCTCTCTCTCTCTCTCTCTCTCTCTCTCTCTCTCTCTCTCTCTCTCTTACACACACACACACACACACACACACACACACACACACACACACACACACACACACACACACACACATTTCTGGGATATCAAGTTTCAAGTTCCTGTCGTGCTAGTGTTGAAATTGTTCATCAGATGCTTCTTGCCAGAATGCAGACTATCTGTTGAACGTGAAATTCGATAAGATGATGGACAGTATCAGAAGCCTAAAAGATGTTTTCGATATTTTGCATGGATAAGATGAAGAACCCGGAAGAATGCGCACCCGTCTTCAAGAAGAAATGCCTCATTGAAAGAAAGCAACGTTCGCCGGGAGAATAGAATCAAAGAGATGGGGAAGAAGACCGACGATGCAGAATGCCGGTCTGGGCGGAACAACATCATCCTTCAGAAACAAGAGAAGGAATCGGCAGATGGCCTGAGGGCTGCTGCCGGAGAACTTAACATTGAAAACCTGTGTCTGAACAATGACGTTTCTTTCAACTGACTGTATTGTTTAAAGCAGAGGCTTAACTCTCCGGTAATGGGGTTCTATGCATTCTTCAAAGACAAGATAGACGTAGGTAGGGTGAGAGGGAAACTATACAACACCAACATTTTCATTTGAGAAGATTTTTCTTTCAGAATTACGGAAATCAGACGAAAGCTGTAGTTCCATTTGAAATAAGCCAAAGCAGACACTAAAAACGCATATAAGATCTTTGATCACTTTTTAATGCATGATATTTAGCTCTCAATAGACTCAAAGGGTGGCATGAAAAAGGTAAAATAAGGCATTGGCACTCTTCATGTGAAGGCGTTTTCTTCTCCTTTTTGTTGAATTACTTCTCATCTCTGTTCTTTAATTCAAAGGGGGCACAAGTAGACACTAGCTGTTGAACCAGATAGAAACAGTTGTTTCGCTAGCACTGCACACGCACGTATGTCTAATGCCCTTGATGATGTCAGTGCCTGGCGCAAATGTGTATGTAAAGAGATCAGGGGCCGTGCAGTGCGAAGGAGGTTCATTGTCGCAATCTGTATTGGAGCAAGTTGATTCTGGGCGTGATGCACGTGCGTTTACAGGCAAGCATTTCATACAAAGAAACATTCCTGGCCTTCTTTTTGAATTAAGGCATACTTGTATTATTTCTGTTCGTTCCTTTGATATGATTTATTTTGTCCAAACCTTTAAAGGAACTATCTAAATCAAAGCTATTTATTAATTACAGTTTTTCTAAACCTGCTATTAGGTTTCGTAAAGAGATCTTTTTTTTCTGGTGGAGTCTTGTGCCTGTTAAGAAAATGCGAGCCCCAGGTGGTCGTTCTGTTGTTGAAGACTATACTGTATAGTTCCTTTTCTTTTAGACAGAGTTATACTAGGCACCATGAAAGATATGCCATGTATGTGTGTATATGTCCCACCTGATGATTCACCATTTCATTCCTATTTTGACGTCAGCAATACCCAGGGTCATCAGGAATAATACTCAGCAGATTGTTTGACAGCATTTCATGACCAATAACCAGTGTTGTCAGGAGAGTTTAACCGTTGAAATGCTGATCTCTCTCTCTCTCTCTCTCTCTCTCTCTCTCTCTCTCTCTCTCTCTCTCTCTCTCTCTCTCTCTCTCGGGGGTGAGCTGATTTCACAGCGCAGAGAAGACGTGTTTTTGGAACGCTCTCGAATTGCGGAGGATTATTGTCTAATTACTACGTTAATTATTGGAATAATCAAGTCACTTTCAATCACACTGAACTGGTGAAAGTGTGCTGATCACAGTGATGTGAAATTTGTGACTAAAACTGTGACCATGCCTGTGAACTCTCTGTGTTTCCGCGCTGCCTGTGGCCTGTTTCTGCCCACTTACCACAGCTTCATGGCCAAGCGAATTCAGTCGGTCGTGAAAATGCGCATCAGGGTTATCACTGTGCGAAACCGAGTGGAGCTACTTCTTTTTGTGTTTGTTGCTGCCTATTTCTTGTGCTGTGGTGACGTTGAGGTGAACCCTGGACCTGTAGATAGCGATGCCGTTCACCAACAGGGCATTAGCACAGAAAGTGACAGTGCGAATGGTAGTAGTGACACTGACAAGACTTCCGCTCGTCCCCCTTCCATCGGTTGTGCAGCTGATTCGGGTTTTCTACCCGATTTCGCAAAACAGTTACTGGAAGCAATGCAATTACAGCGTGAACAGTCCCAGACTCTTTCTAATGATATGTCACTCCTGCGGAAAGATCTCAGTTCCATCAAAACGGACATTTCGTATGTCAGAACGAAGTGTGATGACATAGGGAGGCGTTGTGACAGGCTGGAGGAGGAGAATGAGCGCTTGTCTTCGTCCGTGAAGGACACCCGAGAAGATGTTGACGAACTTTTCTGCGCCTGCAAACAGAACAAGGACAATCTTTCCACGTTGTTTTCGGAAATGGAAACTATGAAAACCGAGATAGATGGTCTGAAAGAACATTGTGATACTCTTGAAGCTTTCTCCAGAAGGGATAATCTGCGCTTGTTTGGTGTGCCACAGACAGAACAATTTGAGAGCTATGACTCCTGTGCCAGACTAGTTGTTGACACACTGAACAGTGTGGAAGCACCGAAGGAATGGACAGTAGATGACATCGCACGAGCTCATCGAGTGGGCGAAAGCAGAAATGGCCAGCCAAAGCCCATGATTGTCAAGTTCAGTCGGTGGAGGGACAAGATGGCAGTCATCACGAACCGGGAGTACCGAGCCAGGTTGGAGGGGCAAGGTGTGAGAGTGGCCAACGACCTCACCAGGAAGCAGGCCGGCATCGTTGCGGAGGCGAAGAAGGAGGGGAAGGTTGCATTCTTCAGGCGAGGAAAGCTAATGGTGGTGCCAAGGCCTGATCCCAGGACTTACGCTGAAGTAGCAGCAGCAACAAACAACGACGCCAACGCAGGAGATACGTCAACCAACAACCCGACCACGGAACAGCCCAAGTACAACGCATCACGTCGCGGAGGTCCTGAGGGCACAGGTCACGACATCAGCGGGGGGCATCGGCGAGGTGAAGATTCTCCTCGCTCCAACAGGGAGAGTCGACGTAACAGCGCGCGAGGTGGACATGGCAGTGCACATGATGGATACGGCAGTACACGCGGTGGATACGGCAGTACACGCGGCGGATGCGGTAGTGCACGTGGTGGATACGGCAGTGCATGTGATGGTGAGAGCGGTGCACGCGGTGGTGAGAGCACCGCACGTGGTGCTGTTAGTGGTGCTCGTGGCAGTGTCAGTAGTGCTCGTGGCAGTGTCAGTAGTGGTTGTGGCAGTGTCAGTAGTGCTCGTGGTGGTGGTGCTTGTGGTGGTGGTGGTGGTACTCGTGGTGTTAACGACAGAGCGCGTTGCGGTGACAGCAGTGCCCGTGCTGGTGGTGAGAGCAATGTGTGTAGTGGCCACAGTGACAACAGAAATGGTGGCAGTCGACACACTGGAGTAAACGTGACTCAGCTCCGTTCCAGTCAGTCCTCCCCAGTCAACAAGTGTCCCGGCAACAACCCCACCAAGCCCCGGCGATCAACACGGACTAACCCATAGGACAGGCAGGGTCATCTTGATGAACTGACTTTCCTTGTATATAATGTAGAAAATCTGTACTCTAAATTAAGTGATATGTCATTCATGAATTATGTTTCTTCTTTTGATATTGTTTGTCTAACTGAAACTTTTGTGGATAATACCTTTGACTTTAATGGTGTTTTTCATGATCATGTCAAGTTTGTTGCCCCAGCCAGAAAGCTATCTCGACATGGCCGAAATTCTGGCGGCGTTTTGCTCCTAGTAAGAAAGTCATTAGATAGTTTTGTGTCGAGGGTCGAGTTAAACTGTTGTAATACTGTTGCTGTTAGAGTTGACAAATCTGTGTTCAACCAGGATAAAGATATTCTTTTACTTGGTTGTTATGTTGTTCCAGAAAATGGACCGTTGTATGATCAAATGGAAATTAAAGACGGTATTGTTATTTTGGAGGAAAGTATTCTACAGATTACAGAAAATCATGATTTTCATGTTATGATAGTTGGTGATCTTAATGCCAGAACAGCTTGTGATCAAACTAGACTCGAATCAATGTTGAATTATTCTCCCAATTCTGATTACGATGTCATGGATGAAAACATTGTGGTTGGGGGGTTGAAGAGGAAATCAAAAGATGTTTGTAGTAATAATTTTGGCAATTCCTTATTAAATATGTGTTTTCAGTTAAATTGCATCATAGTCAATGGTTTGTGCCCTAGTGACTCTAATGGTGAGTTCACATATGTTTCGCCACATGGCTGCAGTGTGATAGATTATGTAGTCATCTCAGAAGATATGTTTTTAACACAGTCTTGTGATTTATGCGTCAGCGATAAAATTGACTCATGGCATTTACCTGTGGAATTCAAATGGAAGAATGTTTGTACGGAAAGTGATAGCAATAGAGATTGTGATGTTGAAATGGTAGTACTGAAAATCGCATCATATGGTCTGAATACTATGCATTCCAGTGCGAAGAAGAACAACAGTCTGTACACTTTAAACAATGTCTACAGAATGCTTATACGGAACTCGATACTGACATTAATAGTTCTATTGTAACATTTACAAATTCACTGTGCAGCGCTGCTGCGTGCATGATCAGAAAAGTAGGAACAGGCAAAAAGAAAAGCAGCTGGTTTGATGACGAATGTGAGAGGAAAAAGAGAAAGGTAAGACAGTCGTTATGGGCATTTAAACGGTTAAAGAAATATAACCATGAAAAGAAAGAAGCCTATGTTAAAGAAAGGAAAGAATATAAATATTTACTTAACAAAAAGAAAAGTGATTTTGATCAAGCGAGATTGGAAAAATTGCAGCAGTCCATTAACGATCCTAAGCTGTTTTGGCAAACAATCCGATCAGTGAACAGAAAATCGGCTATCTATAACACAATCACTTCAGAACAATGGTATAAATACTTCTTTAGTGTATTCAATGAAACAAATGGCGAGGAACAGACTGGGGAAATTGATGTCACGGAAGATACTAATGATAACACATCAGACATAATGTTTAATAACCTTATTTCCAGGCAGGAGGTTGTCGCCAGTATAGGTAAACTCAAAGCCGGGAAAAGCGCAGGGCCAGACAAAATCGTCACTGAAATGTTAAAACATGCTGATGCCTCAGTTGTTGATTTCCTCGTTGTTTACTTTAATAAGCTGTTTGATATGGGAGTCTTTCCTATTGAATGGTCTAAATCTATTATTGTACCTTTGCATAAGAAAGGAGACGTAAACCAGCCAGACAATTATCGTGGTATTGCCCTAACAAGTGTTGTTAGTAAAGTTTATACACATATACTAAATAAAAGAATAACGAAATGGGCAGAAGAAGAAAGCAAGATCATTGAAGAGCAAGCAGGTTTTAGAGCAGGGTACAGTACTGTCGATCATATTTTCACATTGTATGCAATTGTTGAAAAGTTTTTGCAAAAAAAAAAAATAAACTATATGTTGCTTTTGTCGATTTCAGAAAGGCATTTGATTCAGTAAACAGAAATGTGCTTTGGGCGATAATGAGGAAAAATGGTGTAAAAGGTAAACTGTATAATGCCCTTAGAAGCATATACGATAATGTTTTGGCATGTGTGCGTGACAAGTGTAATTATTCTGATTTCTTTGAATGTCCTAGAGGTGTGAAACAAGGCTGTCTGTTGAGTCCCCAATTATTTTCTTTCTTTATAAATGAACTGGCTACTGATTTGTCAAAAAGCGGAAAACATGGTATTCAGTTAATACCTGGTGCTACTGAAATATTTCTATTGTTATTTGCGGATGATGTTGTTCTGTTGTCTGATACAGTCATTGGACTTCAAAATCAACTAAACTGTTTAAAAAGAGAAGCTGACCGTTTGGCTTTAACTGTTAACCTTGAAAAGACAAACGTAATGATTTTTAGGAAGGGGGGACATTTGGCCTCTGTGGAAAAGTGGTACTATGGGGATGAAGTGGTTAAAGTAACGAATTCTTATAAATACTTGGGCATGCTCTTTACGACAAAATTAAGTGTAAGTTCTGCTCTGTCGGAACCCTGTAGAAAAGGGAAAAGAGGAGTTATAGAAATCATAAAGTCTTTGAAAAAACTGAGATCAATAGATGCACGTTTGTTCTGGAAACTCTTTGATTCGCAAATTGAACCTATCTTAACATATGCAGCTGAAGTCTGGGGTCTAGAAAATGATTGTAGACAAATCGAAACTGTACACACCTTTGCCATAAAAAGATTCCTAAATGTCCCCCTGCATGCCTCAAACAATCTGGTGTTTGGAGAAACCGGAAGATACGCATTGTATCTTAGGACATCAATAAAGTGTATTAAATACTGGTTGAAACTCGTGTCACTGCCCATGTCAAGAATATGTAGACAGGCTTATGAAATGCTGTTAAGGCAGCATGAATCTGGTCACTTTAATTGGGCATCAAAAGTACAAAAAGTTTTGACGGAAAATGGGTATGGCATAGTTTGGTTGAGTCAAGGTGTTGGGTGTGAATCTGCTTTTATTCTAGAGTTGAAAGATACGCTTATTTCCTGCTTTAAACAGAACTGGCACTCTGAGTTGGAGGATAATGATAAATATAGATGGTTTCACTCTTTCAAAAATGTCTTTGAACCTGAAAAATATTTATCATGTGTTACTAATAAGTGGCATAGAGACAGCTTCTCAAGATTTCGACTCCGAGTTTGTGGCCTTAAAAACTGTATTCAGTGGTTTCGAAATGACCAAACAGATTTAAATGCCCATCATGTGGAAATGGATTCGAAAATGAAACTCATGTTTTATTTTACTGTGCCACTTATGATGATATCCGTAAAACATGTGCCATACTGGAATCCTTCCCCAACATTCCCGATCAGAACAAAGTTGTAAAAATCCTTTCCAGTAGTAATGAAACTGTTATTAAATCTGTTGCTAAATTTATAGCACAGGCAATGAAGATAAGAAAGAGTAAGTTAGAATTAATGTGCGGTAACATTTAACTTAATAAAATAGTAACTAGTCAAGATGATCCTGTATCAATGTGTGTGTGTGTGTGCGTGTGTGTGTGTGTGTGTGTGTGTGTGTGTGTGTGTGTGTGTGTGTGTGTGTGTGGTGTGTGTTGTTGTGTGTGTGTGTGTGTGTGCTGTTTGTGGCGCGCGCGCGTTTGTGTGTGCGTTTATGTTTATGCATGTGTGAAATCAGTAAATAATATTGAAATGTGCATACAATTGTTCATGTTCACCCCCTTGTCTTAAGGCTGTAATGCTATGACAATAAAACATTTGTCATTGTCATTGTCATTGTCTCTCCTCTCTCTCTCTCTCTCTCTCTCTCTCTCTCTCTCTCTCTCTCTTCTCTCTCTCTCTCTGTGTCTCTCTCTCTCTCACTCTGTCTGTCTGTCTCTCTCTCTAATACACACACACGCACACACGCACACACGCACACACACACACACACACACACACACACACAGAAATATACATACATACATACATACATACATACATACATACATACATACATACATACATACATACATACATACATACATACATACATACATACACACATAATCACGTATGTACTGACGATTTTTTTAACAGAGTAAATTTTGTCAATTAATTAAATTCGACTGATATGGATTAGAAATGTTAAGAGAAAGTGTAAGACAGTTTTTGT
>CM031608.1:37907204-37909704 GCA_018398815.1 Conus ventricosus | reverse complement strand
AGATGGACTGCCCCACGCGCAAAGAGCACCAAAGAGAAGCTAACAGGAGAGAGACCCTTGAGGAAGCCTGGAATGTCTAAGCCTCACTGGACACTACCGAGCCAGACAAAGCTCACATTGCTTGACTGATCAATAGAAGTGTGCTGTGGAAACCAGGCTTGTTGATGAGGGAATCCTGAAGAAGGATGTGGCTGGTTATACCTTTTGGCTAGGAAAGCCAAAGAATGAAGATAGAAAATATAGCGTAGAGTTTATTGCTTAGAACAGCATGATAATATTCAGTTCTTCCAAGGCCTGAAGACTGTCTGTTTCCTCCCTAAATCAAGATTCACCCTTTCAACAGTAGGATCAACACCAATACAGGGCCAAGAAGGCATGAGAGACCGTTGGACAAACGACCTTAATACACTGCATAACAGATCACCACAGTCGGCCCTCGTCACTCGACCAAATTCCTCTCCCGCTTTGCGTAAAGGAAGTGGTTCAACGCTCTTCTGTCAAACAACTCATTGAGGCCATAATTCTCACTGAGTATAAAAGACAGCATCCCAGCAGAAATGTGCACAACTGCAATACTAGGAGCAATTGAAGTCTTCCATGATATCTCACAGCGCGTCTGGAACGAAGAACTAGACTCCAGAAGACTTCTGCGATGCCTATTATTTGCACTGGACAAGAAAAAGGGCTGATTGTGGCTATTACAGGGCCATCTCCCTTCTTATTTTGCCCATGTCAATTTGAAAAGACTTGTACCACTATCAGAAGAAAACTTGTCTGAAGCTCAATGCGTTTTCTGCCCAGGACGTAGCACAGTCAACTGCCTTTTCATAGTAAGACATGCCGAAGTGAAAAACCTAAAACGCAGAGAAACTCGACCTCTACTTGATTTCCATTGACCTGAGCAGGGCCTTTGATATTTTTAAGAGCAAGACCTGCCTGTCTGTGCCCGCCCTCTACAGTTATCCAGTTATGTACATTTAGTTTATGGTTGCATGGCCAATTAAATGCTATCCAACTGTGACCAGTCTGACCAGTTGGAGAACATCAATGGAGTGAAGCAGGGCTGAGTCCTAGCACTAGTTCTGTTCAACTTCTTTTTCAGTTACGTCCTGCTAAACTTCGCTTTCAATAGTCCTCTGGCAGGAAGCGTATAATTTGAAAAAAAAAAATGGTGGGGGTGGGGGATGCTCATTTTTTTCTATCACGACAGGGGCTTTTTGTTCGAGCATATATATATGGGAAGATACAATATTTTTTCGATGCATGGAACTGAGTAAAGAAGTAAGGAATAAAATCAGTACAAGTACAACAATGACTTAACACTTAACAAAACAGAAGCTTCTGAGAACTGCATGAGAACACACACGGATGCACACTCTTACATGCTGACGGCCTTCTGCAATACGATTTGCATTATCAGACTTCACGACTTTCATGACTGTGAATGCAGTCGTTTTGCATGAATATGTTTCTTTGCTTTTAAGCGTATTATGAACACAGTTTTCCTTTCTCTTGTGAACAATGATTAGAATGACTAAAGTATCCCTAGATTGGAGAAATGTGACAAGAATGTTTTCTTAACTTAAACAAAACAACAATACAAAACACATTTTATATAAGAAAAAACTTTCCTGACCTAATTTCTGAATTTTGGAATACAGAATGATTATTACACAATGTCCACATCATCTATGGCAATATACGTAAGATGAACAGAAAAACACAGCTATAAGGTGACTTTTTTCATGGACAAAGTGTAAGTAAAACCCATAGGTCCACCGCAGTTCATTCGTTTATGAGAGCTAGGATATCTGAGGATGAGATAAGTCCACTGTCTACTGTATTTAATGTGTTGCGTTTCTAATTCATTTTGACATTTCTGAGAAACACACGAGCGACAGAAGCAACCTCTACCTCGTCTTTTTACTGCTAACCACACAGGATACTGAAGACTAAAAGGAGACATTACAGAAAAATCGTATGTGACTAGTAGGGCTCTGATAGTCTCCCGTGACTTTCGACTTGAGCAAACCCAGACCACAGCAGACGGTAACTGCTGTTTGCATCCCCAACTCGGAAGCCGAATGGTGACATTTAAGTCTCTGACATTTCCCAGTGTGGCTTTACTTCGCTTAGCTTTGAGCCTCGAAAGAGTCGTGTTTAACCCTCGCTTTCTACATTCTTTCCGAGAAGTTGTGCGTCTGCCATAGTTCACATTGGCATGGCTTAGTGTTATGTATTGACTGTCATTTGCCTTGACGTACGTGGTTTTGTCCTTGTCAGATTTCGTTCCTGGATAAAGCAGGGTACCTTATTCCTCTGTTGGATTAGTGAAGACGGCTGAAGGGACTGGTCCCTTGCGAAAGGTTTAAGTGGGCAGTGTTGTGTCCTGTTTGAAATACTGATCTGATTGGAAGGGGAAGATGTATATTGTAGCTTACTGTCTGGTGAAAATATATGATGTAGTCTACTGTCTGGAGTGTTAACGTCTTGGGCAGAG
>CM031608.1:37887204-37897204 GCA_018398815.1 Conus ventricosus | reverse complement strand
AGATGGTCAAGCCCTCGTTCAATTCATAATGGAGTCAGTCAAAATGATTCGAGAACAGGCTAGAAAGAATAAACTAGAGGAAGAAGAAGCAACGTTTCGAAGAGAGAGAGAAGAAAGGGTAAGGAAAAAGGAAGAATTAGAACTGAGGATATTGAAGGAAAGAGAAGAAAGGAATAAAGAGGAGAAGCACGAAATCGAGCAAGGCTGGACCAGGAGCTTCTGATCAAACGGGAGGAGGCTATCAACATTCGGAAGATGCGGGAGGAGGAGTTGCGGCTGAAGCAGTCAGAGGCAGAACGCAAGGCTAAGGAGGCTGAGAGGCAACATATTTCTCTTGATCCGCTGCGGGATGACGAGGATGTTGATGCGTACATTGCCCATTTTGAGCAAGTGGCTGAGTTATGCCGATGGGAAAAGGAGTCATGGTCCTGCCGGCTGATTGCATTGTTGCGAGGCAAAGCAAGGGAAGCAGTGCTTAGGCTCTCGTCCAGAGTTTAACTAACTACACGGAGGTGAAGATGACACTACTCAGGCACTTCCGGCTGGACGCTGACGCATACAAGCGTAAGTTCAGGAATATGCGTAAGGACGTGACAGAGACGTTTACCCAGCTTCTCGCGAGGATGAGATCATGTTTCTCACTGTGGTGCGCAGCTGCTGACAAGGATGAGCGGAAGGTCGATGATGTGTTAGACCTCATCCTCCAGGAGCAGTTGTATCAAGGACTATCACCAGACCTGCTTGTTGAGGTCAAGAAAGCACAGCCATGACAGCCGAGGAAGTAGCAGCAGAAGCCACGAAGGTGGCTGAGGCCAGGAGAGTAGGGCGCGAGGCTAGAAGTGAGAGAAATATTCAGGGAACGGATAATGGTCGGAGAGATGGGGAGGACAGGACCCCAGAGGGGAACAAGACTAGGGGTCAAGAGAAGGAGAACGCTGGGGATAGTCCATCGACACGAGGATCCTTTGACAACCGCGAGTGCTACAAGTGTGGAAAAAGGGCATATTGCCAGATTCTGCCCTAAACCAGTGTACAGAGTGGCGGTTGAGGGCATACAGGCAGAATTTGGAGATAGGGATTTCTTATGTTGTTGTTTGCGTGTTTATATTATTTTGGGTGCTGAGTTAAGTTTGCATATTGTTCATGCAGTGTTTCTTAGATTTTTTGCTTGTGCATGGGGGTTGTGCTGAGTGCAAGTCGATGTATATTTCACATGTATTGGTCAGTTGGGGTGTCAATTCCCCGTAGATAAGATGTATCTTCGGGTTTGACTTATGGCCTTTTGGCAAGCAGTAATATCTATGTTCGGGTTTCATGCCTTTAGATATTAGGAGTCCGTGTATCCTTGTCTAGGCTAGGCTGTTTCAGCCTCCATCTGGAAGTGATGGTGAGGTAACTAGTGTATGGCTGTATTGTTCCTGACATGTGGAGCAGTGTTCGTCCCTATGTCATCGTCTGGCATCAGTGGTTGATGCTGTCTGTGGTGGGTTGGTAGCAAGCGAGTTTTTCTTGTGTGAACTGTAGTTTCTGGTACTGTTTTGATGGATGATTTCTGAGTTGTGTATCCTGCTGTTTGTAAGAAGAATCGATTATTTTATTCTGGATGAAGAATATTGTGACGTCAACGTAAACCAATATTTATTATGACGTCAAAGTAAAACAAAATGAGGTAGGACATTACGTAAAATGAAAAACGGGCGAGGAGAGAAAAAGGTGGAAGCGGACGGGCCTTGTGTCCAGCCTGGCATGGTATTTGTTTTGGGTTTGTTAGTTATTCATTCGTTGCAGTTTTCATCGGATGATTTTGTCAGTGTTGCGTCGTGGCTGCCGTATCAGCAGGAGTTCAGCTCGGCTGTATTCTTTTGTGGTTCTATGTGGATTACTGGGCTTTATGAATCGGCGGTTGTTGTTTTTTCCATGGATTGCGGTGTTTTGTGAATCTGCGGTTCTTCGGCTATGGTTTACTGTGCTTTGCGAATCTGCGGTTCGTCTTCTGACCGTTCGACGTGATTAATGTGCCGTGTGATTCTCTGTGCTTCAGTGGTGTTCTTCTGGGGTTCGACATTGTTTAAGGTGCCGTGTGATTCTCTGTGCTTCAGTGGTGTTCTTCTGGGGTTCGACATTGTTTAAGGTGCCGTGTGATTCTCTGTGCTTCAGTGGTGTTCTTCTGGGGTTCGACATTGCTTAATGTGCCGTGGGATTCTGTCCTTCACTGGTGTTCTTCAAGGGTTCGACAATGTTTAACGTGCCGTGGGATTCTCTGTGCTTCAGTGGTGTTCTTTTGGGGTTCAACATTGTTTAATGTGCCGTGTGATTCTGTCCTTCAGTGGTGTTCTTCGGGGTTCGACATTGTTTAATGTGCCGTGTGATTCTGTCCTTCAGCTGTGCTTGTGGGCGGCTCGGTTCGCCATGTGGGTTCCCGGTTGGTGATATATATGCTGTAACGTAGGTTCGATGCAGCCAAGTATATGGACCGTTTCTTTGATCGATAAGATTGTGTCAATCGTGATGATTTATTGAGTTTATTGCCTTGGTCATTTGTAATGTTGTGGTGTGTAGTCTCCTCGTCGGGTGCATGAGTGTGTGGTTGTGAGTATGAAAACTTTTAGGCGTGTGGAGTGAAAGAAAATAAACCCTGTATAAACGTATTACCTTTGTATTGATGCTGCCATTGTGTGTCGGGAAGACAGTTTAGCTAGGTCTGTCATCTCTGTCTATCCCTCTATAGTGGTTCAGGTCTTAGCGAGCCAGACAAGATGGCGCCTGCAGACAGCAACCGATAGTTTCGTGCTGTGTATGCTGCTATGTTTCGTCAAAAGCAAAGAAAAGGAGACCACACCAGGATCAAGAAAAGCTGCATACCTATACTGTGTGCAAAAGGATGCACTGAGAATGTGCTGGCAAAGCACAGAAATGATGAAAAGACAAATTTTAATTCCGACTCGAGGAGGCCGTTCAGTTTCTCCGTTGTGAAGGATGGGCTGACGTCTGGGCCTGGAAACAAGAACGCTTCTACAGACATCAACTCCGTGAGTAGACCTACCACACAGAACCTTGCTAACATCGAAGGCATAATCACCTCTCTGTGTGAAAAAGTGACGAGTCTAGAGGAACAAATAAGATCTTGCATGAAAAATTGATGGAAGGGACTCAGCTGACATAGCCACACAGACAGAGCCCTTCCTCTACCTGTCCTATGCAGAGGTAGCTAGAGTTCCTCCACCGTTGAAAACGACTCCTCGGGATTGCTCTGTCTGTTAATGTAAACAACCCAAAAGAAGCAGAACAGAAATGTAGGTCGACAGGAAAGTTACAAAAACAAAAAATAGAAAAAATGTTGACGCAAACAAAAAGGGACGTCAAAACTTCTTTGCGTCACGAGCCAAAGTCTAAGGAGCAGTGCAAGAAAAATGACAACTTAAGGCCGAGTTCAGAGATAAACAAAACGTCAGTGACTTACAGGTGAGGTCCAGACACGAACAAAACGTCAATGATTAAAGGTCAAGTCCAGAGACAAACCAAGTCCAACTTTAGAGGGCCTTCCCAACATTTTATATGTGAATGACCCTGTCATAAAGAAAGTCAACAAAACAGACTAGGAAGTCTACGGATTTAAGGTGCGTCAGAGTAATGCAAGAACAATAAAGGACATCAAACCAGCTGTGGCCAAAGCAAGTGCATCCGTCAAGACACTTCCTGATGCTTTACTCTTACATGTTGGATCGAAGGACCTAGAAACACAATCAGCAGCAACATGTTCCGGAAGAATGGCAAAGTGCGTGAGGGCATCAAAGAAGAAAACCCTGATCTGGCCATCATAATCAGTAAGATGGTTCCTACATCAGACCCGAACTCAATATCAAAGGGGACTTGTACAACGCACTTTTGGTTTGTCAGAGCTGAATGATGATAAAAACACCACTTTCATCACTCACTCCAACCTACAAGTCGCCCGCTTCAACCTCCGTGATGGGCTACATCCAACTGCTAGAGGAGCCAGCATCCTAGCGGGCAATATTGGCCGGCATCTGAGGAACCTCTTTTGGGAACGGCCCCGGAAGACAGCGCGACGCCCCCGGTACTGCCCCCCACACCCTTCCATGAGAATTCCTTCTACGGCTCTGCCTGGTCCAATAGGTTCATGTCTTATACACTGGTGACATTTTTTGTTGTTTTTGTTCGGATCGAATGTAGCATACCAGCCAAACGTCTGTGTGTAGCTAAGCTCCAATTGTGTTAAAGCGACATATTTTTTATTTGTCTAGTTACCTATTTTTTCAAACATGAAATTTAACAACAATATAAGAATACTGCAGTGGAACTGCCGCTCTCTCTATTTAATATTGACTGCTTACGTCAATTTTTGGGTCATCTGACTGCCACGTTCTCTTATTCCAGTCTGTTAATATCAGCAAGAACAAACTACCAAGATTGGAACAATACTACTATCCACCAGTAGTAGATACAGATAAAATGGTGATAGAGTAAATTGTGCTATCTATATTCACACTGGACTACAGTACTGTGACAAACATCACCTGTGCCAAGTGGATTACATGGGATTTTTTCATGTGCTGTAACTGTCATGTTTCGGACTCCTTAGAAGTAAACTGTGCTTCTGTATATTACATAAGGGTCCAGATGAAGCTAATACTGAATGGATCAAAAATATCAAGAATGATAATGGTAAATGGTTAGTAGGAGGGGATTTTAATGCCATTCTCCTTTCTGGGAAAAAGAATGCACACAGGTCGTAGTAATAGGTTTGTCGAAAATGTTGTAGACTCAACATTATGTTTACTCAATGATGGTTCTTATACCAGAGTTCCAGATGTATCTACACATAGACCTTCTGCTATTGATCTAACTTTGGTTTCACCTAAAATGGCTTTGTCGTGTGCTTGGGAAACGTGTAGTGAAACTCTTGGGAGTGATCACATACCAATCATCATTACAATTAATCAGCCCCCTTATTTTGAAGACACAAAACCAGATGATACAATCCCAAGATTTGATTATAAAAATGCCAAATGGTCTCAATTTTACAGTGCACTTAAAGATCTAGACATAAGCTTGTCCCCAGATGATGATATTGATACAATGTATGACACGTTTTGTATTTCTGTTCTAAAAGTGTCTGGTTTATGTATTCCTAAATTGAAGAATCAGGGATCTAAACGGGGTAAACATCTCGGTATGTCTGGTGGACTGAAGACTGCGATAAGGCAGTCAATGAGAAAAAACGGTTTATTAAGGATACGTGCACACTAAGAAAAGTCAAGATAAGAAACGGTAGATGAAAAATTTAAGGAAATAAAGCATTCAAATATACATAGTAATAGAGTTATGGAACAAGCCAAAAAGGATTATTGGGATAATTTTTGCAAAAGAAACACACTCGATCACAAAGATAGTAGAATGGTATGGAAAGAGATAAAAACGATAAAAAATGGAATCAAACTCCCAGAATATCCTATCATTCTTGACAATAACAATTTACCATCATCCACAGACAAAGCAGAAGCGTTTGTCGACCAGTTTACTAAAGTGAGCAGGTTAGAGGGGTTGTCTGAAAACGAAAGAAATTCAGAGAGAATAAAGAATCTCCCCATGTCTTTAATGATGTGTCTGATAATGACACAAGCGACATCGACGTCCCAATTATATTACAAGAGGTGAAAGATGCCATAGATTCTCTCCAAACAAAAAAACAGCTGTTGGGATTGACGCCATTTCCAGACAAATGGATAAGCATTTTTACTTAGAATATTTGAAAATGCTGGAGCTCAGGTCATTTCCCACAAATATGGAAAGAATCAGTAGTAGTACCGATTCACAAGGAAGGTAAACTGAAAGAGAGTATAGATAGTTACAGACCTATTTCATTAACTTCTCATGTCTGTAAAACTTTATGAAACAATTGTTTTAAATAGACTGAACTACTTTTGTGAAAAGAACAAAGTTTATCCCAACAAAACCAAGCAGGTTTTCGAAAGGGTAGAAGTGCTATTGAACATTTGGTCAAACTTACCACTCAAATTAAACACCAGTTTTCCAGGAGAAAATGCTTACTAGCAACCTTTTTGATATCACTAAAGCTTATGATCAAGTATGGCACTCTCGTTTGCTTTATAAACTTAAGAGATCGGATTATCAGGAAACATTTATGATTTTCTTAAAGACTTCTTAGAAAATAGATATATTAGAACAAAGGTAGGGAACTCTTACTCTACAAGAAGAAAATTACACATGGGCATTCCTCAGGGGTCTGTTATTGCCCCCGTACTTTTTAATATTCTGATGTACGATTTACCCACAAAAATTACTAAGAACATAGAACTAGTCCAATATGCAGATGACATATGCATATGGATGAAAGTGACATTAAAAAAATGTACACCTGTCAGATCACAAAACTATATCAAAAAGTTATATCAAAAAGAATTAAATTTCCCTTTCTGCTTACATGACTGAAAATGGTTTGCAAATATCAACTGAAAAAACACACAATGATGTTATTTAATACTGGATCTGATCCAGTTATATGCCTTTATTTCAAAGTCAAAGGCATACCCATTAAATATACAAAAATGGTGAAATTCCTTGGAGTAAATTTAACATCAAAGTTGTCATGGAATTTTCATATAGAGCATATTCTTAACAAAAGCACGAAAACTTTAAATCTATTAAAGATTATTAGCAAGCATGTTTGGGCTCAGGACACAATTACTCTTTTGCACCTTTCTACCGCTCTGGTTAGATCTAATTAACGTATGCACAAGAGGTGTTCTTCAGTGCACCCAAATACTTACTGAAAAAACTTCAAAGTATTGATTCCAAAGCATATAAGATAGCCATGGGACTACCAGTCCCATGCCTCTTGTACAAAAGCATACAGTGCTGCTGGGATATTACCACTGGAAGAATATAGGAATCTTGCATGCACCAAATTTGTTATAAGAAGTTCTTCTATAGACAATAATTTAGGCCTGAAATAAATATTAAATCGGACACTGATTTTCCCCAAAAGGGCTAAAAATATATCATCTCAAACGACTCTTAGAACATATACTTCCTCGATTTTAGAATCCTCAGATATCAAACTAACATCTATTGCAAACAGATCTATTGTGTCTCCTGTTTCTCCCTGGAAAAATAATACGAGCACATTTTGATATTGAGCATACAGATTTAACAAAGGCTGAAAATACTAATTTATTGTTATCCAATATCAAAATGCATTTGCATGATCACTATTCCAGCCATTTGAAGATATACACTGATGGATCATTAATCGATGAACATGCAGGTGCAGCATACATTATCCCAGGCCTTAACAAAGAAAAGTCTATTATCTCGGAAAAAACAAATCTATATTCACGGCGAGTTATTTGCTATAATTATGGCTTTAAAGTTTGTTGTGGATTACCCTCAAAATTTATTTAAAGTTGTTTTATGTGTAGATTCCAAGTCAGTTTTACTGCAATGAAGAATTTTAAATTAAATGTTCGACCTGAGATGATCACTGAAATAAATAATTTAGTACATTTCCTCTCAGTCAGAGACACCGAAATAACATTTCTTTGGGTACCCTCCCACTGTGGGTTATATTATAATGAAAAGGTTGATGTTCTAGCAAAGAGAGGAGCAAACGATCATCAGATTCGCATTTTTTAAACTTCTCTATGTCAGTGCAAGAGTGCTATACTTTGGCAGAAAAAGTACCATTTTCTTATTTTCATTTGATAGAAAGAGAAAGTGGGTGTTTTGGTTTTAAACGATGAAATGAAAAATATGTATGAAATGTTTTAAATAAGTACGACCAAAACATTTACCGTAGACGTCAGATAAGTTCCTTGATCTGTAGATGGAAATTGGATTTTGAAAACAAAGTATGTCAAAAATATACATTGTATATGTGGTCATAGCATTTCAATTGATCACATCCTTGTGTTGTAACTTAATGAAAAAAATTATTCCAAATACGTCTGTACAGCCTATTCAAAATGTTTTCCTGTTAGCAAGTGAAACTATCTTTTCTTTTGCACTTAGCTAAAAGTCCAATTGGCAAATACTTATAATCGATAACAGTCAGTGGTGAGACAGAACAGAAGAGTTATATGTTTGATTTTTCTTTTTGTTTTGTTGTGTGTGTGTGTAGATTTTTTTTTTTTTTTTTTTAATTTTTTATTATTATTTATTTATTTTTTTTTTAAATCTTTGATTAAGTGGATATTTTATTTTGTGTTATAGTTGTAGATAAGTTAATTCTTTTGACTCGTTGTGTTAACCTTTTTTCCCAGCCCCGATTTTTTTTTTTTTTTTTTTTTTTCGTCTAATATCACGTAATGTGGAAAGACGTTAAAACAAAACAACAAAACAACACACACACACACACACACACACACACACATCCACCAGACATCGGGATGGCGACAGACGTAAGTGAGTACACTAACCCTCTGGAATGTTCGATTTACGCCATCCAACGAAAATACCCATGAACGTCTGATTCTGACCAGTTTGACACGAAAACGAGCGCAGGGTCACCGAACTGAGAATGTGTTTTTCCTCTAGGATGGCGATCAGTGAGGTTGAGGTTGACGAAGTGAACGCTGTGGAACTCCGTTGTACTCAGAGACCCCATAACAAAAACTGTACTGTACGCTTCCTTGTTTTCCCGTCTTGCTTCAACCAGCCCCCAAGATACAGACACATGCAGTGCTCATCAGGAACAGCTCCGTCAGGAACACATCATTAAGTTGACGACACTGTAAAAACAACAATAAAGAATTGTTTCAGACTATCCATTTGAAACCTGATACAAACTAAGCTTTGAGAAGAACCCGGCCAGAACCGAACACTCCTACAACAAATGCCTCTGAAGAGAATTGAACCCACATGCTTCCAGCCCATAAATCTATGACACTAACCACGGCACCACGACGGCTGACACATCTCGCTTATCAAATCCCACAGAACGCAACTTACCTCACGAAAGAACAGCCAGCAATGTACCCCCACCCCCCCACCCCCTTGTCCATACCTCCCTTCCCTCCATAACTGATATTGCCTTGTTCTCTTCCCCATTGCTCGTTCCTCCAAGCCCCCCTTCTCTAAATTTGGAGATTTTGTCCACACCCCTAATAGAACGATCTTATTTTTATTGTTTTTCGTTTTTGTTTCGTGCTTGCTTTCTTGTGTTTCTTGTTTGCTTCTTTGTAGTTTGCTTTTTCTCGCATTCTTTCTTACTTTCTTCCTACTTGGTTTCCTTTCTTCCATTTGCTCTATGTTATTTTCCTGTTAAGTGCCTGCAACTCTGAAAACAACATATAACTTACAAGCACAGGCACACGCATCATGCCACCCACATCGTCCGTCTCTCTCTCTCTCTCTCTCTCTCTCTCTCTCTCTCTCTCTCTCTCTCTCTCCCCTCTCTCTCTCTCTCTCTCTCTCTCTCTCTCTCTCTCTCTCTCATTCCATTCAGTCTCCCTAAGTCTCCCTAAGTCTCTCTCTCCATCCCTTCATCTCGCGCACTCACGTAAACTAATATACACATGCAAACGCACGCGCGCGTGCACACACGCACGCGCACGCGCGCGTGCACACACACACACACACACACACGCACACACACACACACACACACACACACGCACGCACGCACACACACACACACACACACACACACACACACACACACACACACACACACACACACACACACACACACACAACACGCGCGCGCACTTACGTATGCTAACATACACATACAAACGCACACGCGCGTGCAGACAAGCACGCGCACGCGCGTGCACACACATACACACACACACACAACACACACACACGCACGCACACGCACACACACACACACACACACACACATATATACTTACACTCACACACACACACGTGCGCGCGCGTACGCACGCACGCACGTACGCACTCACACACACACACACACACACACACACACACACACACACACACACACACA
>CM031608.1:37869704-37879704 GCA_018398815.1 Conus ventricosus | reverse complement strand
CTGCTAGGTTGCTTAGTGGCAATTTGATATCGACTGCTCCCTGTGGATTGCCAGTGCTGGGGTGTGTGACGGAAATGGCCAGGTTGTGGCTGTGGACGGGGACAGGAATACGTGGCGTGGGTATAATGCCACTGACGTGGCATGGAAGATCAGACATCGACAAAAAAGTGAAAATAAATGAAAACAGAGATATAAAAGTGAAAATAAATGAAAACAGAGAGATAAAAGTGAAAATAAAGGAAAACAGAGGATAAAAGTGAAAATAAATAAAAACAGAGAGATAAAAGTGAAAATAAATGAAAGCAGAGAGATAAAAGTGAAAATAAATGAAAACAGAGAGATAAAAGTGAAATAAATGAAAACAGAGAGATAAAAGTGAAAATAATGAAAACAGAGAGATAAAAGTGAAAATAAATGAAAACAGAGAGATAAAAGTGAAAATAAATGAAAACAGAGAGATAAAAGTGAAAATAAATGAAAACAGAGAGATAAAAGTGAAAATAAATGAAAACAGAGAGATAAAAGTGAAAATAAAGGAAAACAGAGAGATAAAAGTGAAAATAAAGGAAAACAGAGAGATAAAAGTGAAAATAAAGGAAAACAGAGAGATAAAAGTGAAAATAAATGAAAACAGAGAGATAAAAGTGAAAATAAATGAAAACAGAGAGATAAAAGTGAAAATAAAGGAAAACAGAGAGATAAAAGTGAAAATAAATGAAAACAGAGAGATAAAAGTGAAAATAAAGGAAAACAGAGAGATAAAAGTGAAAATAAATGAAAACAGAGAGATAAAAGTGAAAATAAAGGAAAACAGAGAGATAAAAGTGAAAATAAAGGAAAACAGAGAGATAAAAGAATAAACAGATGACCAAACAAACAGGAAAATAAATGGATAAAGAAAGAAAGAGATGAGCAAATGATAACTAAATGAATAAACAAATAAATAACTTACAAGTAAATAGATAGATACCAGATAAATAGAGAAATAAGTAAACAAAATCATAATAAATAGACGGGAAAACAGATGAACAAACGAACAAATAAATAAATATGTAATAATAATAATGATGATAATGATAATAACGATAATAATTATAATAGTAATGATGATAATGATACATAGCAATAAGAATATTATAATGATATAGATATATAAATAAACAAATATATAAATTAAATGAACAGAGAAATAGTTATATAAATGAATACAAAGATATATAAATGAATACACAGATAAATAGATAGATACATAAATAAACAAATACATAAATGAATAGATAAACAAATGAATGAATAAATATATAAATTAATGAAAATGTAAACTGATCCCAAAAGGATACTGCGGCTCTTTACTTGGTAATTTTATTGATATGTGGGATCAAGTTCATGTCTTCCTCTCCGTTCGGATCAGCTTAATTGCATGCTCCTTTCTCAACCCTACGCCCTTTCCTCCTGCATCGTGGCAGCAATCATTTGCGATAAATCCCCTATATGACGACCATTCGCTGGAATCATATTTTATCCTAAGAGTTATCAGTTGCATCACATTTTATTTGAACTAATGTTTGTTTCTGACACATTACATTTTCAATCTAGCGACACTTTGTTTAAACAGTTTTTCATCCTGGCAATTATCGGTCGAATGAAAGTCTTGATATGGTGTTTAATTCTCGTTTTTTGGTCAAGAAAAAAAAGGCAAAGTAGATAGATGCCAACAGCAGTAAAAACACGCGTTATCAATCTATGACCAATTTTTGTTTATTCCCAAGCAAAGTTTATACCATCTCTCTCTCTCTCTCTCTCTCTCTCTCTCTCTCTCTCTCTCTCTCTCTCTCTCTCTCTCTCTCTCTCTGTGTGTGTCTCCGTCCATCTGTCTGTGTCAGTCTGTTTCTCTGTCTCTCTCTGTTTTTCTTTATCTGTCAGTGTCTGTCTCGGTGTCTGTTTATCTGTCTGTCTGTCTGACTTTGTCTGTCTACCTGTCTGTCTGTCTGTCTGTTTGGTTTCCGTATCTAATTGTCTATCTGTCTGTCTATCTACATGCTTGTTTGTCTGTCTGTCGATCTGTCTGTTTGTCTGTCTGTCTGTCTGTCTGTCTGTCTATCTGTCGCCCTCTCTCTCTTCCTATCCATTTTAACATCCATTTCTATGCTGTTTGTCTTTCCGCATGTCTGTATGTATGCATAGACAGACAGACAGACAGACAGACAGACAGATAGATAGATAGATAGATAGATAGATAGATAGATAGATAGATAGATAGATAGATAGATAGATAGATAGGTAGGTAGGTGGATGGATAGATGCACATGGTCTGTTGCAAATTGATGCATAAAGGGCATCACGAGAAAGAGGAAAGGAAGCATGAGAGAACAATCAGGCCTTCGATCAAAAGAAGACTGCAGTGTCAGGAACAAATCCTGCATGGTCAGGCGCTTTGAGACACGTCCTGCATGCTGATTTTCCTTGCCAAAACGTCATGACGGTATCCTCGGGGTCCCTTGGATGGTAACAGTTCTCCATCGTTACATGCGTTGGTCCAGTGCAGCCGGATAGAGGAGTCTAGCATTTGACAATTGATTTCTCCATATGCATGCACATGAGAGAAGGGGGAAAGGGAGGGGAGAGAGAGAGAGAGATAGATAGAGAGAGAGATGGAGGGAGAGGAGAGAGAGAGAGAGAGAGAGAGAGAGAGAGAGAGAGAGAGAGAGAGAGAGAGAGAAAACAGAGAGAGAGAGAGGAACAGGCAGACAGACAGACACACATACACACACACGCACGCACGCAAACACACACACACACACACACACACACACACGCAAACACACACACACACACACACACACACACATACCACACACACACACACACACACACACACACACACACACACACACACACACACACACACATCACACACCACACACACACACACACACACACACACACACACACAAGAGAGAGAGAGAGAGAGAGAGAGAGAGAGAGAGAGAGGAGAGAGAGAGAGAGAGAGAGAGTGAGAGAGAGAGAGCGCTCAGAGGCATTTTGTTTTTTTGCAAAGCGTGTGAACTTGCTTGCCATTCAGTGGCTAAATCCACATTTATGGCATCTTCTGCAGCCTCACCACATTTGTCAGAAGATGGACACATTCCCAGATCTCTCAACCACTCCCATGAATTTAGCGATCTTTTTTAACGAGACAGTAACGTGGTGCATGGCAATCATTGCAAAATATCAGTCGTTAACATAACCTTGGGAACGAAACTCAAAAAACAAACAAACAAACAAACAAACAAACAAACAAACGAACAAGCCAGCTAAACAAAACAAATGATGCATTTTATTTATCGGCTTTATATCAACATTAGTAAGATTTTTTTTTAAACAAACATAAACATAATTTTGATGTTTGAATGTATGAGGAAAGTTGTGTTAATCAAACATCAACAATTCAAAAAGCTGAAAATTATTAAGCTAAGTGTCCATCATGTTATCAGTCGATCCATTTTATTCACAGAACACAATGTGTCACTTCACATAATTCCTTGAGTTTGGTTCATCTCAGCATTTCCTGGCTTGAAGTTTACTTCTCTGGCAGCCGCTCTGGTACCCCAAGTAAGTCAATATAAAGAATCTCCCACACCCCAAGCTAGTCAATATAAAGAATCTCCCCATACCCCAAGAAAGTCACAATTAAAACCTCCCACACCCCAAGTCAGTCAATATCAAGAATCTCCCACACCCAAGCTAGCCAATATAACGAATCTCCCATACCCAAGAAAGTCAATATTAAAATCTCCCACACCCCAAATCAGTCAATATAAAAATCTCCCACACCCCACGCTAGTCAATATAAAGAATCTCCCCACACCCAAGTAAGTCAATATTAAAATCTCCCACACCCAAGTCAGTCAATATTAAAATCTCCCACACCCCAAGCAAGTCAATATAAAGAATCTCCCCATACCCAAGTCAGTCAATATCAAGTATGTCCCCACACCCCAAGTCAGTCAATATCAATTATCTCCAACACCCCAAATCAATCAATATCAAGTATCTCCCACACACCGAGTCCGTCAATATCAAGTATGTCCCTACACCCCACGTCAGCCAACATCAAGTATCCCCCCCACACCGCCAAGTCAATCAGTATCAAGTATCTCCCCACACCCCAAGTCAGTCAATATCAGGTATCTCCCCACACCCCCACGTCAGTCCAAATCAAGTATCTACCCACACCCCCAAGTCAGTCAATATCAAGTATCTACCCACACCCGAGTCAGTCAATATCAAGTATCTCTCCACACCCCATGTCAGTCAGTATCAAGTATCTCCCACACCCGAAGTCAGTCAATATCAAGTATCTCTCAACACCCCCAAGTCAGTCAATATCAGGTACCTCCCCAGACCCCAAGTCAGTCAATATCAAGTATCTTCCCAGACTCCCAAGTCAGTCAGTGTCAATTATCTCCCTACACCCAAGTCAGTCAATATCACGTATCTCTCCACACCCCCAAGTCAGTCAATATCAAGTATCTCCCCAGACCCCCAAGTCGGTCAGTATCAATTATCTCCCCACACCCCAAGTCAGTCAATATCAATTGTCTCCCCACACCCCCAAGTCAGTCAGTATTGCTTATCTTCCCACATCCTAAGTCAGTTATGACCAATTATCTCCCCACACCCCAAGTCACTCAATATGAAATTTCTTTTCAGACATCAAAACTTGGCTGAAATTACAGATTGTCCCCGGTTCCGCTTTATTAACTTTTTTTTGGTAATGATTTGTATTCCAAATATTACTGAAAACATAGACATCAATCAAAAATTACTTATATGTGATCAAGTGATGTATTGGGCATATCCATGCCGAATGTTAGGTTTGTTTAAAAGTGTTTACAGATGGGTCGGTAATGGAATCCTCTGACAGTGGTTCAGGCTGTATAATACCAACCTTAAATGTCAGGAAATCATATTATGTAGGAAAGGGGTTTTCAATCTATACCTCAGAATTATATGCAATACTGAAGGATTTGACTTACATATATGATACATCAATTGCTTTCTATCAGATTTTACTTTGTGTTGATTCCAAATCTGTTTTACAGTCACTAGAGCATTGGGACTGCAAAGCTAGAAAAGATTTGCTTTTTGAAATAAAACATCTACTGCATTGTTTCATTGCACTAGGCATAAGAATAGATTTTTGTTGGGTCCCATCTCACTGTGGTATAAAGTGGAATGAAATAGCAGACAGTCTTGCAAAAGAAGGAGCAAACAGAAAGATGGAAAATTTACTAAACAATCCCTTAGATCTATCCTCTTGTGAATTGATCCAAATTATGGAAAAATGTATGCATAAGCAGAATTCTAGTCAAAAAATGGCTGCTTTACCGTCGTGCCCAAGGCATATTGTTAGATTAATTCATAAATTAAGGCTGAATACTTGGAACACTAAATATTCTCATGGTATTTCTTGTGTATGCAGAGAAAACATTTTTGTGCATCATCTTTTGTTTGAATGCTCAGTGTTGACCCCACTCTATGAGGAGAAAGGTATTCAGATGAATAACTTTTAAAATGTTAATACTGTCTTATATGGTTCATATGTTGCTGAAATTGCCATGGTTATTTCGCAGTCACAGGTTGCAAATTTTTATGAAGATCAACAATTTTGTGTACTGCTAGGGTATTTCACTCATGTCAATATGCATATATCAGATGTGGGTTTGAAAGTACTAATGTGGGTGATAAGTGAAGTGTGGAGGTGTGTGTGCGCGTGTGTGTGTACGTGTGGCTTTTTTTCTTTTTTTACATTTTTATTTATTTATTTTATTTTTTATTTTTTATTTATTTTTTATTTTATTTTATTTTATAAAAGTGTCTAATATCATCTGGCGATGAAAAGACATTAAATAAACCACTGAACTGAACTGTTAGCTTTGTATCTGTAGCATGGTGAGATATACAAAGGAAACTGAAACAGCACAAACAAGTGGGTAGGTCTGCCACCATAACAATTCAGACAGCGAGACACATCATACGTTTTTCATCAGACAATAAGCGATTGTATATATGTTCCTCAAAGTTACAGATCCACGCTATACACAGGAAACCACACCACACTACCCATAAAAGCCTTCTGTGAGAGACTGATTCGCTAAGCCCTCTTTACTACTCTGAATATGGAAATGGAAAGCCATGTTCTACATAGGAAAGACGTCTGACAAAGACGAACCAAATGTGTCCAGGCAAAAGAGTCCACTATCAATAAAGAACAGTAAGCCTGACAAATGTGAACTATGGCAGACATACGACATCTTGAAAAAAGACATGGAGACAGCGAGGATAGATGAGAATCTGTCGAAGCTTAAAGCTGACTCATGTTAAGCCATATAAGAAAATGGCGGAGACTTTTACGTCACGATTCGGCTTTGCAGTCTGAGAACTCAAAGAAGAATAAGCTACAGCCTAATGTTTGCCCAACTAAACGTCCGCTTAAGATTGTCCTAGACCAACAAGCCACGTTCTTCATCTCTATAATGTTCCCTTTTATCACTCCATGTCGTTCATGATTTGTGTCGAATGCAGACAAGACAACAAAGCTGCAGCTACTATTCCTCGTTTGTGTCTAAGAGAGATCAAAACAAATAGTAAACCTATTTCCAACACACTACGTATAGAAGACAGGAAACGTATGTGGTTGTCAACGCTCATGTACTTCCATCATGTAAGTGGTTTCTTGACAGATTTGTCTCATCGTTCTCTCTCTCTCTCTCTCTCTCTCTCTCTCTCTCTCTCTCTCTCTCTCTCTCTCTCTCTCTCTCTCTTTCTCTCTCTCTCTCTCTTTTCTCTCTCTCTCTCTCTCTCTTTCTCTCTCTCTCTCTCTCTCGCTCTCTCTCTCTCTCTTTCTTTCTCTCTCTCTCTCTCTCTCTCTCTCTCTCTCTCTCTCTCTCTCTCTCTCTCTCTCTCTCGCCATGACCACTATCTGTTGCAACACAATTGCTGCGCTAGACAATATTCATGGTTAGCAGATTCTAATGTGGGCAAAAAGAAAACATACTTATGGTTGCAAGTTGTCAACACGCAAAGAAAGTGTATTAAAAGCCAACAGTCTGTTACAAATAATGTATGTTAGACACACACGAGTCAGAAGAAGAGTAAGTTGCTGCTTTGAAGTGTAGCGGAAGGGGTGGTGGCGGTGGTGGTGTATAAACCCTTACCTAACTGATGAACGTGAGAGTACTAAGCTATAACGCAGAGTCTGAAATCTTTCGCGCATCAGCAAATTTCAAGATTATATACTGACATCCACATCACCTGTTCCCTCCCCAACACTATCTTTTCACACACACACACACACACACACACACACACACACACACACACACACACACACACACACACAATTTTATCCAGAGAGAGACAGACAGACAGACAGACAGACAGACAGACAGAGAGAAAGACAGAGAGAGAGACAGACAGAGAGAGAGAGAGACAGAGAGAGAGAGAGAGAGAGAGAGAGAGAGAGAGAGGAGAGAGAGAGAGAGAGAGAGAGAGAGAGAGAGAGAGAGAGAGAGAAGAGAGAGAGAGAGAGAGGTGAACAGAATAAGGAGGTTCTATTCTTTTCAATAGAAATAACCATACCACTGAACTAAACAGACAATCTGGAAAAGAAAGTTACAATTTTTTTAATCCTTTGAAACCAGAATTTGAAAAAAAAAAACATGCCCCGTAAAAATACACCTATTGACATAGTCGGATGGAAGGTGATAAGCAGACAGAGAGAGCAAGAGAGAAAGGAAGGGAAAGAAGAAGAAGAGAGAGAGGGAGGCTACCACACAATATTACAAGGTCCAAATTCCAGTTTCAAGCACAACTGTATGGATCACCGTACCACTAAATCTGACTCGTTTAAGTGTATGCAACTACTGAAAGCAATATCCGTGTTTTGTTTGAGGAGAGAGAGAGAGAGAGAGAGAGAGAGAGAGAGAGAGAGAGAGAGAGAGAGAGAGAGAGAGAGAGAGAGAGAGAGAGAGAGAGAGAGAAAACAGGCAAACAAGCAATTTTTTTTGCAAGTTTTTACACAAACATGACAGGGATATCCTCATAATCTTTATTTAAAAAATATTTTCTTCGATAAGTTTTTTTCCATGTAATTCTTCAAATTTGCATCTTGATTTCAATACATCTTGAAAGATGGTAAGATGGCATGAATTTTCCCATTCTGCAATGATAAATATGTCGTTTTAATATGGAGGATCAAGAGGTAAAACGTCTTCCCAGTGTATTTGTTTCTTAGATTCTAAATAAAACCAGTTTGTGTGATTTGTATAAATCATAACCTGTCACTTGACACTTTTTCTTTGAAAAGATAATCTAATTCTCGCCAGTTTCTTTTTTTTTTATACCAATAGTTCAATAGACTCTTCTTCATTTTTGTAGAAAGTGCAGTTATCACAGTATATTTTCTTCTGTTTAAAAATAATTCTGTATATTATCCGTAATTGCGGCCATTCAAGTTTAATGTCCTCTGCAAATGCAATCTTAATAAAAAGAATTTCTATGCAATTTCACGATGCAGTTTCTGTGACTAATTTAAATATCACTCATGTGCCCAGTCAGTTTGTATAAATATCCCGTAAAACAGTTCGTTTTTTTTTTTTGCCTTGGAAATTACGTAATATTCACTGGGCACATAATCCAGTATCAGATACATAAGTTTCCTATATATTGTTTTGATGATGAAGCACACCCCAAGTATGCCATAATATCGGTATGAACGTCACATTTCGGTTCACATTGTTGATAAGTTAAAAGTTTGCCACTGATTTCCGAAAAAACAAGAGATGCCGTCAACTCTAATCACTTAACCTTTTTTTTTTTGGTGTGATTACTCTATAATCTACATGAATTCCAATTCCATTTGTGACAGCTATATCTTAATTTTCTGAATCATGCCAGCTGCAGTGCTAATGTACAACTTTTGACACCTGGTACGCCTACACTTCGGTTTTGTTTGTTTGTTTGTTTGTTTACTTCTATGTCTGTGTGTTATTCTTTGACGGGTGTTCTGTTTTTGTTTCTTCCAGACAAATTTGAAGCAATGCAACTGAAGTTTAAAACAAAATTCATCTGGCGCGTTTGACAACAGAACCATTTGTATACTTTCTTTGAAAATATCCTTGATTTTAGCATTGCTATCCAACCATATGGTGTAAAGCTTTTTTTTTTCACCCAAACTATGAATGAGACTTCCATCACAGAAATGCTCTCTGCATAAATTATTCTATGCAGTCTTTCAATCTATGTATGAACCACATCCTTAATATGACAATGTGGTTTGGGTTCCATATCATGTTTAAATAATATATATGATTATTTACTTCCCTGCCAAACCACCCTTGTGTAATCTTCATTAAGCTTTAAACTTAGAAATCGTTTTTCTTCTCTCCGTGGTACAGGACTGCTCTAAAGGCAGGCGAAGACAGTGCTTCTCTGGGTCCTCCCCAGCACCTTCGGGTGTTTCTTTTTCTTCTTTGCCTTAACTAGGCTGACCCTGGAGAAAGGTCCAGTGACGGTGAGGAAAGACCCACTGACCACAGGGAAAGTCCTGTTGACAGTGGGAAAGACTACAACTTTGGAGTCTCTCTTGAGGGCACATAAGACCGTATGGCGAAAGCTTGGCTGTGTCTGGAGTGGCACTGTCTTCATCTGTCCGTGGGCAGGGGTGGTTGGGTCTGTGGGGTGTGCTCGGCAGCTGGAGGGTGGTGTTTTTCGCCGGTGGGCTCTGCAGTCATGAAATACGGGCTGGTACACCCATGGGGATGCTACTTTAAGGCTGTTATGAGCTGCATCCTGTAGTCTAATTTACCTCTGTTCAGGAGCAGTTATGTCCCTTGATATCTTAATGGAGTGTCCTGTGCGTGCCTGTACCCATCGTCAACACAGCGCAGGCCTCCAAGGGTGGTACAGACGCTCTAAAGATCAGGGCGACAGTGCT
>CM031608.1:37864843-37868487 GCA_018398815.1 Conus ventricosus | reverse complement strand
TTGTAAGCAGAGATACACAGGTTCGGGTTTACTCCTATAGATCTTTTAAGCAGAGCTGCATGTAGGTTTGGTTTTGCTTGCAGAGATCTTGTAAACAGAGCTACACATTGTTTGCTCTTTAATCCGAAGGAAGTGAGAATGTTCAATGACTAGAGTCTAACATTGGTTTTTTTTTTTGTTTTTTTTTTTTAAGTTGGTTGATTCTCAGATTCAGCGGATGCTACTCTGTGGGGCTGCTATGGAACCTCGAATCTGTTGCTATACACACCAAAAGGATTTAGCTCTATGCATTGGAAACGTTTGTTGGTGTTTCAATACAAGCACCAAATGATTTAGTTAATGAAGGACTAACAGGTACTACAGTCATTTACTTCCTCTCCCTAGGTGCATTCCATACAGACTAAAAATAATTCAAATGGCACCAGTACTATTACCATATAAAGATGCAAATTATTCAGATAGACGTCCGGGGTAACGGTAACTGAGATTCTAGGGCAAGGTTAAAATTGTCTGAATTTGGTTTCGGCTTTGTGTGCAAGAATCGGGATCTAGATGATATCAATAATGTATCCCTACCTTTTGGCAAAGGTTAACGGATTGCAGTTGGACTAAAACGAATTGATATTTACAGGGAATGAAATCTGGTACACTATTCTAAATTACTAGTCGATACATGTTAACAGACATCTAAAATGCTTCGTCATCAAAGTGAAATTTGGTGTCACGGATATGTGTTTTTATTCTAACTGTCATAAACCTTTAAAGGACTATGATTTTTGTTGCCTGTTCTTTCATGAAAATGATAAAGACGAAGTTTATTTGCTCTCTCTTGCCTGAGACGACAAGCAGTTAAAAACAATTACGTCCATCTAAATATTCAAAACAAGCTTGTCTCTTCGAATTGATTATGTCAACAGCACAATCAAATAAAACCACTGTAAGAACAGTTCTTTTACTATTTGTATAAAGCAATACTTGTACCTAAGTGTTTAAGACAAAACTTTGTTTTATGAATTAATTATGTTGATGGCATAATCAAATAAAACAACTGTAAAACCATTTCGTTTTCTATTTGTGTGAAGCATTCCAAACACCAACACGCGAAACGATGTGTCGGCGTAGTGAATTATGCATCGTGATAGTCAAATGATTTGACACTAATGAACTGCGTGATCTATAATGCATCTAACCCCACCACCTCTATTAGAGGGCCATGGCCTTTGTAGATAAACGCCTACGCCTGCCTCTGTCTGTCTGTCTGTCTGTCTCTCTCTCTCTCTCTCTCTCTCTCTCTCTCTCTCTCTCTCTCTCTCTCTCTCTCTCTGTCTCTCTCTGTCTGTCTCTCTGTCTGTCTGTCTGTCTGTCTCTCTCTCTCTCTCTCTCTCTCCTCTCTCTCTCTCTCTCTCTCTCTCTCTCTCTCTCTCTCTCTCTCTTATTTACTGAGTCAGTCTATCTGCTCTACGAATTATGTTAGTTTCCAGTTTGCTTTTATTTTTACTTTTCTTTTTTTATCCCCTCCTGCATCTACGTTTCCCCCTATTTATCATACATTGCAACTCATTTGCAACAGATACTCTGTCACGAACAGGAAGTTTTAAGCTGTACTCGTAGAATTTGCATGTAGAAAATATGAAATGAACAGAGGAGTTTCCTTTAAAAAAAAAAAAGACAAGATGGACGGGACGGTTCGACAGATGGAGAGGGAAAATGAACGTAAAAAAAACATACCCACAAGGAAAAAAAAAGACGGACAAAACTTAATTCAGCAAGGAAGAAAGAAAAAAAAAAGAAGGAAGGAGAGAAAGAAAAAAGAAGCAACGAAAGTCGGCAAGGAAGAAAGAAGGTCAAAAAGAAAGTAAGAATCAAAGAGCGAAAGAAAGAAAAAATGGGGGGAAAAAAAAGAGAAAGAAAGAAAGTAAGAAAGAAAGAAAGAAAGACAAAGAAAGAAGGAGAGAAAGAAATAACAGAAAGAAAGAAAGACAAAAAGGTTAAGTAATGAAAGAACGTACAAGAAGACCGAGAGATGTTTAAGAAATGGAGACAACCGACAGAAAAAAAGAAAAAAAAGAAGAAGAAAAAACAGAAGGAAAGAGACACGTGAGAAACAGCATCAACGCACTTTGTTGACAGTCTTTCGTAGGGGGGGGGGGGGGGGGGGGGCTGGGGGAGGGGGTGGAGGGGTGGGTGGGGGGTGTGGGGTGGGGGGGTGGGGGGTAGGGGCTCTATTCTACTCCCGGAGCTTTTATTCTGCCAGCTAGCTAGCTGCTGCCTCTGCTCTACTGGCACGT
This sequence comes from Conus ventricosus, assembly GCA_018398815.1. Classification (NCBI taxonomy): domain Eukaryota; kingdom Metazoa; phylum Mollusca; class Gastropoda; order Neogastropoda; family Conidae; genus Conus; species Conus ventricosus. The sequence goes on along the minus strand of CM031608.1, from coordinate 37,866,199 downwards.
ATTCGTGTCACGCGAAATAGAATGCTGAGTTAGCCCTACCGATGAAGTACATGAATATTTATCTATGTGATTGATGGCTTCCTCTTCACATCCATGTATGTCAATGTGGTGTGTGTGTGTGTGTGTGTGTGTGTGTGTGTGTGTTGTGTGTGTGTGTGTGTGTGTGTGTGAGAGAGAGAGAGAGAGAGAGAGAGAGAGAGAGAGAGAGAGAGAGAGAGAGAGAGAGAGAGAGAGAGAGTTTGTCTTTATGGTGCATTGCATTTTAAGTGCTTCTCTCTACTCAGCGTGTTCTGGCAGGCTTTTGGGGTACACAAAATGCCAAACTCTTTGCTGCAGACTTCGTGAAAACACTGAGCACAGAAGGTCTGTTACATTTGCTTTCTGAGTTCCTGAACACACACACACACACACACACACACACACACACACACACACACACACACACACACACACACACACACTGTCACGACCGACCCCTGGAGGTCTGCCCTGACAGGATCGGTCTAGATGGGAGTGAAGGGAGTGACTGACCTCACACGCCTCGCAAGAGACCACACAAGAAAGATTACGATACAACACCCCATTTATTCACATCAACACACGCAATCACAAATAGATATTTCAACGCACGCACCATGCACAATCACAATCAAATATTCCAACACACACAACAAGCATCCCTACACACACAACATGCACAATCACAATCAAGCATTCCAATACACGACATACACAATCATAATGGTAAATAAATAATTCCAGCACACACAACGTGCACAATCACTATCATAAATAAATGATTCCAGCACCCATCCCTTTCCCGAGATGTAGTGCCCCCACACCCCTGCCTCTCCAAAGTCTACTAGGAACACCCTGTTGCAAAGGAGTGCCCCAAACCGGGTCGGTTCCTAGAGAGAGAGATGTCCAAGGCCGACACCCTTGACCCGCACAAACGGACGGTGGAGAGCGCGTCTCGGGGGACGAGGCGTTGTTGCTGGAGGTCCTGGACGGGGATCAGGACCGTCCAGCCAAGTCCACGGCTTTTCCACCAGTACGTGGCATCCACCAGCGCGTGGTCCCCACCAGTGCGTGCTCCGGGTGAAGTCTCCGGGAGGAGGGTGAAGGTAACTGGGAGGAAAGTAGAAAGACGGGTACTGGAACCCCGCAGTCAGTACTGTCTGACACACGCTGTTAAAACTTAACAGCCACTCGCATGATGGGCGAGGGGAGGTCTACTATACCCCAACACATAAGCTCAACACAGACTTGAGCATAACGCAGCAAACCGACCAAATCAGGAATGTTCGTTAAAGTCTTCTCATACGAAGCAGGTAAGAGACTCTTCATCCTTCTCTC
>CM031608.1:37839843-37844843 GCA_018398815.1 Conus ventricosus | reverse complement strand
CACTCCAATCTGGATTCCGATCTAATCACCCCTGCCACACAGCATTATCAGGGAATGTGTGACTCATGGCTTTCAAATATGAACCAATCACAAATGACAGGGGTTGTCTTTCTTGACTTCAAAAAGGCGTTTGATCTTGTTGATCATTCCATTCTTCTAAAGAAACTATCTGTCTACTTGAACCATACCCCGACAATTCATTATTCCAATCATACTTGAACGATAGGATCAGTTTGTGGCGCTTAATGGGAAAACCCTCCACTTCAGACTTTGTCAGACATGGAGTCCACAGGGCTCTGTACTAGGCCCCCTACTATTCTGCATCTTCATCAAAGATTTACCATTGTCCGTATCAGATGAAAGGTCACGACAGATTTATTTGTGATGACTCTTTCGCTCCAAACGAATGGTAGTGATCTACAGACAATAGAAACTTCTCTCCAGGAAAGTCTAAACGACGTGTCAGATGGTGTTTCATTCAAACTCAAGGGTCATACACCAAGCCAAACCAAATTCTTTTGATAGCTACCCGCCAAAAACACCAGTTGACTCCTCTTTGCTAAAACTTCAGTTGAATGGCATTCTATCGAGAGGTAGATTGCATCGTGTTTTAGGGTTAACGATAGATAAAGAATTGAAATGGAAATCTCATCCTAAATAACGTATGCAAGGTAGTCTCAAAACACCTTTTCCTGTTATTCAATTAAAGCGCTACGTCAACAGTAATGTGCTTAAAACTTTTCTTCAATGCACACATAATGTCACGTATTAAATTACGCCTCAACAGTGTGGGACGGCAGTATGGGCGTCCACAAAAAAAAGGCTGAATTCTCTCCATAGAGGTGCAGCAAAGCTACTCCCTCCAGCTGTATCTCTAACAAAAACAAAACTAAAGCGCTGAACAATACTTCCTCTGAATACGCAATTGGAATTCAACAAGGAAAAATTTATGTTTACAATCTTGACAGAACTATGCCTTTTTATATTCAATGCCCTTTTTACAAGATCGAACAGCTTTTTGGCTCGACAAAATTCCTTCTTCCCTACCCACGCATTGATCTATACAAAAACAAGTCTAGCTTACTCTGGACCATATGTCTGGAACTCACTTCCCCCGAATCTACAAAACATGAATTTCTTTAAAACCTTTCAAGGAACATTTGCATAAACATTTTATGTCTCAGTAGTTAAATTATTCGATTACAACGATTAGCGTCCATTCGCTAAGTCTTCTGTGAACCATACTTTGGATAAATCGTCTAACATAAAAACCCACTCCCTTAAAATCGCTCATCCCCACTCCCACTCTGTCTACCATCCTTTTCTCCTCCCCCTACCTACCATTCTCTTTTTCCCCCCCCTCCTTTTAGCTCTCTCTCTCTGTAGTTTTTGTTTGTTTGTTTGCTTGTAAATTTCCTTTTGTTTTACCCTCCCCCATCTCATTAGTGCTTTTATGAGCAGTTTGCTTATCATTGTAGAATTAGATTATCATGTTGCTATGTTCAATTGTCTGTATGAATTGATTTTGTGCTGAAATAATGTATGCATGACAAGGACAGATTTGTAAGACTAGGCTTTGGCCTAAAAAAATTCATCTTGGGTATTAAAGATCAATCAATCAATCAATCAATCATTTAATCAATCTCTCTCTCTCTCTCCCCTCTCTCTCTCTCTCTCTCTCTTCCTTTTCTCCCCCTCTCTCTCTCTTTTCCGTAAATAAATTGTGTATGTGTATGTGTGTCAGTGTGTGTGTGGTGGTGTGTTGTGTGTGGTGTGTGTGTGTGTGTGTGGGGGTGTGTGGGGTGGTGTGTGTGTGTGTGTGTGTGTTTTGCGCGGGGCGCGTAAAAGAGAGAGAGAGGCGTTCGAGTGCGTCAAACTACGTATGTGACTGCTTGTGTTTGTGTGTGTATTTACGACCGCTTATGCGCATTCGCGCAAGTGTGTGTCCGTGCGAGTGTGTGTGTGTGTGTGTGTGTGTGTGTAAACATCTTTCAAAATTCGTTATCAGCGAAATATCACTGTTGGCAAAAATGACCCCCCCCCCTTCCCCCTTTTTCCCCTTTTCTCCCCTTCTTCGCCACCCCCTACCCCCCCCCCCCCCCTCCCACGCCCTCTCCCAACCCCATTACACACACACACCATCCTGTCTATGCTTTCACTCCATCCCTGCTACACCAAAGAAGTTCATTCCCCATCCTTTCTTGGATTTTAGGGCGACTGAACATAAATCACTGACAAGAATAGAACCACCCCCACCCTATTCCCTCTTTGTCCCCCACTGAGCTCCAACTCTACAACGTTTTTTTTTTTAAATTCCCTCACCCTCCCCTCTTTCTCTCCCCCTCCCGGCCCTTCCCCCCCCCCCCCCCCCCCCCCCCCCCCTCCTCTTATCCCTTGTACATTTCACTCTTTACTACTGCTGTCCATCAAGCTCTTCGTTTCACTGACCTCGATCCCTTGAAATCTTTCTGGCCAGAGAGGACCCTGAACACAACTTTTTTTTCTTTTCTTTTTTAATGTTCCTTCTCCTACCACCATCACCACCACCAGCAGCACCACCACCACCCATCTCTCCCGAAGTGATCTGTCCCTTTGCATTCATTCATTAAACAGCCATTGATCTTGTGAGCAAGAGAGAGAGAGAGAGAGAGAGAGAGAGAGAGAGGAGAGAGAGAGAGAGAGAGAGAGAGAATGACCTGGTTTCCAAAATGAGATGGAAATTAAATCCTTTTTAGATTATACACGTGACGTTTTCGCTTAACACACAAACAAATAGTAGAGACAAAAAAAAGATCGTGAGAATATCAGCGGTCAGGGGTCATAAAGGTATTAATATCAGCGGTCAGGGGTCATAAAGGTATTAATATCAGCGGTCAGGGCTCATAAAGGTATTCTGGGATCAGTATTCGAGATCTAAACTGAAGAGATGAGGATTAAGTGGGATTAACACCCACACCCACTCATCTACTCCCCTCTCCTCCCACGTCTCCACCAACACACACACACACACCTGCGCGCACGCACACAGACACGCAGGCCCGCACGCACACACCCACTCAGGTACGCGCGAAATGTACGCACGCACGCACGCACGCACGCGCGCGCACGCACGCACGCCCCGCACGCACGCACGCACACCCCACACACACACACACACACACACACGAGAGAGAGAGAGAGAGAGAGAGAGAGAGAGAGAGAGAGAGAGAGAGAGAGAGAGAGAGAGAGAGAGACGTGTATGTGAATATTTTGAATCATGGATTTTATCATAGCTCTGTCGAAAGTCAGGGCGCTCTCTGTATTGTAGCCACATAAAAATATTCCTGTCATGAGGGGGAAAAAGAAGAAAACACACACCAAAAAAAGAAGAAGAAGAAGAAGAAGAAGAAGAAGAAAAGAGCAACAACAACAACAACAACAACAACAACAGCAACAACAACAACAACAAGAACAACAAAAAACCACGCGCCAACAGACCATGTTCGGAAATCTGCAAAGGAGGTAATCTATTTTCAAATTCGCGTTCAGTGAAAGTGACCCCACCTTTCTCATGGGACAGATGCCGCTGGCGTTCCACGCCCGAAGCAATGTTGCCCCCATCAATCACCTGAGCCGTTAAATAATAGAAATCAAAAGGTAAAAGATGAGTGTGAACTGGTGCTCCTCACATGCAGATAGTCAATATTTCGCTCGTTATCCTGGCGTGCGTTTCACATCAAATACTTGATTCTCTGGATCTCTTTGCTTGACCCATTAACTGAGAATGAGGTAGCCCAATTCGTAATAGAAAGACAGGTATTATCATCCCTGATTCTCACCACTGGATGAGCCGCTGAGATCTTGACGACAAATAGATTATTAGGAAAAGCTGAGGGCACTTGAAATCCTAATTAATTTATCATCTTCAATTACAAAAAAAAGTAAAAGATATACTTTATTTTCAAATTGACAAAATGGCAAAAAAAAAAATTGTTAATAAGCCTCAAGAAGAAGTTCGAATGGTCAATTAGACGCAACAGGAGAAACAGTTACAGTCCACTGTGGGCAGTATTAACAGCTTTTCTGCCTACCGTCAGATCTTCCCCACCGATCTAAAGAAATTGCAGTTTCCATTCCGTGAAGGTAGAACGAAAGAACGTTGCAGAGAAATGTGACTGGATCACAGCGAAAGAGCAAGACATAGGCCAACAGAAATAGGGTTAAAAGAAAAAGAAAAAAAAAAAAACCCGAAAAGAAGAAGTAGGGAATGTATCAGAAAAAGAAGCTATAACCAGCAAACTTCCCCAGAGGTCTGACACAAATAATCAAACGAGTTTCAACTCAACCCAGAGAAACATATGCTTAAGAAATAGCACAGCCACGTACATGCTCTACTCCCTCAAGCCATGGTTGGCTGGCTTCCCCAAGCGCCTTAGTGGTAAGCTGTAACGGGACATCCAATTTCACCTATTCCAGTTTCACCTATTCCAGTTTCCCCTATTCCAATTTCACCTATTCCAGTTTCACCTACGGTCTCAGAAAGGCCAATTTCACCTACCGTGATGTGTCTTAAGGGTCAATTTCACCTACTGTGGTTTTTGCGCTGTAAGAGGGACCGACCGACAGCCTACCAACGCATTAAGTATGGGTGAAAATACACTGTGAAAGCAATGCCTTTCAATTAAGAATACTTTATTTTACTTTTTAAGACCGTACATAGATATCACATTCACATATGTTGTAGTGTTCCTCAGCTGACATTATTGCGAGAATCATTCGTCTCCTCACTCACCTCTCATCCCTCGTCTGCTCAGTCATGGCATCAGTCTTTCACTTTACACTTTACAAAAGTACGAGTCAGTGAAGTTATGTGAAAAGAATGAGTCAATTTCACATTGAAAAATATTTTTTAAAAAGTGGGCAAGACGTGCACAGAGAGAGAACAAGAAAAAATACAGTTCACAGGTCCACAGGTCGTAGGTGAAATTTGACGGCTTGCCAACCCCGAGGTAGGTGAAATT
>CM031608.1:37824843-37834843 GCA_018398815.1 Conus ventricosus | reverse complement strand
AGCTCAAAAAAGCTCAAATTTGCTTAAAATTATAAGCAGACAAAATTGGGGTAAAGAAACAAAAAGTTTGACTCTTCTTGCAACATCTTTGGTTAGGTCAAAGCTGACTTACGGTCAAGAAGTTTATTTTTCTGCTCCTAAATATCTTATGAAGAAATTACAAAGTATTGACTCTAAGGCATACAAATTAGCTTTGGGAGTTCCTGTCCACACTCCGACTATTGCTACGTATGGGGAGGTTGGTGTTCTACCTTTGAACAATTATCGAGAACTGTCTTCAGCTAAGTACATTATAAGAAGCAGTGCTGTTGAAAATGTCAACGTGAATGAAAATGTACTTACATCAGATCTTCAATTTCCAAAAAGAACAAGGGCCATAAAATCTTTGACAACAATAGCCACTTATACTTCAGATATTCACAGTAGATTAGATCTGAAAACTAAAGATATAGGTAAGCGTTCGATTACGTCTCCAATTCCTCCATGGGAACTGAACAGAGCAGATTTTGACCTTTCCAATGACGATCTAAAAAAGAGTGATAACCCTCACCTACTTGCTTTTTCTTTTCGATCTCGTGTTCATTCAAATTATTCTAACCATTTGAAGGTATATACCGATGGTTCTCTTATTGACACTGTGGCGGGTGCTGGGTTTGTAATACCTGGACTAAAGAAAGAAAAATCGTTTCATATTGGTGCAGGTCATTCTGTTTTCACCGCAGAACTGGTAGCCATTCTCATGGCTCTGCGATACATTGTTAATCTTCCTATGGTTATATTTCCAATACTTTTTGTGTTGACTCTAAGTCTGTCTTATTTACGCTGAAATCCATGAAGTCTAGAGACAGATGTGACCTAGTAATTGAAATTAATCATCTCATACATTTTCTAATTCAAAAGGGTTCCAGTGTAACATTTACTTGGGTTCCATCACATTGTGGTATTTATGGAAATGAATGGGCAGACAGAGTAGCTAGAGGAGGTGCAGGACAAAGAATTCGTTGTGAAAACGTTCATATTCCTTTGTCTGTAAAGGAATGCTATAATCTTTTAGAAAAAGACACCAAAGCCCGTGAGAGTTATAATGTAAATCGACACACCTCTTACAGCATGTCTTTGTTGAATGTTTTTCCGAGGGAAATTTCCAGTTTGTGTTTTAGACTTAAATATAATTCATTAAAATGTAAATATGTTGATACTGCAAAATGCATATGTGGAGAAAAACTTTTGACATTTCATGTACTATTTAATTGTCCCACTATGCAGCAGTACTTACCCAATTTTCAGTTACCAGATAATCCTACAGTTGATGATTTTAAGACTCTAACTTCAAATCATTCATTTTTGGCTAATGCATCAAAATATTTACTTCGCAGTCCTATCGGTACATTAGTATGATATTTCAGTATTTTTTAAGCAAACATTGTTTATGTTGTTCATGTCCAGTGATTTAAGCTTTATTTTTAATTATGTTTTCATTTGTATAATAATATCAATGTCATCTTGATGTATATCATTTACAAATATCATAATCGTCTAAAAACACGCCATGAGATAAGACGTAAAACTAAACAAACAAACAAACAAACACACACACACACACACACACACACACACACACACACACACACACACACACAGAGAGAGAGAGAGAGAGAGAGAGAGAGAGAGAGAGAGAGGAGAGAGAGAGAGAGAGAGAGAGAGAGAGAGAGAGAGAGAGAGAGAGACAGACAAAACACACACACACACACACACACACACACACACACACACACACACACACACACAGACAAAAAAGACAGGCAGGCAGAGAGAGACACACAGACAGACAAACAGGCAGACATACAGACAGAGAGAGCGGCAGGCAGAGAGACAGACAGACAGACAGACAGACAGGCAGGCAGGCAGGCAGGCAGGCAAGCAGACAGCATAATGATTTGATTGGGAAAGAACGACAATATATTAGAAAAAAAGACAGGCTTAAATATGGCAAATATCAGCAATGCCAATTTCAAGATTAAAACTACAGCAATGTTATTAATTTGTGATGATAGAGAAAAGAAGTATTGACACTCTAATAACATTTTTTTAGCTCACATTCTTGTTCAATTTTCTGGCATCACACAGACCACAATTTTCCTTGACCGTAAATGTGCGCGCGCGCACGCGCACTCACGCCCGCGCACGCACACACACACACACACACACACACACACACACACACACACACACACACACACACACACGCACGCACGCACGCACGCACGCACGCACGCACGCACGCACGCACGCACGCACGCACGCACACACACACACACACACACACACACACACACACACACACACACACACACACACAAGACATGCATGCAATTACTCACGCATTTATAATATATATAGTTATCATCAATTATGAAATACGTAGCCAATAAAGCATTTAAGAGTTGCATAAACTATCATTTATGATATTATTGGCTATCAAGTTACGTTTTATCAATCAAACATAAATTGAAAAAAAATGATAGGTCAATACATAAAATCACTATCAATGGATATATCGAAGTTCGAAGTCGACACGTAGACAAAGGAGATGCAGTCGCCACCAGACAATGCAGCTCATGATCTCTGATCACACACACGAATGAGTGTACATGCTTTAGGCAGACCTGCACACACGACATGGGTATACTTTATCAAGTCTAACCATTGCAATCGTGTTCATTTTACACAATTTACATTTTTTGATCGTAACGGCCACATACCCATGCCCATAAAATTTATAGTATACATCAGCTGTCAAGCTAAACACCTATATCTACATATAGCAAACACAAATTATAAAGAAGATTTCTTTGCCTACCAACTGTAATGGAATTAACCATTCACTAATTTTCATTCTAACATAGAAAGTACTCTACAGACGAATTTTCAAAACTATGATTTCACCAGGATTTCTTATCAACGGAACAAATTTTAAAAGAAATATTGGCTGCCTCGTGTATTTAGGCGGTATTAGGACTTTTCTTAATTCATCACACACATCTTGTGCATTTAGGCAGTACTGGTTCTTTCCTTGCATCATCATGCACATTGTCAGCAACGGAATGCTCTTAAGTCATCCTTTCAAGCGCAGGATCACTACTTCATATTTGATAAAGTATTAGCTGGGTTATTGAGACCCTTCGGGCAAAAAAAAAAACTAGACACCAACCTTTCTGCTTGGTTTAATCACCTACATCAAAACAAGCAAGCAAGCAAACAAACAAACCAACCAAAAACATAAGTCAAATATCAGTTTCAAGGTGAGGTTGACTGCAGGCGGCTTCATTTTGCGCTCAATTTGAGGAACTAAGTGAGTGTCTGTTTGTTCTTCGTTTTCATTGTCATGAATGTTGTTTGTCTAGCCAGAAGACCAAAGAGGTCGAAACAAGTTGGGGTTGTCTTGTAATTCGTTTCTTTCCTTTTTTTTCTACGGCACAGTAATTTTTCTTTGAAGTATGAAGTGGCAGTTTTGAACAGAAATGCCCGAAAAGCCATATGGGTGGCGGAATGGATGGCTGACATCAGCCAAAAGATTTCCGTGTTATTGATCGTAAAAGGAGAAAGAAATAAAAACAAACAGACTGGTGAACAGCCACACAGGCATATTATTGTCTGATCAGCGCGTTAGGCTAACGTGCAAGTCAGATATCTGCTAAATCGTTTCCATGAGACCCTGGTCTTAACTCCTTTCATCACAGTCATTTATTGATTCATCCATCAGCTGCAAATCCTGCGCAGTGTGGTATCGAAACTTAGCAGATATGGTGTCACGGATATGGACTTGTCCGCCACGCAGAGACATCTACATGTCCTCAGTGAAACTGAAACAGTTGTTAACAGTAAACAAAATACTAAACAAAAAGGCAGCATCATGGTAAAATGTCAGACCCCCCCCCCCCCCCCCCCCTAAGTATTACAGACGCTTTGACACTTTTTCCCAGACGGTGCATATGCATAACATAATGAAATCCAACAGCAGTCTGAGACGATGTGCTGAAAAAACCCCAAAGAAGCACAGCCAAGCGCGTGCTCATCTCCCTGCAGTCTTGGGTGTCATCTCTTTCAGTGGGAAGCTATCGTGGTGTTGCACCGTACCTTACAATCCTGTGCTATGAGTGTTGTTGACCTCGTTCCCAACACTCTGCTCCCCACTGTCTATTTCACCTTTGAAGCACCGCTTATATGAACGGCTATCAACTTTATTCATCCCTCTAAGTATCACAAGTTCTGGAATCTAGGTCTCTGTAGATTGTGAGATTTATATGTTGTTTGGAAGCCCTTGAAGACAAACTTCGCTTCACCGTCTGCCTCGGACCACTGATGACCTTATTACTCACCTACTCATCCCTTCACAAAAAATAGGGAATAACATATACATACATAAGACTCAGCAGAATTTCTAGCAAACTAAGTCGTCGTCTGTTTCTGTGTTACTGTCAGAGATTATCCTGATGTTACATGATCCACAGCATTCTCCTCAAGGCCCAATCATTGTTTGGTTTGCTTCCAGAGATTATCCTGACGTCACGTCACGCGCAAAGCTCTCCTCAAGGCCCAATCACTGTTTGGTTTGCTTCCTGAGATTATCCTAAAGTCACATCACGCGCAAAGCTCTTCTCAAGGTCCAGTCTATTATCTCCAAACATTCCCAAACACAAAACCAGAACATAAATCCGTCCATGGGCATTAATCGGCTTTCGTGCGAGGGCGGACAAACCGCAGGCGGAGAGGGGTAGGTGGGCGAAGGAAGGAACGGCGAGAGGGGGAAGGGGGAAGGAGGGGGGAGGGAAGGGGCGGATGGATGAGGGAGAGCGGGGAAGGAGAGTGGAGACACGGGGAGTAAACGAGGGATACGGTACAGGAGATTGTCTGTGTGTGTGTGTGTGTGTGTGTGTGTGTGTGTGTGTGTGTGTGTGTGCGTGTGCGTGCGTGCGCGCGCGTGTGTGTGTGTGTGTGTGTGTGTGTTTTGTGTGTGTGCGTGCGTGCGTGCGTGCGTGCGTGCGTGCGTGCGTGCGTGCGTGGTGTGTGTGGTGTGTGTGTGTGTGTGTGTGTGTGTGTGTGTGTGTTTCAATGATATTTTGCAGGATCAAACATTATCTTCAGATGTCATCTCCCGAAGACAATAAACTGAAAAAAAAAACATTGAGGGATAGTGAGGAGGGGATGAATGGGATGGGGGTGGGGTGGGGGGGGGGGGAGACGAGTAGTACTACAACTCACATAGAATTGATCATCGGGCTTGATTTGTCAGGGCCAGGGGAGGGGGCGGGGGGGGGGGGGGGGGAGGTGGAAGCTGAGAAGAGTGAATTGTGAATCAGGGTTAGGCAGGGGGTGTTGGAGAGGAGGGGGGGGGGATGAGAGCGGGGAGGGGGGGGGGGCAATTGATGTAAAATCCGTGACTGTGTGACCTCAAAATCTCCAGCTGACGGGAATCGGGGAATAGGTGGGGTGGGAGGGGGGGGGGGGGGGGTGATATGGCGACTCTATGTCTGCCATAAGACCCAAAGAAAAAATATGTTACAAGTGGGATGAGGATGGGGTGAGGGTCGTGGTGGACGGTGCTTGAGGCACAGGGAAGACCCCTCAACATCACCCGAGCTTTAAGTAATTGAATCAGATCAACTCAGCCACCATCGAATGCAACCCGACTTCTCCTTTTTTTTTTTCGAGAGACACTTATTGATTTCATCCCCCCCCCCCCCTCCCCACCCCCTTTTTGGCCGGCAGGGGATCTGGGGATGTTAAGGAAGCAAGGAGCGGAAGGGCAAGTTACCCCTCACCCCACCCCACCCTTTCCAACCCACCCGACTTTCCCACGCACCCCCTCCCCCTCTCCCCCCCCCAACCCCACCATCCCTTCCTCTCTTCGTCATCTCCTTTTCCACTTCCCCCCCCCCCCCCCCCCTCACACAGTACGCCCAATTCGCGCATCTTATCAAACACGTAAACCTTTCTTGGCATGTTCTAATGCAAGAAGCCAAACTTAGTTTCCACTAACACTATATTCCCCCTCCCTCCCCTCCTCCCCTCCCCCCCCCCCCCCCCCCCTTCAAACCGTTCCCCCGTCCGTCCACGTTACCCTCCGACCATGACACAGCCCTGCTAGAGCAAGCTGGTCAGACGAGCTAATGGACCACCACGACTAAAGAGAGACGTGAAACATTAAGGATGGTGCAGACAGCATCGGCTTCACAGTACATTAGAAGGATGGCCGCGTTGGACCAGGCACGCGGCACCCATAAAGAAAGCGAGAGAATCCTGGGTGTGGTTTGGGTCTTTCCACGTCTTTTGACGTCTTTTTTTTTTCTTTTCACGGTCTGTGTACTGGTCTTTTAAAACGGAAAGAAGTGGTGTGATCATGTCCCATACGCATGGAAAAGGCCCCATGGCCGCAAAATAAGTGTTCCTTGCTGGGGTTGGTTATAAAATCTACTTCGCTTGGGGGGGGGGGGGGGGGTACCTCTCTCTCTCTCTCTCTTCTCTCTCTCTCTCTCTCTCTCTCCTCTCTCTCTCTCTCTCTCTCTCTCTGTGCAGTTAAAAAAAAACCAAACTATCCCCCAAAAAATATAAAAAACAAACAAACAAACAAAACAAAAAAAAACAACAACAAAAACCGAATGAACAAACATCACTTATTTTTGCTTTGGTTTGTTATTCAAGATAGCAGTCTGAATGTCACACAGGGACTCAGTTGCGATGATGAAATAAGGATATCAAGAATGGTGTTTTTTTTTTTTTCTTTTTAGTAGTACCTAAACCAAGTAGTCCCTGAGGAGGGCCAGAACCGAAACGTTGGAAAAAAAAGAAAAACTTGCTTGTTTGCATTTTCATTGTGTGGTTGTTTCTCTATCTATCTATCTATCTATCTATCTATCTATCTATCTATCTATCTATCTATACCATACAGCACAACCGTTCACTGTAGTCCTTAGTCATTATTTAACTTCTTAGCGTCCTTTACTATCCACTGACCTAGGATGTCTTCTATGCGACAAATATTCCTTACAGCATTGTGAAATTCGCTCTTTTTGTTAGCGCGCGAGCACGCGCACGCACGCACACACACACACACACACACACACACACACACACACACACACACACACACATTTCTGATCTCCTGTCAGAAAAGTCTTATTTACAACGCAAACCACAGACTGTTCAACCAGGGGATTCTAGTTACACTAGTTGAACATGAATCAAACTCACTATCTATTGCTACTTTACTCGTGTAGAATGTGTTACTGCTTTCAGGGGAATGGGGACGGAGAGAGAGAGAGAGAGAGAGAGAGAGAGAGGAGAGAGAGAGAGAGAGAGAGAGAGGAGAGAGAGAGAGAGAGAGAGAGAGGGGGGAGGGGGAGGGAGGAGGGAGGGAAGGGGTTTAAACAAGAGAGAGAGGAGGGGGTGGGGGTTATTAGTTTGAACCAAAAAACGAACATGTAAAGAAAACAAGGAACAACGTGAAACAAACTCAAAGTTGGCGAAAACAAAGCAGTATTTTCTATTAGTGCCACAATTATTTTGGTTTGCTGCAGAGGAAAAACTATTCTTGTCAGCAATACCACAGGAATGAAAGCTCTCTAATCTGCACTGTGGTACATTAAGAAGATGAAAATAGGCATGAAAAAGGGAAGAAAAATATTGAAAACTTTTTTTTTTGGAAGGAAAGAATTAATGCCCAAACAAATGAAGCCAGACAGACAGAATATAAAAGAGAGAGAGGATAGGCTTTTTTTTTTTTTAGGGAAGACGGAAACAAACGGGCTGACACAATCCTTTAGAACAAAGTGATAAAAAAAGAAAGACAAAAACGAAACTAAACGGCCCACAGGGGAAAAAAAAAAAGAAGAAAAATAAAAAAAGTAGAGCGAAAAAGAAAAGAAAAGAAGAAGAAAAAAAGAAAGACATACGAAGAAATCAACCCGCAAAAATCAGAAAAAGGGGAGAGATTCTAACAAAACAAACACAAAAAGATGTTGGTGCAAATTCATCACAGCTTCATATCTGCTTGTTTTCAGACAAAAGACATCAATTTCTGCTGGCACTGGTTCTGCAACAGAGCAGTTCTCTACCAAAGAGGGAAGGACTGATCAGACGAGGGGATGGTGGTGGTCATTAGCTAAGTGTCGTGGGTACGGTGGATCAACACGAAACAACACAGAGGAGAACAAAAGGAAACAAATGAAAGTAAGAAAAAGAACGAACGAAACAGAACAAAAAGAGAAAGAAGAGAGGAAATAGACTGAAGGGATAAAACACTGGAAAACAAAAAGCAGAAAACGATTTTTTTTTTCAAAGAAAGAAAGAAAGACAGGCAGACAGTGCCATAGCCATCTGTTTGCAGAAAGAAAACACACACACACACACACACACACACACACACACCCAAAACACACACACACACACACACACACACACACACACACACACACCAGTTCTCCCTTTTTTTTCCAACACAACAGTTGATATTTTCTTCAGCAAATGAGGAAAGGGCAACACGAAGGGAAGCTGGTGGAGGGAGGGGGAGGGATAGAAGAGGGGGAGGGGGGAGAGGTCGATCGTCCGATAGGGTTCTGGGTGTGTCGGATCCGAACAGTCACCACACTAAACACCACCAACATGACTCCAAAAGCACCAGCCACCTTAAGAAGACTGCCTCAGGAACAGCATGTACTGACTGCCTCACATGCATTGCAATGCCAAGAAGTGACAGAACAAACTTGAATGAGGCTGCTGTTCGGAATCCGGTACGTATATGTGGTGTGGGAGAGGGCGCCATTAGAGGGTAGGGGAGGTAAGGCGGTAACGAAGGGGAGAGAGAGAGAGAGAGAGAGAGAAGAGAGAGAGAGAGAGAGAGAGGAGAGAGAGAGAGGGGAGAGAGAGAGAGAGAGAGAATGAAAAGAAAATGGAAACCTGAGAAGCGCAGAAGGGGGCTGTCAGCAATGGGCTGCACTAGAACAAAACAAAACAAAACAAAAAAAGCCCAAAAATATCTATGCGTTTGTAATCTGCGACTATGCATTATATTGGCGCATGCACGTGTGTTTGTGTGTGTGTGTGGTGTGGTGTGTGTGTGTGTGTGTGTGTGTGTGTGTGTGTGTGTGTGTGTGTGTGTGTGTGTGACGTGTGCGTACGTGTGTGTGTGTGCGTGTGTATGTTTGCGCGCGCGCGCGCGCACGCGCGCGTGTGTGTTTGTGTGTGTGTGTGTGTGTGTGTGTGTGTGTGTGTGTGTGTGTGTGTGCACGTGTGTGTGTGTGTGTGTGTGTGTGTGTGGTGAACATCTTAAAAAAAGAAAATGTTCGTAGTTTAAAACAAAAAAATGCAACGTGCAGATAATGACTTCCCCTCGCCCTTTCCTCCCTCAACACTTCCCTCCCCTCCTTCTCAATTATCTCCCCTTTCTCAGCCTTTTTTTTTTCATTATTCACGGTTTTTTTTTTTTTCTTAGGATCAAGAGAACGTCATTCACTGATCGATAACAAGTCCCCCCCCCCCCCCCTTCCTACTCTTGCACACCATTTTTGTTTCGTTTTGCTCACGCCTTCAGCTACAGGTCTGGGAAAACATGCATAGATAATCACAGCCATGCACGTGTACTTTTTTTCCCCTCAGGTCTTGGCTGACTTCCCCAAGTGTTTCACCGGTAAGCTGGCATGGTATTGCATCGCACCTCAAGAGTCTGTTCTTATGAATCTCATTAACCCCATTTCCACGGCTTCGGTCACTATCTTTTGATTCGTTGTTGAAATGCCAGACAGCTAACACCAAAGGCTGTCTCTTTCTTCCCCCACCCTTCATGTATCAGTAATTTCAGATTCTAGCTCCCTGTATATGTGATACTGACGTTCTATTGGCTGAATGCCCGTAAAGACAGGGTCTAGTCCTCTGTCTGCCCTCCGTATTTCATGTTA
The DNA here is from genome assembly GCA_018398815.1 of Conus ventricosus. Classification (NCBI taxonomy): domain Eukaryota; kingdom Metazoa; phylum Mollusca; class Gastropoda; order Neogastropoda; family Conidae; genus Conus; species Conus ventricosus. The sequence continues at coordinate 37,824,890 of CM031608.1, read as the reverse complement.
AGTCCTGTGGCGAATACGTTTTTTTTTATATCTACCATTCGTTCACT
>CM031608.1:37819843-37822343 GCA_018398815.1 Conus ventricosus | reverse complement strand
ATATATATATATATATATGTGTGTGTGTGTGTGTGTGTCTTAGAGGATATCATTTTATATTTTATACTTTTCACAAGAAAATGTAGCTTGTTTTGCTCTTTCATGATTTTCTTTTGCTTCTTAGATGGCACCTTTGGTTGGTTTTTTGAAAACTCAACAAACATACTACGGTATTGCACACCAACCTTTTCTGGGATTGCATTCTTCTTAAAACTGAAAGGCAGAGGAGTCAAATTTCCACTTTCCGCGGTCACTGAGGAGAAAACCACCAAGTTTCGAAATATCGGTATATGACCAGGAGTTATATGTTAGTGAGTTTCCCCCCCTATTGGAGGATGTCTCCCCCTTGGAGAATATAAGCTTGCTGAAGGCTCATTTTGAGAAGCATTTATTTTATTTTTCCCCATTCACCCACTCAAGCACATACTGTTAGTTAGGCAGAATCATCTACCACTGCAGATATGAATGCGTATCTCCCCCTATTTCTTCAATCTAAGACATAAGAGCAAGCTTTGTTTATAATTCAATATTTCTTGCAGTCATTGCAACACCAAGCTGCTCTGTAAGTTGCTGGAACGGTGCGGTACTTATCCTTGGAATTTATTAGTTTTGTTGTTTTTTAGTCCCTTGCGGATTCATTCCAAGAACTTGCCCTCAGCACTTGTGTCTTAGAGGATATCATTTTATATTTTATACTTTTCACAAGAAAATGTAGCTTGTTTTGCTCTTTTATGATTTTCTTTTGCTTCTTAGATGGCACCTTTGGTTGGTTTTTTGAAAACTCAACAAACATACTACGGTATTGCACACCAACCTTTTCTGGGATTGCATTCTTCTTAAAACTGAAAAGGCAGAGGAGTCAAATTTCCACTTTCCGCGGTCACTGAGGAGAAACCACCAAGTTTCGAAATATCGGTATATGACCAGGAGTTATATGTTAGTGAGTTTCCCTCCCTATTGGAGGATGTCTCCCCCTTGGAGAATATAAGCTTGCTGAAGGCTCATTTTGAGAAGCATTTATTTTATTTTTCCCCACTCAAGCACATACTGTTAGTTAGGCAGAATCATCTACCACTGCAGATATGAATGCGTATCTCCCCCTATTTCTTCAATCTAAGACATAAGAGCAAGCTTTGTTTATAATTCAATATATATATATATATATATATATATACAACAAACTAATAAATTCCAAGGATAAGTACCGCACCGTTCCATCAACTTACAGAGCAGCCTGGTGTTGCAATGACTGCAAGAAATATTGAATTATAATCAAAGCTTGCTCTTATGTCTTAGATTGAAGAAATAGGGGGAGATACGCATTCATATCTGCAGTGGTAGATGATTCTGCCTAACTAACAGTATGTGCTTGAGTGGGTGAATGGGGAAAAATAAATATATATATATATGTTAAAATAGGTTTTTTAAAATAGAATCTACAAATTTGTTTCGAGCGCGTTGCGCTGTCATCAGGATGGTATTTTAACCACACTAATCTATATATATATATATATAGAGAGAGAGAGAGATAGAGAGAGAGAGAGATTTAGATAGATACACACACACACACACACACACACACACACACACACACACACACACACACACACACACACTTCAATCCTCCAGTCAGAAAAGCCTGTTTCACAATGCAAAGCAAAGCCTATTCGACAAGGCTGTACTGATTACATTCATTGAACATTAATTGAACTCGTTTTCTGGTGCTACTTAACTCGCTCAACTCGCATAATAATAATAATTTGCAACCGTTTTGGAGAGAGAGAGAGAGAGAGAGAGAGAGAGAGAGAGAGAGAGAGAGAGAGAGGAGAGAGAGAGAGAGAGAGAGTTTAGATATAAAGAAAAGAAAGCTAAAACAAAACAGAAACAAAAGCAAACACCAGGAGACGTCGCCAGCTTGCAAAAACAAACTAGCGTTTTCCATCAATGCCACAGTTATATGCTTAAATGGCAACATATTTTCTTTTTGTCTGCAATGCCACCTGAGACAAAGCCTTACTTATATACAGCTTGATACATAAGAAAAAAAAATGAAGAAAGACTGGAGTACAGAAGTTAATAAAACAAAAATATATATATATAAGAATAACAAAATTTAGACACAAGCCGAGAAAGGGAATAAAATGAAGAGAGAAAGAAGTATAAAACATTAAAGCCTTAAAAGGGAAAATAAACGAAGCTAACTGAAAAAGTGCAAACAAAAAGGTGGAAAAGCGAGAGAAAAGAAACCAAAATGGATGAAAGAAAAAAATGACAGAAAATACAGAAATGGAGCGGAACAAAAAAGGATTAAGGACAAAACGGAAGGAAGCAAAGTAATAAACACATTTTTTTTTTTTTTAATGAGAAAGAAAGTTTTGAAAAAGGAAGAAAAGAAGGAAGGAAAGAAAAAAAGAAAGAAAGAAAGAAAGAAAGAAAAACAGACAGATAGAGAGAAAGAATAAAGAAAGTAAAGACAAAAAAAAAGCGGAAAGAAGGAAAG
>CM031608.1:37787343-37814843 GCA_018398815.1 Conus ventricosus | reverse complement strand
AACAAAGTGAACTTGTATCCTACAGTGCTTGCATACACGCTCAACATTCAACCTGATAATATGGGCTCATGGATGGATCGTAGGGTTGATGTTAAGGGAGATGGCTGGTGAAAATGACTCAGGGTGGGGCAATGGGCGTTTTGGAACGTCCTTCGAGTGACTTTATAACTTCAGCCGAGGACAGGGGGTATTTACAGCTCAACATTGGAGAAAAAGGGTAAGGATGCAGGCGAGACTGGAGGTTTCGGTAGTTAGAGAAGTGGGGCAAAAGGGAAACATCTTACTATTAGCTATGCAGAGCAAACGAATAACATCAATTCTGCACTATACATTCTGTAACATATTCTCTCTATTCTCTCTCTCTCTCTCTCTCTCTCTCTCCTCTCTCTCCCTCTCTCTCTCTCTCTCTCTCACTCTCTCTCTCCTCTCTCTCTCTCTTGTGTTAAAAGACAATTATTGATTTCACATTTTATCTTTCTTCTTATCAGATAGGGATCCAGAGATGTTAAAATACAAGGGAGTGAGACGGCAGATTCAATAACCTCTATGAACTTCCCTCCCCACCCCCCCACCCCCATCCCTACCATTCCCACCCTGCTCTCCTGAAACTCTCCTACCTTCCAGCACCAAATCTGCTCTAGTTCGGCCTTCACACAAACATCTAATTCGTACTCACCGCCCATGCATTCCTGTCAGACAGGAAAATCCTGCTTTACATTTCTTAACGCCCCCAGCAAGATGCCAGATTTTTTTTTTTCTTTCTCACTCCCGATCTATCTTCAATCCCTTCTTCTTTTCGCCCTCTAAAGTTACTCTCCCCCCCTCCCTGCTCTATACTCGATAGGATGAGCAAGTCAGATCAGTGGTTAACCCAGCCATAACACACACACACACACACACACACACACACACACACACCACACACACACACACACACACACATATATATATATAGTGGCGTGATGAACGAGGACGGGAACAGTGCCAGTGTTTGTGTAGGGGGGGGGGGGGGGGGGGGGGGGGGGGGGGGGGGGGGGGGGGGTGGGTGGTGGCTGGGAGGGTGGAATTCAAAGGATTGATCAGAATCCAATACTATCTTGAAGTCTCGTATGCAAAAGACAAGAATGTTGACAAAAACGTGCGTCAGCAGATTGAGGGGGAAGGAGGAAATGTGGTATGGAGTTGGACCAGTAGAAACTATAGCTGCGCATGCATATATTATATATATATATATATGTGTGTGTGTGTGTGTGTGTGTGTGTGTGTGTGTGTGGTGTGTGTGTGTGTGTGCGTGTGCATGCGTGTGTATACACTCCATTAAGGCTTTGGGCTGAGAAGTGAGGTATAAGAGATGGGGTGAAGGAAGGTTGTGAGAGAGGAAGGCGGAGGGGGGGGGGGTGGGGTGGAAGAGGGAGGGGGATGTTGTTTAGTGGTGTGGAATCTATGAGCAAGCGACCTCAAAACTCCAACTGCTGGAGGGAGGTGGTGGACGTGGACGTGTGGCGTAATAGGGATGGGGGTGGGGGTGAGGTATCTATCACCATACAACATCTAGGGAAAAACAAAGTACTCACGGAAGCAGTATGAGGGTTGTAATAGGAGTTGTTGGGACAAGTGAAGACCTCTCACAATCACGAGACACAGCAAATGAATCAGATCAATTCATCCAACATGACCACAACCCATTTATTTATTTATTTATCTATTCAGTTATGCATTTATTCTTATTTACTTTGAAAGACATTTACTGATTTTGATTTGTTTTCTCTTAGGTTTAAAAGGGTTCTGGGAATATGTAGCAAGAAAGAAATGGACAGGGAACTTGGTTACCCGTGTAACATCCCCTGCCCCCTCACCGCCCTCGCTCTAATCTTACCCTCCCCCCCCCCCCCCCCCCATCTCCACCGCAACCACACGCTCCCTCCGTTTCCGCGTCATCCCCTCTCTCCTATTCTTTACTCACTCACTCTATCCAATTCGTGCTCATCATCACCCTTGCTTTCTTCTCAAGAAAGCAAATCCCTCTTGACAACTTCTAATGCCTCCAGCAAAAGGACAATGGTAATAGTATTCCCAAACACTCTCCTCTCTCGACACCCTTTCTTTATTATTGATTTAGCGCTTGACACAGCAACCTCTCCCTTCAAAGGTACAGTACTCAGATCAGCGTCCAGACACAAGTAAGCACATATGTTAATCAACAAGATGCAAAGCATGTAAACGCACTCCCAGTTTGGTGGGAAAAAATTGTTGATTGATTGATTGATTAATTTAACGTCTGTTCACAACAATGGTGATATTAGACTAGAATTGTTAAAAAATTGTGTATGTAAGAGAAACGTTGGTTTTTTTTTTTTTAATGTTGCTCTCCCCAGCGGGGAATTGAACTTCGGTCTCCCGCGTGACAGGCGGAGATACTAGCCACTCTACTACCGAGGAGGTTAGAAAGTTTGGTTACACATAAAATTGTAAACTGTCATTGCAAGAAGGGAGACAATTTCCAGTTGGTGGAAGAAATAACTCGACAGCGCGGTGGTTTTATTCCCATATCGGACTTGATTTGTTTTGTAAAATTATCGTTCATAACCGTTAGTAACGGCTATTCTGGTAAAACAAAACATTGGGCATCATCCATGGCCCAAAAAGAACATACCTACAAATTGTCAGAAAGATCTTCCCAGACGTTTTGTCTGGAGCGTGTGCAACACATTTTGACCATGGACAGACACACACACACGTGTACACACACACAACACACAGAGCATTTCTTCGTTCCCATTGTCAAAGTAAAGTACTCCCTGTTCTATAAGAACTAAGAGTACACAAACAGAAGGCATAGAAAGACAGCTCTGGCTTGGGGTTATAATGGAAAGGGAGCCAGGTCGGATATGACTTGCCTGCGCAGAAAGAGAGTCTCGGATCTGTAATTTGAGTCTTTTATGACAGACCTCAGCTGATGGTCTGTGTGATAGATAGTCTTTCAAATACGTTCATGTGTGCGTTAACCTAAGACGTTGTCCTGGAAGTCTTTTTTTTGGCTCTCTAAAAGTACACTTTGTTTTTTTGGTCCAGGAAGTATTCTTGGCCATCGAAAAATGCACTTTGTGTGTGTGTGTGTGTGTGTGTGTGTGTGTGTGTGTGTGTGTGTGTGTGTGTGTGTGTGTGTGTTGGCAATCATCTGGGAGAAGATGAAAATCGTGTTCGGGGAAAATCTCATGATGTTTGAATAATGACCTGCCTCATTCTGACAGAGCCTCCCCCCACCCCCCACCCACCCCCCCACCCACCCCCACCCCCGCATCCCTCTCAGTCCCCACTCCAACTACCACCCCACCCCATCACTTTTCTCCACCGTTCACCGCTTTTTAGGGGCGAGTGAATGTCATTCGCTAAATGAGAATGAAGATCATTCTGCTCCTCGTTTGTTTTGTTGTTGTTGTTGTTGTTTTTTTCTCCGCTACTGGTCAGCAACTCTGTTAAGTCATGCTACCATACCACTGCTACCTGCCCTCCCCCCCCCCCCCCCCTCGTATCCCCCTACAGCCTGTCCCTCTTCCATCTGCCATCCTGTCGTGCTTCCATAGCACTGCTAACCCTACCTAGCCCCCCCCCCCCCTCCCAACCCCCAGCCTGTCCCTCTTCCATCTGCCATCCTGTCGTGCTCCCATAGCACTGCTAACCCTACTCTAGCCCCCCCCCCCCCCCCAACCCCCAGCCTGTCCCTCTTCCATCTGCCATCCTGTCGTGCTCCCATAGCACTGCTAACCCTACTCTAGCCCCCCCCCCCCCCCCCCCCCCCCCCTCCCAACCCCCAGCCTGTCCCTCTTCCATCTGCCATCCTGTCGTGCTCCCATAGCACTGCTACCCCTACTCTAGCCCCCCCCCCCCCCTCCCAACCCCCAGCCTGTCCCTCTTCCATCTGCCATCCTGTCGTGCTCCCATAGCACTGCACCCCTACTCTAGCTCCCCCCCCCCCCCTCCCAACCCCCAGCCTGTCCCTCTTCCATCTGCCATCCTGTCGTGCTCCCATAGCACTGCTACCCCCCCACTCTAGCCCCCACCTCCACCCCCACCCCCATCCCCGCCCCCTCCTCCCCACCCCAGCCTGTCTCTATTCCACTTGTCCTCGTCCCCTCAAAACCTTCCCAGCCACAGTAAGACTATAACAGAAAAAAAAAAGAAAAAAAAAAAAGATAGTGGATACTCTTTTCCCTTCCCCGTCATCCTCCCCTTTCTGCCCTTGATGACGTGATTAGCCCTTGCACTTATTAATTTCACCACCATTGATCTTCCGTACAGAGAGAGAGAGAGAGAGCGGAGAGAGAGAGAGAGAGCGCAAGGCCTCTTATTCCAAATGAGGGAAATCACCCTCAGTTTAGACTATAGACATGTATTCACAGATTGAGCACAAAACAGATAATGAAAGAAAAGGTAGTTTGTAATAGAAGAGTAGCGACACGATAGCTTTAGGTTTGGGGTGAAATGGGTACACACGCACAGTCACGCACCGACGCACGCACGCACGCACACCACACACACACACACACACACACACACACACACACACACACACACACACACACACACACACACAAGTGCGTGCTTGCGTGCGAGCTTGCGCACTCTCACATCACCCACAGTCACATTCACACACACGTCCGCGCACAGAGAGAGAGAGAGAGAGAGAGAGAGAGAGAGAGAGCATACATTCAAATCGTGATATTGGCAATAGGACACTGCAGCATTGACAGCCTGCCTCCACTCTTGAGCAGTTTTTACAGATACCCAATGACACTTAACACAAAGAGCTGACATGCGATGACTGTTAGAAAACAGGAGAGAACACGAACGGTGAAAATGACAGGTGAACAGGTCACGATGGCAGAAAAAATAAAATGGCTGACAGCACAAAAGACAAAGGCCGAGAGAGAAAAAAAAAGAATAAAAATTTTTAAAAAAATGAGACAAAATGGAAAGGATAGAGTGAAAAAGAATATCAGCAAAAAGAGCTTTCACAGCACAGACTCTGTAGAATGTGCGCATGAATAATCAAATGATACTGAACAATAGCTGTTGGTGACACGCTTGGATGAACACAGCCACGTGCCACGTGCCCTTCTCCCTCTAGGCTCTGGCAGGCTAGGTTCGCCAAGCATCTCACGGATAACACTGTCTTGAGACTGCATCGTGCCTCCAAATCCTAACTCACGAATCCCATTTACTGCATTCTCGACGCTTTGGTCCAGCGTTTTCATCCACTTTTGAGATAGCAAGATCCAACGTGATGGTCCCGTTCCTTTCATACATGCCTTCAAGTATCGGTTATTTCCAATTGTAGCTTTCGATGTGTTGTGATATTAAGGTCATAATAGCCAGAGGCCTTTACTGACAAGCTACAGTTCTCAATCTGCCCCCATCATAGTTTTGTGAGCCCACTGATTACATTCTTAGCTTCAGTACTCGTCCACTCACCCCCTCTCAACACACACACACACACACAACCACACACACACACACACACACACACACGCAGGCACGCACACACACACACACACACACACACGTACACACTCACACACACACACACACACACACACAACACACACACACACACACACACACACACCACGCACACACACGCAGGGGTGAAGGGTAGATATATATCTGTCTCAGAAGTATGCTACAGAAGCGTAAGCTAACTTTCTCATTTTGTTTGTCCTGCCTCACTAGATATCCTGACCCTCAAACCTTCCCTGCAACGCTCTCTTCACGGCTCAGTTTATTCACGATATACTGCACATGTCCATCGTCTTACAAACGCGGAACCAGTTCGAAAGACCGTTTCCAAGGAGGGGAGCAGTTGATCGATCGAGGGATAGAGCATACGGGTAAGTAATGATAGGGAAGAATTTGAGGGAGCGAAGATGTCTGACGAGGAAAAAGAAGTGGTGAGGGGGAAGGGGTTCGTCGTACGTAGTATGGATGAGGAAGATTCAACAATACTTTGTGGTGTCGCATATGGAAAGCACTCGCCACTAGTAACGTACTCTTCTGAAAGGAGGTATAGCTATGTGGGTTGCGGGGGAGAGGGAGGTGTTGTGTGCATGGTTGTGTGAAGAAAGGGGGAGGGGTGGTGGTGGTGAGTGATGATTAGTATCCTACAACGCTGTGGGCCACATACACACAAACTGATGTTCTGGGCTGTTCAGTGAAGCTTGTAGTAATGATGGTGTCAGGGCGGGATGCGCTTGGTGGTGAACCAGCGTCGAGGGTGAGGGGGGGGGGGGGTAGGTAAGAGGGTGGAATCTGTAATAAGCGACCTTGTCTCATCCTAGGGGACTCTCTATTTCCACAGGCACCGGGAAATATATCATGACGATGATGCGGGTGAGAAATATGAGGCGTAGGTTGTTGTGGAGGTGAGGGCGAGGCTACCGGCCTATATCAGCTACAGAGCAAATAAAAAAGTAATTATTGACTTCCCCTCCCCATCCCCCTCATTTTTTCCGGAATGTAGTAATTGATTTTACTTTAACATCCTCCTCCCCCTCCCCCCCCTCTCTTGGAAATGAGTTTTTGAGCGGATGGTGAGTTACAGAGGAGTAACGTGCACATTCGGTGGCCGCTGCAACCCTATTCTACCCATCATCACCCCCCCCCCTCCCCCCCCCCCCCACCCCATCCCCATGCACACGTTACTCGTGTCCCGTAACAGACGATATAGCGTTTCGCGATATGACTTACCTTTCGTACGAACGAACGCTCATCACGGTTTCGGCATTCACCGATTTTTTATTGCTGGTAGGGGGTCGTGAATCGGTACAGGCAACAGTTATAGATAGTATCGTCAGCATTCCTTCGTTCGCCTGCACAGCGGTTTCGCCGCCGCCCCCCCCCCACTGACCACTTCGGCTCCAGTGGTCGATTGGACCAGACAACCCACATGACGTACTAATCTGTAGAAACATGGGTCTCAAACAAGTTTTTCTGCGAATGCTGTCGGCGCAAAGTCGAGCCCGTGGCAAGCAGTTTTTGCATTCCTGAAGTATTGAAATGCTACAAACGGAAGGTCAGACATTGAAGAGAGGAATGAACGAAGCTGTTGAACGTGATTCCAGTGAAGAATTTCGAGGAGAAGAGGGAAATTGACACGGACTATCTGTGGAGCTCATTAATGATGAAGGTGAGGGTGGGCCACTTCGCATGCCAGCTGAGCGGTTTTGCGTGCCGCGAAAGACTAGGTTTGAGTGAGCAAGAATTCATTGGGCTTTCTTTATTACGCGACTGGCCGCGAAGATTCGAGTTTTTCGTCAGATGTCCCTTTTTCTGGTACTTCGGCTTTCGTATGTCAGCTGAGAAGTGCCACGCCCGTTTGTTTTCGCGGCTTATTTACAAGTTAGCTTGTGCTTGCAGGCTTGTGATGTATTATTTCCTTAGTTTCTGGAGTGTATCTACCTTCTTTGTCAACCTATATTTAGTGTATGTATGACATTTTTCTGTTATGTGAAGCCATGGACACATGATTCTAGTGCGAGCTACTGTTGGGATGCCACCTGGAAAAAAACACTGGATATTTTTTCGCCTCAAGCATAAAAAACTCGTATGAACGTGGGAAGTTTAGTCTTTTGTATTCTACTAACACAGTTTATGGAATAACACTTCCAGAAACGTTCGTTGAGTTATCTCTTGTTTGTATTTTTGGGTGTTTTTTGTTTTTTATACCCATAACAAATGGCCCGTCAAGGGAAAAAAACATAGGGACCAGAAACTGTCCGTCCTCGCTCCTCACCTGTGTCCCACTCCATATTACTGCCTCACTAAGAATGTCCCGATTCCGTGGTCATCACCCATACATTTTTATCCAACAACAGCAACCCCTCTTAGCATTTCTATTGCTTGCAGTAGGATAGCTATGTGAAATAATAGAATAGTTTTTGACCGCCATATCTTTTGCCATCTATTCAAAACTATCTTTGAGGATGTCAGAAGACATGTAAAACAACAAAAAAAAAAGAACAAAAATTCTTAATGTTGCAGGACTGAAGACGGTCTATGACCGAACTATGAAAGATTATTTTATATCTCTCCCCCCCCCCCCCCCCCCCCCCCCCCCCACCCCCCCTCCCCCCCCCTATTTTCAAGGTCTTCTGCGCATCGTCGAAGATAGTGATGTTAGTATGTAGAGTGTTTTTTTCTTCTCAACACCGACCTACTCCATCTTTTCCCTTCATTTTGACGCATTCCGACCTCACAGATTCTCACCTTCCATCCCACCCCCTGCACGTCAGGTGTCAGCCATCATATCTCCAAACAAAGCAACGCACGCACTCTACACACACACACACACACACACACACCACTCACCACACACAAACACACACAAAAACGCACGCTCGCACGCACGCTCGCACGCTCGCACACAAAACAACACACACCCCTCACACACACACCACATACACACATACTCACACACACACACACTCACCCACCACACACCCACACACAACCCACACACACACACACACACACACAAACAACACACACACACAACCATTTTCCCACTCCATTCCCCCTCCACCCATCCTTACCAGGCTCTCTTCCTTTCACTTCTTATGGGCCACATTTCCACTGAAATCTCTTTCCTCTTCACACCCCCGCCACCCCACCCCTCCCGCATTTGACTACTTTAAGACGAGATACATGTGTGCATTAATTCATTTAATGTGATCATTTTCCCACGTGTTCACGCACGCACGCACGCACGGTCACGCACGACATGCACACATGCACGCACGCCACGCACACAACACACACACACACACAACACCACACACCACACACTCACACACACACACACACAACACACACACCACCAACACACACACATGTCAGCACATGCACGCAAGACCACATACACGCACATACACAACGCTGTACGCACACACGCCACCCGCCACACGAATCCACACAACACACAACACACACACACCACACACACTCACACACTCCACACACCACGCACACACACGCGCGCGCTCACACGTACGAGCATGCGCGCAAGCATGAGCACGTACGCGCCCAGCCGCACACACACAATACGACACACCGCGGCTGCGAGCGGCGCAGCATCACACCACACACACACACACACACACACACCACCACCACACACACACTCAACACACACACACACACACACACACACACACACACACAACACAAGTGCGCGCACTCGGTTTGCTGAGAGAGCGAAGAGAGAGAGAGAGAGAGAGGAGAGGGAGGGAGAGCGAGAGAGGGGGGGGAGAGAGGGGCGAGAAAGAGAGAGAGAGAGCAGGAGAGAGGAGAGGAGAAAGAGAGAGAGAGAGATGAGAGAGTGAGAGATAGAGAGAGAGAGACAGAGAGACTGAGAAGAGGAGACAGAGGCAGAGGACAGAGAGAGAGCGCATCATCGTAAGACAGACGTATCTGTCCTTCTACAGTGGCAAAAAGGCCATTACGTTGGGAAGAAGAAGAGACAAGAAACGTGAAATAAAATAGGTCAACTTGCCCAATACAAAAGTCATGTTTTCCACCTTGCCAAAGCATGTCTTTTCTTGCAACCTGAGGATGGCAGCAGGAAAACTGGATAGCATTGACGTTGAGGAACTGTGAATTTGCGGATGCACACAAAGCAAGTAAGAGATTGCAACCAGTGTCTGCGTGGTTATATGCCGTTGACATGTGGGTTGATCACAACGAAGGCATTATCTCAAGACATTCGATGCTTAATTGTGATCAACACACACACACACACACACACACACCACACACAACAACACACACCAAACCACAACCCCACACACAACCACACACACAAACACCTAGCACTCTAACACACACACACACAAACACCCGCGCGCGCGCTCGCGCGCGACTTGCGCGCGCACATGATCAGAACGTGCGTGCTTGCAGGGTATGGAAGTATGGATTTTCATGTGGCAGGCTTTATTCATAGACACGCTCCTCGCTGAAAGCCATTCTCTTTGATAGCACCAGGTTAAAAAGAAAAAGCGCACATCATGTCTGTATTAAACATAAAAATAGCATCATAATGGAGTGGCATTGATGTCCATAAGGCAAAGATAAGTCGGTCGAGTCATGGCGCCAGTTATTGTCTCCACTTCAGTTATTAGAAGGAGGAAAGAACAGTATGAAAAATACTTAAATTGACAGGGCATTAACACAGGGCGAACAGGAGAGAAGGCAACACTAGCTATTAACGTCAGTGTTTTAGTAACCGCAGAACGGTCCAGCCTGCGTCCTCTTTGGGCGGTGATGACATCCTCACTCTCTAGCCGGCTATTAGGCCTGCCCCAAGAAGCTAACGTGTTACGAATTGTAAAAGAAGAAAAAAAAAAGATAAATGCAGTTGGATGGGGAAAAAACAAAGGCACAAGCAAGCAATACCCGACAGTAAAAGTTTAAAAAAAAGTTGTTTTTTTTTTTTAAAGGTAAAGCAAAAGAAAAATAAATAAATAAAAAACAAAACAAAAACCAGTTTTTGGAGAATATCAGTAAAAGAGCACTACTTTTGTAGAATTCATGGAGGGTGTGCATGAAATTCAACAGTAGTTTGATAGAGAAAAAATAAATTAGACAAACACAACCATTGACGTGTTCTTCTTCCTTCTGCTATTTGGCTTGCTGACGTTTCCAAGCATCTCATCAGTATTGCGTGTGGGTGTTGTCTACTGCCTCAGAATCATGAATATTGAATCATAATAAATGCATTTCCAGCTCTCTGCTTTAAAAAAAAAAACAACGTTATTACCATATAAACTATCAGAGAGCTTATATGATGATAGCCTTTCTCTTATGTTCCTTGCCCTTCAAGTATAAGTAACTTCGGATTCTGATTCTCCGTATATGGTGATATCAACGTCATATCAGTTGGAAGCGCTTCTGGGGAACTCTTGGTCTCCGTCTGGCAGCGGTCTTTATCATAATCCCACTGAATACATTCTTCTTTGAAATGCATCTCAGTCATCCCACCATCCATACATAAATACACCTCTCTGGCCCGAAAATGTAAGGAATAGAACATTTCTTGGGTTCAGTGGCTCTTCCTGCAAATTTCCTCGACGTCTTTTTTGGGTAGGGTTCACTACTCCGAGGGTTCACTAGTCCGAGGGTTCACTAGTCCGAGGGTTTACTAGTCCGAGGGTAGGGTTCTAACCCTAACCCTAACCCTAACCCTTACCCTAACCCTAACCCTAACCCTAACCCTCGGACTAGTGAACCCTCGGACTACCCTAACCCTAACCCTAACCCTCGGACTAGTGAACCCTCGGACTAGTGAACCATCGTGCTAGTGGGACGTTCCCCTTTTGTTCTGTATCCTGAGGTCGTGTCATTCGCTAAGCTTTCTTCAAGGTCTAGTCTACTATTTCTGTGTAGTCCAGGTCTAATGTCATTCGCTAAGCTTTCTTCAAGGTCTGGTCTACTATTTCTGTGTAGTCCAGGTCTAATGTCATTCGCTAAGCTTTCTTCAAGGTCTAGTCTACTATTTCTGTGTAGTCCAGGTCTACCAAACACAAAACAAATAAGCAAGACCGTTCGTAGATGTTGAATTGCTACCAGTTATATTACTATCATCATAAGACCGTTCGTAGGCGATGAATTGCTGTCAATTGTATTATTACCATCATTACTATTTTAACCCATCATTGTCTCCTACCCGGCAGTATCGTTTCATTTCAACGTACATCTTGCGCCGATTGGACTAAGATAAGTGATTGCTCGTTCTTCATTTTCGTTGTACTGACTGTTGTTTTTATTTTGCCTGAAGAAGACCTAAGAGTCATGTTTCCTCTTGTGAATCGTTTGTGTTCATATTTAAGAACACTTTTTTTTTTAAGATTTGGAAGAGCGTACGCAGGAATGGGGATGGGAGGGGGGGGGGGGGGGGGGGGGTTGGGCGTGAGTAAAGGTATTGCAGAAGCGAAGGAGGGGGGGGGGGGGGGGGGGGGGGAGGGTAGAGATTTTAGAGGTGTTGTATACAGAAGACTTCGCTCTGAGAGAGAAGTGGGTGAGAGGAGCGAGTGGGAGGAGGGATGGATGAGGTGGATGGGATGGGCCTGCAGTGCTACAACTCCTCAGGCAAACGCTCAAAACTTGTGGTCTGGGTTGATCCGTGAAGCATATGAGTTGAGGTGGGGGACAACAAAGAGGAAAGAGAGATGGTGTGGGGGGGGGGGGGGGGATGGGGGGGGGGTGAGCGTGAGGATGCGCGAGCTCTGAGAAATCTTCGATCTGGCATTCTCACAACTCCAGCAACTGAAAGAGAGGGAAACGGAGGTGAGGTGGGAGTAAAGCTACGTTCACGCTAAGAACAGCGCGAGCTGCCGTCGCCTGTCACGGCAAACTGGTTCGTGAAAATCAAGGTTTTGCAAGAAAGGCGAAAAGGAGGGGGGGGGGGGGGGGGGTAAAGGAAGAATTTTTCAAAAGGTTTTCGTTTTTACAAAAGGGAACTTTTCCCGCTTTTTTCCCTTTTTGGAGGAAAAGAAGTGGGTAAGGGCCCCGATTTTTGGGGAATTTTTAAAAAGGTTTTTTTTTGGGTTTTGGGAAAGAGGTACCAGAGGGGGGGGGAAAAGGGGGGGGGGGGGGGGTTTGGGGTGGAAAACAAAGGGGAAAGGAGGGGGGGGGGGGGGGGGGGGGGGGGGGGGGGGGGGGTGGGGTTAAAATTTTAAAAAGGTTTTAAATAAAAGAAAAAAAACTTTCGCTCTTAAGTGGAAAAAGTGGGTGGAGGAGGGAAAGTGGGAAAAGGAGGGAGGGATGAGGTGGGGGAGGGGCCTTCATTTGAAAATTTTTCCTAAACCAAAACCCCTTTTAAAATTGTTTGGTTTGACCCCCAAAGGGGTTTTAAAAATTTGGGCCCCAACAAAAAAAAAATGGGGGGAGGGGGGGGGGGGGGGGGGGGGGGGGGGGGGGGGGGGGGGGGGGGGGGGGGGGGGGGGGGGGGGGGGAAAAAGGGGGGGTTGGTGTTTGGGGGGGGGGGGGGGGGGGGGGGGGGGGGGGGGGGGGGGGGGGGGGGGGGGGGGGGGGGGGGGGGGGGGGGGGGGGTTGTAAAAAGGAATTAGGGGATTGCCACGCTATGTAATTGTTCAGGGTTTTGTACTTTCCCTTTTTTAAACTTACTGCGGGAAAACCCGCTCGTTTTTCCAAAAACCTGGCATTCCTCACGGCGAAAACGGCTCATGCAAAATCTCACAATGGAAAAAAATCTCCCCTTTGGGGGGGGTTTAACCGGTTTGACATAATTTGATCGACATAAACCACACCCCACACCCCCAAACACAAAACACACACACACACACACACTCTCCTCTCCTCTCTCTCCTCTCCCCCCCTCCTCTGCTCACGAAACGCGCACAACACACACACACACACACAAACACACACACACCCACAACCCACACACAACACGCACGCACCATTTCACGAAACGCACGCACGCCCCCAACACACACACACACAAAACACACACCACGGAAAAGAGAGAGAGGAGGAGAGAGAGAGAGAAAAGAGAGAGAGAGGAGAGAAGAGGGGATTAAACAAGGGCCAACCCCAAAACCCCTTTTTCGACACAGATTAAACAAATTTTTGGGCAAAAATTCGAACACTTTTTAATCTGTTGCTACTAAGGTCATTAGAATTTGCAACGGGGGGGGGAGGGGGAAGGGGGGGAGAGAGAAGAGAGAGAGAAGAGAGGAGAGAGGAGACAGAAGACAAAACAGCCCGAAAAAACAGATGAACGCGATCACAAAAGAGAGAGAGAGAGGAGAGAGGGGAGAGAGAGGGGAGAAGAGAGAAAACACGCATGCCCCGAGAGAGAAAAGAGAGAGAGAGAGAGGGGAGAGAGAGAAGAGGGGAGAGAGAGAGAGAGAGAGAAAAGATAAAACACGCATGCACAGAGGGGAAAAGAGAGAGAAAAAGGAGAGAGAGAGAGAGAAAAGAGAGAGAGAAAAGGGGGAGGGGATAAACACGCATGAAACCCCCCACACACACAGAGAGAAGAAAAGGAGAGAGAGAGAGAGAGAGAGAGAGGGGAGAAGAGAAAAGAGAGAGAATGAAAAACCATGCACAGAGAGAGAGAAAAGAGAGAGAAGAGAGAGAAGGGGAGAGAGAGAGAGAGAGAAGATGAACACGCATGCAAAAGAGAGAGAGAGAGAGAGAGAGAGAAAAAGAGAAGAAAAGAAGGGGAGAGAGAGAAGAGGGCAACATAACAAAAAAAAGGGGAAAAAGGGAAACAAAGTTTTTTTAAAACAATCAAACCCAAAGGGCAAGCCCGTTGAAAAAAACAACAATGATTTTAAAGGGATGACCCAAATTTTGCAAAAAACCAAAGTTGTCTAACGAATTTTTTTTTAAAACAAGTGTTTTGGTTGGGTCAACAAAAAAAAAGGAAAAAAAAAACCCACAAATTTAACAGCTTTGAAAACGCAAAAAAAAAAAAGGGGGAAAAAATCACAGAGGGAAAGAAAAGGGAAAACAAGAAAGAAAAAAATTTTAAAAAAAAAAAAAGGGGGTTTGGGGGAGAAGGGAACAAAATAAAGAAAACTACGGAAAAAAAAGAATTGTTTTAAAAAAAAAAAGGCCCAAAAAAAGAAATAAAAAAACAAAGGGGACAAAAATTTTTAAAAAGAAAACAACACTTTTAAAAAACAAATAAAAATTTCAAAAACAACCCCGGAAAACGCACGGAACGCACCACGCACGCACGCACGCACGCCCCGCACGCACACACTACACACCCCACACACACACACAAAAAGACACACACACACCACACACACACACAAACACACACACAAAAACACACACCCACAGAAAACACCCCACCCCACACACAAACCAACACACACACACACACACACACACACACACGGGACACACACACACACCCCCACACACACACACACATACACACCCACCCAGACAACACACACAAAACACACACACACACACCACACACACAAAACACACACACACACACACACACACACAAAACACAACACACACACACACACAAAGACACACACACCCCACACACACACACACACACAGACACACACACAGAACACACACACACCCCAGCCCACACACACCCCACACAAAACACCACACACACACACACAAAACACACACACACACCACACACCCCACAAAACACAGACACAAAACACACACACACAAACACACCCCAACACAGCCCCAACACACACACACCCCACAAAGCCACACATACACACACACACACAAAAACTACAAAACCCCACACAAAACACACACACAGACACACACACACACCCCACACACACAGACACACACACACAACCCCACACACCACACACACACCACACACCCCCACAACACAAACAGACACACACACCCCACACACACACACCCCCACAAAAACACAGACACACAACACACACACACACACACACACACACAGACACACAAAACACACAAAACCACACAGCCCACCCCGACAAAACACACCCACACACACACAACACACAACACCACACACACACACACACAGAAACAACACACACACACACACACACACCCCCCAACACACACACCCACGACACACAGACCCACACACACACACACAGCCCACACACACACACACACACACACACACACAAAACACCCCCAAAACAGAAACACACCCACAAAACACAGACAAAACACACACACACCACACACACACAACAACACCCCCAACACCCACACACAGAAAAAAGAAATAAAGAAACAGAGTAACAAAACAAAGGGGGAAAAGAAAGAACGGGGGGGAAGGGAAGGAGGGGGGGGGGGGGCCGGGAAGGAAAAAAAAGACGCAAAAAATAAGTAAAAAAAAAGGGAGAAAGTTCGGGAAAAAAGAGAAAAAAAAAAAAAAAAGAAAGAGGGAAAAATTTTTTTTTGGCCCCCCCACCTAAAATTTTTTTCCCCTCCATTTTTTTTTTTTTTTTTTTTTGGCATTTTTCCCTGTTTTTTCCCTTTTAGAGGTCTTTAATCACCTTTTTAAACCGGAAATCTGCTCTAAACTTTTACCATTTAAAAACAACAAACAGATACCTCATCAGCATGGGGGGGGGGGGGGTGGAGATGGGGGAAGGGGCCCGGGGGGGGGACGAGCTATCTGGTCATGTTTAATCAGAAAAAAAACCCCCCAAATACCAACCCAAAATAATTCGGCAGCAGTGCAAAAAAGGGGGCACCCCTCGGAGGCCCCCTCACGGAAACCATACAGGGGGTTTATCGGGTTTTCGTATCGCCCCTTCCGGGGGTTTTCGAAGGGAAGAAACCTGGGAAAGGGAAAACGGGTGGGATGCAAAGCCCGGGAAAATTTTAAAGGAGGGCAAGAAAATAAGACAAAAAAGGAATAAAAAAGAAAAGAAAAAAGAAGAAAAGAAAAAAAACAAAGGGGGAAAAAAGGGGAAAAAAAACCCGAAACCCAAAGAAAAACAGAAAAAAAAACAAACAAGAAATATAAAAAACAGACAGAAAGACAGAAAAGAAAGGAAAAAAAAGAAAGAAAGAATAACAGAAAAAAAAAAAGAAAAGAAAAAGGAAAGAAAAACAGAGAGAGAAAAAAAAAAAAGAAAAAAAGGAAAAAAAAAAAGAAAAGAAAGTAAAAAAAAAAAAACAGAAAGAAAAAGGGAAAAAAGGACGAAGGACAAAGAAAAAGGACGAAAAAAAAAAGAAAGAAAAAAAAAAAAGCAGAAAAACAAAGGGAAAGAAGAAAGAAAAACAAAAAGAAAAAAAGAAAGAAAAACAAACAGAAAGAAAGTCAAAAAAAAAAAAAAGAAAGAAAGAAAAAAGAAAGAAAAAGTTTTTAAAAAAAAAAAAAAGAAAGAAAAAAAATCTGCAACCAAAGAACGAAAAACAAAAAAAACCATTAGCCTAATCATGTATGGTACCACAAACCCGTGCCTCAGGCCCGAGCCTATATGCTGACTTGGGGAACCCGTTTTCCAGGGCCCTTGCCGGTCCGGGCCCAGGACAGTAGAAAAAATGGGGTGGTCCCGTAACCCTGCGAAAGCTTTTACCAGTTTTTTCCCAAAACCCCTCCTTCCGGAACAGGTTGGTGTGTGGTGGTTTTGTGTGTGTGTGTGTGTGGGGTGTGTCGGCGTGCCCTGCGGGCGTGCGTGCGTGCCCTGCGTGCGTGGCCCCGCGGCGCCGCGGCGTGCGTTTCGTGCGTGTGGGGGTGTGTGTGTGTTTTGTGTTTTGTGTGTGTGTTTTGTGTGTGTGTCCCTTTGCGCGCTTAAATTGTGTGCGCGTTTAGTGTGTGGGGTTTTTGTTTGGGGGTTTTGGGGTGTGTTGTGTGTGAGGGGGTGGGGTGGTGGCGCGTGTGTGGTGGCGCGGTGTGTGTGGGGCGTGTGGGGTGTGCGTGCGTGCGTGTTGGTTTTTTTCGTGTCTTTGCGTGTGTGTGTGGCGTGCGTGTGTGGTGTGTGTGTGTGCGCGCGCGCGTGTGTGAGTGGCGCGCGCGCGCGTGTGTTGTGTGTGGTGGCGCGCGCGCCCCACGTGTGTGTGTGTGTGTGTGTGTGTGTGGGTGTGTGTGTGTCCTCTTCACACATCATTTTGAAAAAATCCCCCAAACGCAATAATGATCTCCCCCCCCACCCCCCTTTCCCCTTCTCTCCTCAAATCCCCCCCCCTCTCAATCCTTCCCCCCCCTCCCAAACCCCCTCCCACCCCCTTCCCCCTCCCCCCCGCCCCTGCCCCCCCCCCCCCCCCCTCTTTTTCACTCGCCCCACTTTTTTATTTTATTAAATTTTTTTTTATATTTTGGGGTCCCACTAAAGGCCCTTTGCTAAATGGGAAAAAAAACCGCCTAACTCCCCCCTTTTCGCTCTCGGGGCCCCCCCCCCTCCCCCCCCCAAAAACCCCCCCCTTCCAAAAAAACTGTTGATTTCCCCTTTTCCAAAGTCTCAAGCTACTAAACCCCTTGGGGGAAAAATGTTTAGACAACACCGCAATGCACGGGCTCTTCTCCCTCTAGGCTTTGGGGATTCCAAAATTTTCCTTAAACTGACTGACTGGGAAAGCAAGCCTTCGTGGTATTGCGTAGTGGGCCCCGGGGCCCCCCCTCTCTCCCCCTCTCTCCCCCCAAACCCCTCTCTCCTCTCTCTCCTCTTTTCCCCTCTGTGCCCCCCGTCGCTCAAATTTAAAACCCCATATCCAGCCTCTGCTCGCAGCTCTCTGACTCACTAATCCCCAAAGTCAGAGAGCTCATATCACAAGCATTTTTTCCCCTTTATTTCTTGCCCCAAGTTTTTGGGCATGCTGGGGGGGAAGGGTTTTCTGCAGATGGTGAGGGCAAACGTTTGTAATGGGGCTGGGGGCTGCTTAAGGACAGGCCGTGTCCCTCTGTCCCCCTTGATCCCTCTCTGGGCCTTCGGGCCCCCAGTCTTCTGTCTGTTTTGTCCCCGCTGTCCCTTTTTTTTTTTTGTCCCGTTTGTCCCGTCTGCCCCCTCTCTTTCTCTGTCTTCCCGTCTGTCTGTCCCCCTTCCCATGTGCATATACATATACACACATTCGTATCCTCTATCCCATTTATTTAGAAAAATAGCCAGCTAGCTAGCTTTTCCCGTCTTCAAACTGCTTTTCTAATGTCTGTCTGGCACCCCCCTCACCCCCCTCCCCCCCCTCGTTTTCCCCCTCTCCCTTCCCCTCCTCCTCTGTCTCTTTTGTTCGGGCTGTCTGTCTGTCTCTCTGCTATATCATTACATATACATCAAAGTGCTTAACTATCTATCCCATACTAGATAAATAGCTTGCAGCTATCTGTCTGCTTTTTATCGTCTGTCTGGTCTGTCCATCTGTCTTTTTGTCTCTCTCCCCCTGAACACAACCCCACACACACACACACACACACCCCACACACAACACCCCACAACAGCCCCCACCAAAGCAAAACCCCACCACACACACACACACCCCGCACGCACCACGCAAAGCAAAGCACCACACACAAAAACACACACACACACCCCACCACGCACGCACCACCCAAACCCGTCATCCCTTTCACAAACCAAACAAAAAAACCCCAAAGAAATAGGGAGCCAACTTTTTTTTTCTCAGGCTCCCGGGGGACAATTTTCCCCTCCCCGCAACAAGCTCAGACAGGGGGTGTTAATTGTTTCGCGCCCAAAGTCACCCGAGTCCCCGATCCCCCGGGACACTCCGTCCAAACTGCCCGTCCCTCCAGGGGAACCCCTGCACAATGCCAAGGGCAACGAACACAAAACCAAAATCCCTTGGGGAACCCCCGGCGGGGGGTCAGTTCCTTCAGGGGCGCCTTCAAGGACTTTCACCAACACGGGGTTCAAATTTTTACACAAACCATTTAAATTTTTATACGATCACAGGTTTTCAAAAAACCCAAGGGCAGAATAAGTTTGGGAAAAAGAAAGTTGGGGTGGTGTATCACATTCAATGTGAGGAGTGGGAGTGGGACTATACTGGGAAAAACTGGTCGGGCCTTTGGGAAAAAAAGGCTAAATGAAAACACCACCAAAACTTTTTTTCCCGCATTTTAATGAACACGCAACAACAACCACCAAACCCAAAAAGTTTCAAGCCCCCATAATTTGCAGCTAATCTAGTTCACAAAAAAGGGAAAATGAAAGAAACAGTAAAATCAGGGGGAGAAAACCCAACTTGAAAAAAGACGGGGGCTATGCCTTAACCCCCCCCCCCCCCCCCCCCCCCATTTTTCAAGTGTGTGCTGAACACCAAAAACTCCACCAAGGGGACAACTCCGAGGACACCAAAAACCCCCACAACTACCCGTCCCGTCCCGGGGGTGATGAAAACCCACAGTACCCGGCCAAAATTTTCCCCTCAGGTAAAGTTCATTAGACTCTATCAGAGCCCCCAGAAAAAAAATTTCCTTCAGGTGGGTGAGTAAAAGTTGGGGGGTTTAAAAGTAGGGGCAGCAAAGGGGGGGCAAAAAGGAGTAAGGGGGAAAAGGGGGAGAAAATGGGGGAGAAAGGGAAGGGGGGGGGGGGTGGGGGGTAGCAGAGGGGGGGGGGGGATGGGAGGGGGGTAATCGGGGGGGGGGGGGGGGTTGGGGGGGGAAACAATACAAATTTTTAGAACTTACATCCCAAAAGGGAGTCCACTAAAGCGAAAAAATGAATTTAAATGGGTTTCAAGAGGAGGGGGAGAGTAAAAAAGGGAGGACAGCAATCCCCCCAACTCGTGTTGTACATAATGCACGCGAAAACCCCCCGATCTTTAGGCCCCCAAAGGTTTTTAAACCCTAGTCATGGGGATTTGGATGATAGGGGGAGGGGGTGGGGAGGGGGGTAACAGAAGAGCAAGTGGAATGAGGGGGCAAAGGGTGGGGGGGGGGGGGTTAGGGGTGTGGACCTTAAACAACAAATTTACTTTTCAACTCCCCCCAAGGGATAACACACCGCTCTAGGTTGAAAGGGGGAAAAAAACCGACGAAAGGGGGAGGGGGGGCATTTGGGAGTTTTGGGGAACGGAAGGGGGTTTATTGGGGCGAGGAGAAAGGGGGTTTAAAAAGGGGGGGAGGAAAGGGGGTTTAAAGTTTTGGGGGAGGGGGAAGGGGTAACGTGGGGCGAGGAGAAGGGATTAAAAATGGGGCGAGGAGAAGGGGTTTTAAAGTGGGGGGAGGGAAGGGGAAAAACCCTGGGGCGAGGAGAAGGGGTTAAAATGGGGCCCAGGGGAAGACCTTTTGACTATCAGCCGAGCAGAGCAATTTTAATAAAAAATTTTGATGTCGCCAAAAATGAAAAAAAAACCCCTTTTTGGGGGGGGAAAGGGAAAACATTTTTTTGAATTTTAATTTCCACCGCCCGGAAAAGGGCGGGGCATGTTCACTTTGAAGGGATCGAAGGCATATTAAAAACAGCCCTTACAACCCCCCCCCCCCCCCTCCCCCATTTCCCCACCTCCCGCCTACCTTTCCCACCCTTCCCTCCCTTTTCCCTGTCATTTCCCCCCCCTCTCATTTTTGGCCCCCCCCCCCCCCCCCCCCCCCACGCAATAAATCCCAAAATTTAATTTTTTTTTACACCCGCCCTTTTTGTCAAAACAGGAAAAGGGCCAAATTCACAGTTTCGAATGCCTCCAACAAATGCCGATGTAATATTCTTCCCCAACCCCCACACCCCTCCCCTCCACCTCATGCCCATCTTTTTTGCTTTTCCTTTTCCCCGCAAAAGGGCTCTCCTCTCCCTCTCTCTCCTCTCCCCTTTTCCCCTCTTTTCTTGACCTCAAGGGGCAGTTCCCTCAATTATCCCTTACCTCCCTTTTCCTCTCTCCCCTACCAATTCCCCTTCTCCCTTTTCTTTCCAATGCTTCTTCGCCTTCAGATTTTTGGGCCCCATTTTTTTCTAAAATACCATGGATTTTGTCTTCCAACCCCCCCCTTTCCCTCCCTTGGCCCCAACCTCCTGCCTGTCCTTTTTCATTCAGCATCTATTAGAAGTAGAGCTAACTGGTCTGATGAATGCTCAGTCTGTCTGTGTGTCTGTCTGTGTGTCTGTCTGTGTCTGTGTGTCTGTGTCTGTGTTTTTGTTTGCCTCTCTTTTCTCTCTCTCTCTCTCTCTCTCTCTTCTCTCCTCTCTCTATCTCTCTTGGTATGTTTACTCTCTCTCTCTCTCTCTCTCTCTCTCTCTCTCTCTTGTATATATATATATATATATATATATATATATATATATATATATATATATATATATATATATATATAAAATAATGATTAAAAGCAAATCTTAAACCGGGACGACAAACTTGTTTCGAGGTCCTTCCTCTCTTCAGATCCGTGCCAATTCCCCTGCTATGACTCAATTGTATTTATATGTTTTGGATTGTGAGCTGTGGTTCTGTTGCAGTGTTGTGCAAGGGGGGGGGCTGTTAAGGTTGTAAGGCTTTCTTTATTGGGTATTGCTGTATGGGGGGGAGGGGGGGGTCCTATCAGGGTTGGATTTTATACTTGTTGATAAAAATGATTTCAACTCTTGTGTTCAATGTTGCCATACTAGGTTGCACAGGATCATCCATTTTTCTGGTCTTGCCCCAAATTACATCTCTTTGTGCTATTATTGTATGCTGCTGTTTTCTGATTATTTTCCATGTGATGTTAAATCTGATTTGTTTTCTTAAGATCCCATATATGTTTCTTAATTCTGTTTGGTGTTTGTATTTTTATACTTGAAAGATTGCTTGTGATTGGCGTACCTAGCTTGAATTTGTTTTCTGTAATCCCTATGTATGTCTCTTTGCTGCTTTTCGTTGTCACAGTGGCTTGGTATACGATGTTATCAGAGAGACATTGGTTGTTCAGAGGGCATTGTCCTTGATTGTTGCAGTTGCAAGTTTTCCGTTTGTCACCCTCATTTTTGACGTTGGTTTTCTTTTTGTTTGAAGCATTCAATTACTTTTTTAAGATTTGGCATCCAAGAATAAGATAGTTTGATAGTGTTCCTATTGAATATTTTGAAATATTTTTGAATTTGTACGCAATTTAAGATGGAGGGCTTTCTTTTCCCTTTAATCCTAAAGCACAGCAGGAAAAGACAGAAACATATGGAATCAACTCTTGGAGATCCCCACCAGTTATTGAAGAGATGAGGAGTTTGAGGAAAGATTAAAAAGCATGATTTCCACCATAAATTTAGGAAAATAAATAACAACTTCCAAAAATCTCTGAGCTGCAATATAAAAGATATAATGCATGATAAAAGAATATTTGTTAAAGCAGACAAAACTAGTAACTTTTACAAAATGGAAATAAAAGATTACGAGCAGCTCCTCAGTAAAAACCATCCAAAAGAACTACAAGAAAGCTGAAGAGAAAACATGTACTATCATCAGAGAGAAGAAAAAGAAATGGTGGAACCCCATAGAACTAAACGACAGGATAGAAACCACAGCAAAAAGAGAAGCGTTTATAACACTCAAGGACCATAAACCTAATTTCCAAAACAACCCCTCATGTAGACTGATCAACCCACAAAGTCTGAACTAGGAAGAGTAAGCAAGCAAATACTAGAAAAAATAGTAGCTGATGCCAAATCAAATCTTGAACTGAACCTTTGGAAAAATACTAATGAGGTGGTGCAATGGTTCCAAAAACTAAACAAACAAAACAGAACAACCTTTATCGCATTCGACATTGTGGATTTTTACCCATCCATCAATGAAGAACTGCTCAGGAAAGCTTTGGGGAATTCACTACCAATATACTGAGATATCAAATTCGGAATTGGAAATCATATTCCACACAAAAAAAAACACTGTTGTATAATAAAAAGGAGCCTTACATGAAAAAAGCAGATTCTAATTCCACTTTTGACGTCACAATGGGTTCATTCGATGGTGCAGAAAAAATGCGAGATAGTGGCCTGTTGTATTGTCAAAAATGCACAAATACTTGGGCATAAAGTTGGGCTGTACAGAGATGACGGATTGGCAGCACTGGACAATACACCTAGAGAGGGTACAGAATAAAAGAAGAACTGTGTAGGTTGTTCCAAAACCCCAACTTAAAAATTACTATAGAAGCCAACAAAAAAGTAGTCAACTACTTAGAGTGTAACACTAGATTTAACAAAAACCAATACAGACCATACAAAAAACCCAATGATAAACCATTATATGTAAATGCCATGAGTTTAAACCCCCCACCAGCAATCATAAAAACTATACCACAAGGGATAAACAAGAGGTTATCCAACCTTTCCTGCAATGAAGAAATGTTCAACGATGCAGCAACAGACTACCAAGAAGCACTGTTGAAAGTGGATACAACTACAAGTTGAAATATGAACCTGAAAGTACCACTGGAAGCAGGAAGAAAAACAGAAGAGGAAAATAACCTGGTATAACCCACCATATGATGGTAGAGTGAAAACCAACATTGGCAAAGAATTCTTCAAAATATTAACAGAATCGTTCCAGAAAAAACCATAAACTTTTCAAAATATTCAATAGGAACACTATCAAACTATCTTATTCTTGTATGCCAAATCTTAAAAAAAGTAATTGATGCTTCAAACAAAAAGAAAACCAACGTCAAAAATGAGGGTGACAAACGGAAAACTTGCAACTGCACAATCAAAGGACAATGCCCTCTGAACAACCAATGTCTCTCTGATAACATCGTATACCAAGCCACTGTGACAACGAAAAGCAGCAAAGAGACATACATGGGGATTACAGAAAACAAATTCAAAGCTAGGTACGCCAATCACAAGCAATCTTTCAAGTATGAAAATACAAACACCAACAGAATTAAGTAAACATATATGGGATCTTAAGAAAACAAATACAGATTTTAACATCACATGGAAAATAATCAGAAAAGCAGCAGCATACAATAATAGCACAAAGAGATGTAATTTGTGCACGACAGAAAAGTGGATGATCCTGTGCAAACCCAGTATGGCAACATTGAACACAAGAGTTGAAATCATAGACAGTTGCAGGCACAAAAAGGAAATTTTTATCAACAAGTATAAAAAATAAGCAACCTGATAGGACCCCCCCCCCCCCCCCCCCCATGCAGTAATACCCAATAAAGAAAGCCTTACAACCTTAACAGGGCCCCCCCCCCCCCCCCCCCCCCCCCCCTTTTCACAACACGTGCAACACAACACAACTGAACCACAGCTCACAATCCAAAACATATATATACAATTGAGGTCAGTAGCAGGGGATTGGCACGGGATCTGAAGAGAGGAAGGACCTCGAAACAAGTTTGTCGTCCCGGGTTTTAAGATTTGCTTTTAATCATTATTTTAGCTGCTCCGCATGGTTGAGCACTTTTTCAAGAAAAGCGGAAAATATATTACCAGTATATATATATATATATATTTTATATATATAATATTTTTATATATTATATATATATATATATATATATATATTAAATATATATATATATCTTTCTTCCATCCCCACCCCCACCTACGAACCCTAACCGAAGAAAAATAATATTGCAATGGGATTGCAACGCAGCATCCTCCCCACACGTGCAAAATGTGAAAGTATGTGACATTCACGGATGTAAAACTCGACAGCTAGTCTACTAGGCCCACGTCGTCAGGTTGCAGACAGACGTTAATCTCAGTGATCTCATTAGGGCGTTGTGGTGTGATGGGCCAGCGTCAGGTGTGTCTGCTGAGTCTGGTCTTTTGAGATTTCCTCTGTACAACGTGTTCCTTGTGTGTTGATTCGCCCTATTATTCGTTTATGTTGCTGTGCGCCCTGCACATTGGTAGTGTAGGCGTCAAGGCTTGGCAGGTGTGGTAAACCACACAGTGTTTTATGGACTATACCGCTCCCTACGCAGTGACGTCTGTCTCCTTACGATGCAGGAACTCCAACTGCGTTCAAAACTAAAAATACCAAATCCACTGGGCTATATTTGTGGCACTGGACGGGAGCGTGTCATTGGTCCCAAGGTCCATTGGTCCCAAGGTTCATTGGTCCCAAGGTTCATTGGTCCGAACGTGTCATTGGACCCAAGGTCCATTGGTGCCAAGTTTCGTTGTTCCCAAGATTCACTGGTCCCAAGGTTCGTTGGTCCCAATGTCCGTTGGTCCCAAGGGACCAATGGACTTTGGGACCAACGGACCTTGGGACCAATGGACCTTGGGACCAATGGCATGACCCCCACTGGACTTGGGTTATCGTTATAGAAAGCATAGAAGTTTAATTTACTTTTATATTGTTGTGACGGTGGTATTGCAAATAATAACAACAATGTCAACAACAGCATCATCATCAACAACAACAACAACAACAATAAAGAGAGTAAACTTCCAATGCTGGCAGTGAACTGACGACGTTGCCTGATTAGATAGCAGAGAAAGCATGCTCGTTAGGTTTCGAAAATCAGTGTGAGGAGTTTTTCCGTGGTACACCGCACGGTTGATGTTGTTATTGTTCTCATATCTCCCTGTGGCGTAATGGCCCTAATCGAACGTAGAAGAACCCGCAGTTACCGAAAGAGCCGTCCCCAGAAATATCCTTTACTCTGTTTGGGTCAAGAAATGAAAATCGATTGCACCCAATTTGAAGAGATAAGTGATGCTTCGTTCTCCATTGTTATTGTCTTGAATGTTGTTTGGTTTGCCTGGAGAAGGTCAGCGAGGACAAAATGCGTCGTGTTTTGTTTTCCAGTTTGTTTGTTTCTTTCGTTCGGTGGAATAGGTATTTTTACCTTTTAACTTTATTTCAGTTTCCGCCTGCAGTTGTGAAAAAAGTTGGAAGGCAACAAATGAACATGAGTGGTGCTACTATAGCGATACTATGTTTCAGGAGACAGCTCTTCAATTCTGCAAAGGAAAATCTGTTGTGAAGATGAAGTTATGGACTGCCACACAGTGCAATATTGTTCATTGTATTTGTTATCTATTATTTGTTTCCAGTGGTTTTCTTTGATATCTCCATACCTGCGTGTAACCAAAGTGAAGAAGAGCCAATAGAAAAAAAAAGTGTGTACAACTCATTGTATGATCAACCAGTTGAAACGATTCACACACACACGCACACGCACACACACACACACACACATATATATATATATATTTGTTAAAAGGTAAGGTTTAAAACTATCTACAGCGCTGTTTCATGCAATGCAATCATCAGGATGTGGTGGGTCTGTGCTGCCGGTGTTTTATAACTGCTTGTGTTGTCTGTCATCACGTGCTGTCTGTGTTTTTCATCAGAGAACGCAGAAGAAACATATATAGGTATCACTGAAAACCAATTTAAAACTAGATATGCAAACCACAAACAGTCATTTAACAAAGAAAGATACAAAAACCAAACAGAATTAAGTAAACACATCTGGAAGCTCAAAGAGAAAAAGATAGACTACAATATATCCTGGAAAATCATAGAAAGAGCAGCACCATACAACAACATTTCAAAAGATGTAACCTATGCTCAACAGAAAAGTACATAATACTATGCAAACCACAACTGGCAACTTTAAATACTAGGATAGAAATGGTTAACAACTGCAGGCACAAGTGGAAATTCTATCAGTGAACAAGAACCCGAAACACACGAAAACCACAGACAGCACGTGATGACAGACAACACAAGCAGTTATAAAAGGAAGTCTAGGTTTTGCGAAATGTGTTTTGCGAACACATTTCGCAATACCTAGACTTCCTCCTTCAACCCATAGTACAAAGCCTCCCCACATACCTCAAAGACACAACCCACACACTCAACATGATTTAACACGCACAACACAGACCCCACTTTTCAACCCAGCTCCTCTTCACACTTGACGTGGTGTCACTCTACACCTCCATCCCACACTGAGGGGACGGAGGGCCCTCACATTTTTCCTTGAAAAACGGCCCCCAACCAACAACACCCTCCCACCACCACACTGGTCAGACTCGCTGAATTAGTCCTCACCCTAAAACACATTTCAATTCAACAAG
>CM031608.1:37777343-37782343 GCA_018398815.1 Conus ventricosus | reverse complement strand
ACTATGCAAAATCTTCCAAAACCACAACTTAAAAATCACCATTGAAGCAAACAAAAAGGTAGTGAACTACTTAGACATAACACTTGACCTAAACAACCACATATATAAACCATACAAGAAACCTAATGACACACCTATCTATGTAAACATCAAAAGTAACCATCCACCATCTGTACTAAAGACCATACCCAACGGAATAAACAAGAGACTATCAAATCTGTCATGCAATGAAAGAGTATTCAACAACGCAGCAGTAGAATACCAAGAAGCACTGCAAAAAGTGGGTGCAATTATAAACTACAATACAACCCAGATAACAACACAAATAAAAGTAAGAAAAACAGGAAAAGAAAAATCATATGGTTCAACCCTCCATACGACGGGAAACTCAAAACAAACATAGGGAAAGAATTCTTTAAAATCTTAACAACTTCATTCCCAAAAGAACACAAATTGTCAAAAATATTCAACAAAAACACCGTCAAACTATCATACTCATGTATGACAAACCTCAAAAACCTATTTGATGCATCCAACAAAACGAAAATCAACACAGCAAAGAAGGATGAAGAAAGGAAATCTTGCAATTGCATCAAAAAAGAGCAGTGCCCCTAAACAATAAATGCCTTTATAAGAATATCGTATACCAAGCCACTGTGACATCAGAAAATGAAAAAGAAACATACATAGGGATTACTGAAAACCACTTCAAAACCAGATATGCAAACCACAAACAGTCATTTAATAAAGAAAATACAAAAACCAAACAGAATTGAGCAAATACATTTGGAAACTTAAAGACGCAAAAATAAACTACAATATATCCTGGAAAATCATAAAAAGGGCATCACCATACAGCAGCAACAATTCAAAAAGATGCAACCTATGTTTAACTGAAAAATGGCTGATACTATGTAAACCACACTTAGCAACTTTAAACACTAAAACAGAAATAGTAAACAACTGCAGGCACAAATGGAAATCGTTGTTAGTGAACACACCCCAAACAACAACCTGAAAACCTTTAAAAAAAAAAAACACGTGCAACCAACCCACACGTGAAAACAGCTGCAATCGGGCCCCACACGCTATATAACACAGGCGGTGGGCAACCTAAATATCATCCTGAAGATAGCCACCCAGCTTGAAACAAATTTGTAGAGTATTTTATCATTCCTTTTTAATACTTATTTTAACAAATGTTGCTCCCCAAGGGGTTGAGCACTTTTAGAATCGTTTTAGGCTGTGCAACTACATTGATCTATATATATATATATATATATATATATATATAATATATATATATATATATATATATATATATATATGTGTGTGTGTGTGTGTGTTGTGTGGTGTGTGTGTGTGTGTGTGTGTGTGTGTGGTGTGCGAACGCGCGCGCGCGTGCGTAAAAAGGATAATAAGATTATGGCTCACACATGTCTTCAACATTCTTACAACAACAAAACAAACAAACAAACAAACAAACCAGCAAACATTAACGTCCTCGCCACTTTTAACCGCATGGCTTTAGAAGACAGACACTCTTTCAGGGGAAAAGACATGAGCAGTAATCTTTCCGCAGTGAATGTGAGCTGCATTGCTCATCGGCAGGAGCGGGAATTCTTTTTTTCCCCCAGCGGATGTGAATTGCATTGTTCGTCTCAAATGGAGCACGGTAGGACATAGCAGTCGATATCTGTTGCGTTCTGTGAAGAGCGTGTCAGGTTCGCAACTGGGTACTGGCTCACTGCTGATGAGACGTGCTTATACAGGAGCAAAAAATAATTAAGGAAACACAAAAAAAAATGGCAGGTCCTCTTGCCGATACAGATACTGATCAGAAGCTTTGACGTTTTTATTTCCTTTTCAGTCAGTCAGTCTCTCTCTGTCTGTGTCTCTTGCTCTATCTGTCTGTCTGCCTGTCTGTCTGTCTCTGTCTCTGTCTCTGTCTCTGTCTCTCTCTCTCTCTCTCCTCTCTCTCTCTCTCTCTCTCTCTCCTCTCTCTCTCTCTCTTGTGTGTGTGTGTGTGTGTGTGTGTGTGTGTGTGTGTGTGTGTGTGTGTGTGTACATCAGACGATAAACTGGTCTCCCTTCTAGCATTGCTTGACCTCAGTGCTGCTTTTGATACTCTTGACCACTCTATCCTACTTAAGAGACTCAAGGTTACTTTTGGATTTGACTATATGGTTCTCAAATGGTTCACATCATACCTTTCTGACAGGACACAGACGGTAATCGTTAATGGTGCTGAATCATCCCCTTCTCCTCTTCTGTATGGTGTTCCCCGGGGCTCTGTCCTTGGACCAGATCTTTTTACCCTTTATTCTCAGCCCTTATCTGACGTTATTTCTGCCCATGGCTGTGACTTCCACAAATTCGCAGATGACACTGAACTCTCTAAGAGCGCAACCACCAGCGATTTTCAAGGTGCTCAATCATATATTACCGCATGTTTTAGGGACGTAAAAGTCTGGATGACCAGCAACAAACTCAAGCTGAATAGTGACAAAACCGAGATCATGGCTGTTGGTACCTCCTCTCGTGTCAAGATGGTTAAAGCTGAGTCGGCAGATATTGATGGTGTTGTTTTAACCATTCAAAGATTCAGTGAAATATTTAGGTGTCAGCATTGATCAAACGCTCTCTATGCAGAACCAAATATCGAATGTTTGTCGTGCATGCTTCTTGGAACTGCGACGTATTGCTTCTATCCGGTCTTACCTCTCCACACAGGCAACAATCAGACTCATCACCGCCATGGTAATGTCCCGAGTAGACTACTGTAACTCTGTGTTAGCAGGACTTCCTTCAGAACAGCTTGCACGATTACAAAGGGTGCAGAACAGTGCAGCTCGGCTTGTGCTCAAATAGCGTAAAAACGAGCATATTACACCTTTGTTGCGTGAACTCCACTGGCTTCCCATCAAATATCGATGGCAGTTCAAATTGCAGTCTTTGCCTATCGTTACTTTGATGGGACACTCCCACAGTATCTTTCTGCTTCTCTGTCCACCTATCAAACTTCTCGTCTCTTCGATCATCTTCTCTAAAACTTTTGAAAATTCCTAGGCGCTCGTTGAAGACAGTCGGTGAGAGAGCATTTAGCTTTAGTGCGCCCACTCTTTGGAATTCTCTTCCTGACAGCTTACGTGACCTGCCTACATTATCTAAATTCAAGTCAGAGTTAAAAAAACATACTTCTTTAGGAAAGCCTTCTTCAACCATTAATGCTGTGTCTATTATTCTGACCTGACTTTATATGTACTGCATGCAAAACTGTATTGTTTACGCTTGAACCGATGAACTTGATAAGTGCGCCTGTGTCGGTGGGGGTGTGTGTGTGTGTTGTGTGTGTGTGTGTGTGTGTGTGTGTGTGTGTGTGTGTGTGGTGTGAACACATGTTAGTGCGAGTGTTTGAGTGTGTGTTGAGCGCAATGAGTTGATCCCAAGAATTGCGCTATATAAAATCTATACATCATTATTATTATTATTATTATTTGTGTGTGTGTGTGCATGGACAGATATATAAAATAATGTAAAGAAATGCAATGCAAAAAAAATCGCAATGCAATGCAACACAAAACAACACAATAAGATACAATACAATGCAGTACATTGGGAATTAGCTGTATTTGTGATGAAGGGAAGTAGCTTTATTCGCAATGCAGAGAAGTAACTTTATTCCCAATGCGGGGAAGTAACTTTATTCCCAATGCAGATAAGTAACTTTATTCCCAATGCAGGGAAGTAACTTTATTCCCAATGCAGGGAAGTAACTTTATTCCCAATGCAGGGAAGTAACTTTATTCCCAATGAAGGGAAGTAACTTTATTCCCAATGCAGGGAAGTAACTTTATTCCCAATGCAGGGAAGTAGCTTTATTCGCAATGCAGAAATGGAATTCAAATGTGAAAAACGAAAATAAAAATGAAGAAAGTTAAATGGAAAGAAAATGCTAATCCCTTACACACACACACACACACACACACACACACACACAACACACACACACACACACACACACACAAATGATCAAAATTCTGACTGGTTACGCACTATTCAAGATCAACAGTGTAATAAGTGGTTAATAGCGGGTGACTTTAATGCTCACTCGCCCTTCTGGGAAAATGATTGTAACACTGTAACCAGTAACCGTTTCGTTGAAAACATCGTAGATAGTTCATTACATCTTTTAAACGATGGCAGCATAATCCGGATACCAGATGTGTCTAAACATAGACCTACAGCTATAGACCTTTCCCTTATTTCACCAGAACTTGCGCCATCAAGTTCATGGGAAACATGTAAAGATACTTTAGGTAGCGATCACCTGCCTATAGTAATAACTATGGTGAAAGAAAACATTCAGGGTAATAATGACGTACATGACACTCCAATAAATATGACTATAAGCGTGCAGACTGGGATAAATTTCGAACTATTCTAGCTTGTCAAAACTTTGATAAATGTACGCAAGAGCATATTGACACGCAATATTCAGATTTCAAGGATGCAGTTCTTGTGGCAGCCAATTCATCAATCCCAAGATTACAAACCACAAAACAGTCTAATCATGTGGGAATGTCTGGTGGACTAGTGAATGCGAACAAGCTGTTAATTACAAAAAAGAAAAATATAAGCTGTACATCAAGTCGAAAACAGAAAAAATCTAGACGAAAATTTGCTTAAAGAGTCAATAGAAGAAAGCCATTAGAAATGAAGAAAGCAAATATACACAGCAATAATGTAATAGCCAAAGCAAAACGGCTATACTGGAATTCATTTTGTACAAAGGAAGTTCAGATGATAAAGACTTTAATAAGGTTTGGAACAAAGTGAAATGCATGAAAAAAGGAATCAGACTCCCAAGATATCCAATAGAATCTAATGAGAATAAATTTCCTTCTGATGGAGAAAAGCGGAAATTTTTGTGGATATATTTTCTAGGAATAGTAGTTCAGAAGGCTTGTCCTCAAATTGTAAAATATACAGAGCAAAAG
>CM031608.1:37737113-37754613 GCA_018398815.1 Conus ventricosus | reverse complement strand
ACATAAAAATCATAAAGAAAATTAACAGGGAAACATTTAACACGTTGAAAGTAACATAATAAAAATCAGAATTGTAACTATAAAGCAATTACATCTTAACGTACTGAAAATCAGAAATCTCTCCTCTCTCTCTCTCTCTCGCTCTCTCTCTCTCTCTCTCTCTTCTCTCTCTCTCTCTCTCTCTCTCTCTCTCTCTCTCGTCGCTCATAACACCATATAAGAAAACCCCCACAAACAAACGACAAAACCACAAACCTTCCAATCACAACACACACACACTGACTGAAACCATTACTGTCAATTAACATAGTGTTGTACGGACATCTTAATAAGAAAAACCTTAATATATTTTTGAGAAAAGAGAATTGACAAAATAACATCTGAAAGACAGAAAAGTTACAAGAAAATAACAGGAAACATTAGAACATTTGTAAGTAACAGAATAAATAAAAAAAATTGTAATCAATAAAAGCATAATACATCTTAACTGTATCTGAAAATCAAATCTCTCTCTCGCTCTCGCTTCTCTCTCTCACTCCCTCTCTCTCTCTCTCTCTCTATCTTCATAAACACCAAAAAAAATAAAAATAAATAAAGAACACCAAGAACACACACAAAAAACCACACAACATCCAATCACAACACACACAACACACACGACACACACACACACAGCACACACATCACAACACACACACACAATGACGCCAGCACACACACACACACACACATCACACACACACACACACACACACACAACACAACCACACACCACACACACACACACACACACACACACACACACACACACACACACAACACACACACACACACACACACACAAACCACACACACATCACACCACACACACACACACTCACACACACACACACAAAACCACATTTCCCCTTCCCCCTAACTCCACGTGTGTGCGACACGCACATATATTCACTCACAGACAAATAAATAAAAAAAAAAAAATAAAAAAAAAGATCTTCTCTCTCTCTCTCGCACTCACCACGCGCACGCGCGTCGCGCGCGCACACACACACACACACAGCACACACACACACACACACACACACACACACACACACACACACACCCAACACACACACACACACACACACAAAGCCCCCTCCCCAAACACCTAACACTCCGATTCAAAACATCTACAAACAACAAAAAACGTATAGACGTATACCCACAACATGCACTCACTATATAAACAAAACCGTCTCCTACCCCCTCCCCCCCTCTCTCTCTCTCTCTCTCCTGTCTAACTCGCGCACAACCTATTCAAAAATTTCGTAAATGGATAATGCGACCTATACACGTGAAGTCGGACAGAGCTATGGCAATGTAACAAATTCTTTGCTCTAACGTGTACAATCAACCACTTAAAACCAAGTAACAAGATTTAAAAAAAAAAAAAGAGTAAAATAAATAAAATAAAATAATCCTGTAGAAAAAATCTCCAAGTGGATAGACTTGATCAGAATTTAATCAGCCAAATTGGCTAGACTCCACCCATTTTCCCGGGTGGGACAAATACACTATGCAATGTTAAAGCAGATTTTTAGGACAAATTTTATCATGAAGACAATGAAATACGCTTTTGTTAAGGAACATTCTAGTAAAAAATGAATACTTTATTGGTTTAGACCACAGACACACATAGGAGATGGTTTGTTAAAAACCTGCCTACCACCGACACCCGTATTCTGTAATAAATTCGGTTCGAAGAGTACCCGGGCGGTACTTATACAATGTCTAGCTGGGGGCAGAAAAATCCCATCAGTTCTTCTGATATGGCAAGCTATCAAGGTACTGTGTTTCTTCTCTGTCCCAAGTGCTTTTGTCTATACTGTGTATTCAAAAATAATAAGGAATTTCACATACAACTGTATTCCTCGATTTGCACAGTGAAGCCTCTTTTGCTCCAGGTTATCAGCCTTTCGTTCCTCGAAGATTGCAGTGACCGGGTACCCCTAATAATGTTCATTTAGAACCTCGCATCATTACCTGTGAATTGAAAATAAAAATTCACTGACGAGATCAGAAGACTTGATTGTACGTTTGAATTAAAGCCGTTAAAGGCAGACTTGAATCTGACAAAATCGTATTCTTTCGGGTATACGTCCATATCAAGATTGAAATTAATAGCTTTCCATGAGAGCAAATAACTCAGCGGTGATAATAAAACAACCTTTGGTAATAGGAAATCTTTTTTCAATGTTAAGAAGTATCACGAAAGCAGCACCAACCTCAGAAGTACACGAAACGAACCATCGGTAAATATGCTGATAAGTATTCATATTCAGTGGAAAATCTATTCGGAACAGAGAAGCAAGCAAAAT
Source organism: Conus ventricosus (assembly GCA_018398815.1). Lineage (NCBI taxonomy): Eukaryota > Metazoa > Mollusca > Gastropoda > Neogastropoda > Conidae > Conus > Conus ventricosus. Next base: position 37,752,253 of record CM031608.1, on the reverse strand, counting down.
GGATTCTCATTTTTAGTATATTACCATAGGAATAAAAAAAATCTGCTTGCTTCAGCGAACCAAAGGGGAAAGGGTATTTGGTCATTTTAACAATGTTGGTCAAGCCGAAAAGTCGCATGCATGTAAAAGAGAGAATACATAATCAACAATGAAGTAGATCTTTTTTTTATTCCGTACTCTCTAGAAACGTAGGTGATTCATCAAGTTCATTGAAGTATCTGAGTTAGGACTGTCTGCTCGTGCTGATAGCTACAAGCACAGAGCATCCCTATTTGAGAAAAGGTTATACTCCTGCCTCTCGAGGTCATATCAATTGATGCCCATCTTGAAGCCCCAGGAGCAAATTTCAGTGCTAAGGAATCAATACAGTTACTTATGTAAATCTGTCTTTGGGGCAGTCAAAAATACTTCTTGACCATAATTACAATCGAGCGAACTGTCACCTATGGCGACATAGAAGATTTGATCCAGAATTTATCAGAGGATTCCAGTTAGGACTTCGCATAACCAATTTCTTTCGTGCCCGTGTTTCCACGAGATGATTTATATGTTTACACAAAAGAATTTATAGTGAAAAATAACGCCTGGAATTTTTACTTGCTTACTTGGAAAATGAAAGAATCACCTATTTGTTACTTTTTACAAGCGTCCTACCTTCAAAATCGATGTTTTTTCTTTTAAATATAAAAAAACCTATTTGGGCCGTGATAAGTTAAAACCGTTGAATTCATATAATTAACAAGTTTACTGATCGCAAATGAAACGTTCAACTATTTTATACGCTTGATTTTGTTTTTAAAATTAACAATTGTACATTTTTCCACATTGCATTATCAGCTGCTAAAGCACTAAAGTTGGCCCTTTCGTGTCAATTTGGTAAGATCATAAAAGCATCATTGAGAAGAGGATTTGGAGATATTTACACTGCCCTTGAGGACACCCATGTAACATATCTTGACTTGACAGCACACCATTTAGTTTTTACTTGTAGCGTTCTTTCAATAAAAATGATTGTAAAACATGTGAAACGACCTTTAATCCATTCAGGACACACACACACTCACACACACACACACACAACACACACACACACACAACAAACTACACACACACACACTCACAGCCCTGTAACCTCTCCCTCCCCTCAGTCATCGGCGTCCTCTATTACTTCCTTACAGGCCAAAAAAAAAAAAAAAAATCTTGCGTGACTAACACAATTCTCACAACGATAATAACCTTTTGCGCCACCTACCCCCGTTCCCACTCCACCCCCTCTGCCTCCCTCCATCCCTCCCTCTCAACCGTTTCCCCATCCCACTCCCAAGAGCAATTTTGGACTTTTCGCTCTTTTGCAGACAAAAAAATGTACACCTACCTACCTTACCAGTCCTCCCGTCCTCGCATCCCTCCCTACTTCCGTCAATCCCCTACAATGAATTTGGATGACCACCAACATACACCATCCCTTTTTTTTTCCTTTTTCTCCTGCCTCCCTTCCCCCCCCCCCCCTCTATCTTTCCTCCTCCACCCCCCCACCCCCACCTCCTTCCTTCTCTCTTGCACATCAAGGAACCCATCCTATCCGCCTTGACCGAAAGGGTCCGCTTGAATGAAAGGTCTAAGGCGAAGGCGAGGGAAAATTCCAAAGTATGTTCCCTGCTAATCAAAGGACATGTTTTATTTGTGTGTGTGTGTGTGTGTGTTTGTGTGTGTTGTTGTGTGTGTTGGTGTGTGTGTGGTGTGTGTGGTGTTGTGTGTCACTGAGGAGAAAAATGGAACAGCTGATTAAAAACAGGCGTGTTGGTTTGGTTTGGTTGTGTGTCTGTTGTTTTGTTTTATTTGTGTTTGTTGGTTTTTGTTGGTGTGGTGGGGTGGTGGTGTGGTGGTGTGTGTGGTGTGTGTGTGTGTGTGTGTGTGTGTGTGTGTGGTGTGTGTGTGTGTGTGTGTGTGTGTGTTTTTCTTGCCTTATGTTTGGAACGTCGAGCCCTTCAAAACGACAATCAGCTTTTTTGTATCAATGATCAACAATTGGATTCGAAACACGAAAAAACAAAAACCGGAAGTATTAACTAGACTGTTTAGAAGACTTCATCTTTGTTTACCTTCATCTCTGTCTTTTGAATTGAAGAATAGGGAAGACACATGACAGGTTAATTGACTTGCCGAATTGTATAAACCTTTTTCCTTTTTTTTTTTTTTTTACTTTCTTATTCATTTATCTATTTATGTATTTATTCATTCATTCATTTATTTATTCATTTACTTATTTATTCATTTATTGATTTAGATATTCATTTATTCATCTGTTCATTGATTGATTGATTGATTTACGTTTTGATTTTATATTTATTTACCTATTTATTGATCTATCTTATTTCTTACTTATTATTTTTGTTTATTTCATCATGTATTTTTTTCTTTAATTTATTATTTTTAATGTGATTTGTTGGAAAACCCTTTGGAATTCATCTCGACAGTGACAGGAGACTCGAGTCGGCATTGTTACTCAGCGAATCGCTTGTCCAAGCCATCGGCATTGTTACTCCGAATCGCTTTTCCCACAGTCGGCATTGTTACTCAGCGAATCGGCATTGTTTCCCAAGCCAGTCGGCATTGTTACTCAGCGAATCGGCATTGTTCCCAAGCCAGTCGGCATTGTTACTCAGCGAATCGGCATTGTTCCCAAGCCAGTCGGCATTGTTACTCAGCGAATCGGCATTGTTCCCAAGCCAGTCGGCATTGTTACTCAGCGAATCGGCATTGTTCCCAAGCCAGTCGGCATTGTTACTCAGCGAATCGGCATTGTTCCCAAGCCAGTCGGCATTGTTACTCACGAATCGCTTGTTCCCAAGCCAGTCGGCATTGTTACTCAGCGAATCGGCATTGTTCCCAAGCCAGTCGGCATTGTTACTCAGCGAATCGGCATTGTTCCCAAGTCAGTCGGCATTGTTACTCAACGAATCGGCATTGTTACTCAACGAATCGGCATTGTTTCCAAGCCAGTCCGGCATTGTTACTCAGCGAATCGGCATTGTTCCCAAGTCATCGGCATTGTTACTCAACGAATCGGCATTGTTACTCAACGAATCGGCATTGTTACTCAACGAATCGGCATTGTTCCCAAGTCAGTCGGCATTGTTACTCAGCGAATCGGCATTGTTACTCAACGAATCGGCATTGTTCCCATGCCAGTCGGCATTGTTACTCAACGAATCGACATTGTTACTCAACGAATCGGCATTGTTCCCAAGTCAGTCGACATTGTTACTCAGCGAATCCATTGTTCTCAAGTCAGCGGGATGTATCAGCGTGTAAAATGTTACTCAGCGAGTTAGAAATGTTACCCAGCGAGTTGGAAATGGTACTCAGCGAGTTGGAAATGTTACTCAGCGAGTTAGAAACGTTACTCTGCGAGTCGGAAATGTTACTCAGCAAGTCAGAGATGTTACTCAGCGAGTCGGAGATTTTACTCGGCGAGTCGGCATTGTTATTCAGTGAGCGGCATTGTTCCTAAACGAGTCTGAATTGTTGCTCAGCGAAACGGCGTTGTTCCTCAGCGAGCTAGCAATGTTACTCACCGAGTCGGCAACGTTACTAGAGAGTCGGCCATGTCACTCAACGAGTCAGCAATGTAACTCTGCGATTCGGCAGTGTTGCTCAGGAAGTCGGCATCGTTACCCATCGAATCCGCAGTGCTACTTAGCTCATCCGCAATGTTACTCAGCGAAAAGGCAAACTTACTCAGTGAATGGCACTGTTGCTCAATAAGTTCGCATTGTTACTAAACGAGTCAGCGATGTTACTCAGCAAGTTGGCAATATTACTCGACGAGTCAGTAGTGTTACTCAGCGAATTGGCATTGTTACTCAGCGAGTTAGCAATGTTTCTCTGCGAGTCAGCAATGTTACTCAGCGGATTGGCATTGTTACTCAGCGAGTTAGCAATGTTACTCTGCGAGTCAGCAATGTTACTCAGCGGATTGGCATTTTACTCAGCGAGTCTAGCAATGTTACTCTGCGATGCACAATGTTACTCAAGCGATTAGCAATGTTACTCTGCGAGTCAGCAAGTGTTACTCAGCGGATTGCCATTTTACTAAGCGAGTCAGCAATGTTGCTCAGCGAATGGCATTGTACTAGCGAGTCAGCAATGTTACTCAGCGAATTGGCATTGTTACTCTGCGAGTCCAGAATGTTACTCAGCGAACTGGCCAATCGGCAATGTTACTCAGCGAGTTAGCAATGTTACTCAGTGAGTCAGCATTGTACTCAGCGAATTGGCATTGTTCACTGCCGAGTCAGCAATGTTACTCTGCGAGTCCAGAATGTTACTCAGCGAATTGGCATTATTACTCTGCGAATCAGCAATGTTACTCAGCGAACTGGCATTTTACACTGCGAATCAGCAATGTTACTCAGCGAACTGGCATTTTACTCTGCGAACATCAATGTTTCAGCGAACTGCATGTTACACTGCAGTCAGCATGTTACTCACGAACTGCATTGTTACTCTGCGAGTCAGCAGTGTTACTCAGCGATTGGCATTGTTACTAAGCGAGTCTGCAATGTTACTCCGTGAGTCAGCATCGTTACTCATCGAGTCGGCATGGCTACTAAGCAGGCATCGAGGGAGTGCCAAAGCGTCGTAAGACGTGAGAGCGGTAAGCAGTTCCAGAGTGTGGCAGCGTGCGGGGCTGTTACTGCTTTTTAGCGGTCCATGATTGTGCAATCCGTTTTCTCTTGTGCTGCCTTGATGCCCTTTTGCTGAGGACATCGATAGAACCAATGGAATGGTAGGGTGTGGAAAGGGGGAGATTGATGAGGTCCCTGCCTTCCTGGGTCATACTGGTGTGTGTGTGTGTGTGTGTGGTGTGTGTGTGTGTGGTGTGTGTGTGTGTGTGTGTGTGTGTGTGTGTGTGTGTGTGTGTGGGGTGTGTGTGTGTGTGTGGTGTGTGTGCGCGTACCTGTGTTTGAGTGAGTGGTGTGTAAGTGAGTGTGTGTGTGTGTGTGTGTGTGTGTGTGTGTGTGTGGTGTGCGTGGTGCGTGTGCGTGTGTGGTGTGCGTGTGCGTGTGCGTGTGCGGTGTGCGTGTGTGTGTGGTGTGTGTGTGTGTGTGTGTGTGTGTGTGTGTGTGTGTGTGTGAAAATCAGAGAGAGAGAGAGAGAGAGAGAGAGAGAGAGAGAGAGAGAGAGAGAGAGAGAGAGAGAGAGAGAGAGAAGAGATAGACGGACAGACAGACAAACATACATATAAACAGACAGAGACTCAGATAGGGAACATCACCTCTCTTTGGGAGCACGTTAAAGCGCCTCGTTGGATAGACACAGCACATTGACCCACCTTTCCATGAGAACTATACACAACGCGCTAGGAACGAGGTACAAAGTAATGGACTTCCCTCTGCACAAATTTGCGTTGTTCCGAACCTTTCCCTGAAACACTGGCTCCAATGTTCATGCCATTCTGTACATCAAGCATCTCATTGACCTGGGAGCCGGTATAGCCCAGTGGTAGAGCGCCTGACTCGTAATCTTGGTGATCCTGGGGTTGCGGGTTCGAACCTCCACCGGGGCGTTTCGGTACAGGGGGATTTTTCCCTCGGAGTTAACATTGGTTCTGACTCCATTTCCCATATAGTCCTTCGAATGAGACTATAAACCGAGGTTCCGTGTGTGAACGCATGCATAACATCTTGCACACACGTAAAATCCCATCACCAACTTTCGGAAGAGAAGGCCAGTTTGGCCGTTGGTATGGATGACACGTTACAAATAGCATGCACCCTGCGTGAGAAATGGAAAGAATGAAGGAAGTAAGGAAAATGAGTGATCGATATTGAACGATACTGACTGGATGACACGGAAAACGACTGAATGAAGCGCCAGCTGGCAGCTCTTCAGTCGGCACTACCCAGGTAGGCAGCCCGTTGTGTAAACGAGTGTTGATTGTAAAGCGCTTAGAGCTTGGCCTCTAGCCGAGAATAGGCGCTATATAAGTATTCATTATTATTATTATTATTATTATTGACCTCAGCCATTGTCTGTGGATCGGCGTACTTTTTCGGCGCTCAAAGACTCCGAGGTCTGACTGGCATTCGTGGAGCGGTAACTAACTACTAAGCAACTGTGCAGACTGCTGTAAAATGGTGATGGCGAAGGAGCGGTTTGGGCACATTATGGGATTGTTTTGTCAGGCACATGAGGTGACTTGAAGACTGTGCCTGTCTGTCTGTCTGTCTGTCTGTGTCTTTCTCTCTTGCTCTCTCTCTCTCTCTCTCTCTCTCTCTTACACACACACGCACGCACGCACGCACGCACGCACACACACACGCACACACACACACACACACACACGTGCGAGTGCCTGCCCTTAACTCCAAATCCGATTTTGATCTGTGACGGAAATAACCTCGTATTTACTTCTGCCATACCGACATTTTCCTTAATCAAACTTCGAGGACTTTGGAACTCTCATCTGAGGGGAACATTTATAGCACTGGCACTTTCAACCTCATTTCTGAAAGTGCTAGTCTGGAAGAATGTTGGGGACTGACTCCTGGAAATGAAACTCGACGGGTAGTCCACACACGTCCGTAGGGTCGCAGACATCATAAACCCCACGTGGTCTGATTAGGTCGTCTGCTTTGATGTGGAGGTCTGGCATCTGCTGAATCTGGTCCTTGAGGTCACTGTGCCCAACACTTTCCTTGTCTGTTAGTGTATTTCCATCATTCATTTATGTTGTCCTACGATGCCAGCGCTTTGAGGCCTGGCTGTGTGACCTAGCTGATGTGGTAAACCGCCACGACATGAACAGAACCAGTCTCCACGCAGAGAGGTCCCGTGGATTCGTGACGCTCAAACTACAGCTGTGTTTGGTTTAAAAAAAAAAGAAAAAGCAGAATCAAAAGGCAGCTTCACACAGTGATTGGGTTGATTGATTCCGTTCGTGGTGTTTTGACTTGAATGTTCGCGGTTCATGTTATCACAAGAGGTTTGTTTTCTATCGGACTGCAGTTACTTTTGTTAACGCCATCACAAGAATATCGTTTTCCCTTTATGTTTCTTTGATAGTAGCAATGTAAATGTTAACGCTGTCACAAGAATAATGTTTTTCCTTTTTATGTTCTTTTGATAGTGGCAGTGTAAACAAACAAACAAACAAACAAACAAACAAACAAACAAACAAACAAACAAACACAAGAACAACAAAGAGAAAGAAGAACATTTGAATAGATAATGCTGGGGGTTTTCATCAGAAAGGCAGCAGGTTGTGTGCACAATGAGTAGCTGCTTCTCTTTTTTTTTCTTTTTCGCTTCTCCCTTATTGTGTAATTGCACGTCACACTTTCTGATATTGAGCTAACTTCTTCCGAGGCTCAAATGGTTTCTTTTCTACAGACGTAAAGCACAGCCTAGTTTTGAGCAGCGGTAGTAAAGTTTGCATATCCCATAAAGAAAAAGTCTTCAGCGTCGTCGTCATCGTGGTGTGTGTGTGTGTGTGTGTGTGTGTGTGTGTGTGTGTGCGTGCGTGCGTGCGTGCGTGTGTGTGTGTGTGTGTGTGTGTGTGTGTGTGTGTGTGTGTGTGTGTGTGTGTGCGCGTTAGTATGCGTTAGGCATTAGTGTGTGTGTGTGTGTGTGTGTGTGTGTGTGTGTGTGTTGTGTGTGTGTGTGTGTGTGTTGTCAGTACAACCTTGAGTTAATCTGACAATAAATTGGTTTCAGTCAGTATGTGTGTGTGTGTGTGTGTGCGTGCGTGCGTGCGTGCGTGCGTGCGTGCGTGCGTGCGTGCGTGCGTGCGTGCGTGCGTGTGTGTGTGTGTGTGTGTGTGTGTGTGTGTGTGTGTGTGTGTGTGCGTGTGTGTGTGTGTGCGTGTGTGTGTGTGCGTGTGTGTGTGTGTGTGTGTGTGTGTGTGTGTGTGTGTGTGTGTGTGTGTGTGTGTGTGATTTAGCAACAAACAGCTTTTAAACTCGTCCAGGTTGCACAGAGGTATTCAGACAACCCTCATTAGAGGGAGATGGGTAAGTTTTGCATAGTGTGTAGAACTGTGTCTATCAGTGGGAAAATATAAGTGTTGGAAGAATGAGGGGTGGTCTGTGGGAGTGTGGGTGTGGGATACTTACATATAGGTGTGTGTGTGTGTGTGTGTGTGTGTGTGTGTGTGTGTGTGTGTGTGTGTGTGTGTGTGTGTGTGTGTGCGTGCGTGTGTGTGTGCGTGCGTGCGTGCGTGCGTGCGTGCGTGCGTGCGTGTGTGTGTGTACGCTATCTTGTCTTCTGCTCCACTTCAGTAGCACTTCCTCCATGCTGTTCGTTCCGGGCTTAATACATACAACAACAAAAAAACTGTAGGCCCTACTCAGGAAGAGATACCATAGTCAAGATTGCATTAAGCGGCTCCTTCTTGGAAAACTGCCGTAGTGCTTGAGACATTCCCCTGTAGACATGACCTTCTTTACAGCGCGTGCATTCACCTCTTCTACAGCCCGCACGGAGCAGACTACCTTTGAGCTATAAACACTGCCCATTCACGTTGAAAGCAGCACAACCACAGACAATTGGTAGCACCACGTTACCGCAAAAAAAGCCACATTATAGCGTAAGTGGGTATATCATTTCCGCAAAACCGATGCTACAAAACCGCAATCTGCAGAATACGTTACCGCAAATCTGTTCAACAGTACTTTTGACAGTACCACAGTACTTGTCTCTGAATTTGGCATTAAAAAGGGTACTTTAAAAACCCTTGCATTCAAAATCACGTTCAGCATCTACTACTTTGTCTCTGAATGTAATTAAACATTAACAGTAAAATTTGGCATTAAAAATCCATCACAGTTCAGCATCACATCAGCTGGAGAGCGTCATCACATTCGGACGGGCTGGTACCTTAGTGCCAGTCTCCACACATAGTTTGAGTAATGGCTCCATGCTGATAGGCTGCCTGTATTTCAAGCAGGTTGTTCTGCTTCTCCACGTCTCGGCGGCGAGTGCAAGTACGCCTGTATTCATATATCACTCGTTATTACAACTCGGAGTGTCTCGCTGCCATGCAGTTCTAATTGTTCTTGAATCAAGTAGCTGGTGAATCATAGGACAGTGGTACCTGTGCTAAAAGGCTACAGAAATCAACAAAATCTATTTGCGGTAAAGTAGCAAGTCTTTTTGCGGTATCGTAATATACGACTTTGCGGTAATGTATTCTCGCGGTAGAGAGCATTTGCGGTAACGTATTGTAACCAGACAATTACGACAGAATAATGAAAAGGGAAATAATTTGAACACGCATCTGCAGATTAAAAGATTATTTTGGTGAAGCCTCTTGAATCCCCGTAAAAAAAAAAAGGGCGGAAGAGGAGTGGGTGGGTAGGGGAGGGTGTGGGGTGGGGGGGGGGGTAGGGGAGAGAATAAACGGGATACTTCTAGAAAGAAAGTGATGGAAAAAAAAAATCAGTGCGCATAAACGTACTGGGATTAGAATGAAGCTGATCAGATTTGTAGGGAAAAACAGAATTAAGTGTGTGAATTGTTTGGGCGGAAAATGGATGTTCGAAAACAAAGTTGAGGAGATAAGTGATTGTTCATTCTTCGGTTTCAGTGTCTTGAATGTTCTTTGTCTTACCTGAAGGGAACTAAGAGGTCGAAACGCATTGTGTTTTATCTAGCAATTTTCTTTTGTCTCTTTCGTTCGGCGGTAAGTAATTGTACTCCAGTTCTTAGAGAACAGGCAGAAATGGCAGGAAATGCAGGATAGATTCCATCGGTATGCATACAAAATATCCATCCGTCAGTGAATGGGAATGGCAGCAGACCCGTATAGGAATATCTGATGCGGGACGTAGTGCAGATACGAATTTCCCCGTGGGAATGGAAGGGGCTCTTTCCATAGAAAGATAATAATGTTGATGATGATGATGATGAATGATGATGATGATATGATAACAATGATAATTATGATATTAATAACAATAACAATAAAATAATGACAACGACAATAACCAGAACCATAAATAATAAAGAACAGTATCTCCAGCCATGTGGACATTCTATGCTGTCTCTCTCTCTCTCTCATCTCCTCTCTACTCTCCTCTCTTCCCTCTCTCTCTCTCTCTCTCTCTCTCTCTCATTCTCTCTCTGTGACAGCTTTTTTTCATCCAACTGACTCTCCGTTTTTCGTATTATTGTCTCCTCTTTTTTTTCTCTCTTAACCAATAGCCATCGTTGGTCCAATTCTCTGTCCTTGTTTTGGAAACTCTCATACATTTTCTTTTTCATCCGATGGCAATTTGTGACATGATATCAGCCCCCCCTCCCCCCCTCTCCTATCTCTGCCAGTAGTGAGATCTGTACATACGGTTTTAGAGTGTACACTGGCATGTTCTATTCTGTGGTATCATTTGCCAGTATAACTTTCCAGCGCTTTTGTCTTGAGGTATTGAAATACTCTTCATCAATATGTTTTGTTCATAGTCCTGGGGCAATTAAGAGTAATGGCCCGCGCTCCATAGTGGTCTAATTTTACAAAAACTGTCAGCTTTCAATAGTTCAGCTATCATGTCATCAACTGCTCTCTGCATTTCTTTCTTTGTCAGATTTTTTTTGTCTTTTTTGTTTTTGTTTTGTCGATGCTCTGATTTTGAAATTTTTTTGGACACCCCCCAAAGGTTCCCCCTTTTTCATTTTGACTTTCTAAAAAAAAAAGGGGGGAGGGGGGGCAAAGGGCGGGGTTCAGTTTAGTTAAAAATTTAAAAAACCAAAATTTTTAAACGCCCAAGTTTAAACATGTGGGGGATTGGGGTCAGGGGAAAGTGAAACAAAACGTTTCTCATGGGGCGAACATGGCGGGAAATCATGCAAAACCCCAGTGGCCAAATCACCACTCCCCCAAAACAGAAATGCGAATGCCATTCATGTACCCACAATCTTCCAAAATTTTAATGCATTTTTGCCCTAAAACCCCCGGGAGGGTTTTTTGTTTGGTTTCCCAAAAGGGAAAATGAATGCACCCATTCGCCAATCATCCATCATCACCCATCATCAGCATGAATTCATCACCGAAAACGTTTCCCCTGAACTTAAATTATGATGTGGGGATTGATAAAGCAAACAGGCCCAAATTTCCATTTTTTCCACTGTGTGATTGTCTCCCTTGCTGCTATTAAAAAGGGTTACGTTAAAATTTTTTGTTATGTATTATTGGGGCAGGGGAAAGCGCACAAATTGCTAAAAGGAGATCAACTTTTTTAAGCTCCCGCATGTTTGAAATGCTTTCTTTTCTTCGATTGATTATTATCTCCCCATTTCATTGTTGGGGTTTTTTCATTTAATGATTTGGGGTCTCCCTTATCTGTGGTTAAAGCAGCCACAAAAAAATTATCATTATTTAATTTTTATTATCATAAACATTAAATTTTTAGTTTTTTGTTGTTGTTTTTATTATTATCCCTCATCATCATGATCATCATGACATGATCCCTTATCATCATCAAAAAACACATCATCCCTCATCACATAAATATATCCTCATCGTCCAAACCATCATCGTCATCACCATCATCTTCCCCCATCATCCACCATCATCATCGTCATCACATCATCAACATCATCATCACGTCATCGCATCATCGATCATCTCATCATCAAACAAACATCAAAATCATTTAACATCAACATCCATCTTCACATCATTATCACCATCATCAAACGCGTCAAACGCATCATCCACAAACGTCCCCGTCCCTCATCATACATCCCCAAAGGGGGGGGGAAGGGGAGGGGGAATTTAGAAAAGATTTAGGAGCCACCCGATTCCACAAGCTGTGGGCCCTCAAATGGGGTTTCAGTGAAGGCCAGACGTGTGGGGGGTTTTTTAAATTTAGCTCTGACACCCCTGTGCGTCTGCATTTGTTGTCTCAGCTAATTAAGTTACTTCCCTTTCCCCTGGAATCGATGGGAAAAAGATTGATGGGAATCCGCCGTCAGGAAGGATTAATTTTCCATGAAAAAGCTGTGTCTTTTTTGTCAGTGTAGTCTGTCTGCTTGTCTGTCTGTCTCTCTGTCCGTCTCTCTGTCTCTGTCTCTGTCTCTGTCTCTCTCTCTCTCTCTCTCTCTCTCTCTCTCTCTGTCTGTCTTCTGTCTGTCTGTCTGTCTTCTGTCTGTCTGTCTCTTTCTTCTCTCTCTCTCTCTCTCCTCTCTCACACACACACACACACACACACACACACACACACACACACACACACACACACACACACACACACACACACACACACACACACGGACGCACGCACGCACGCACGCACGCACCCACGCAGACACGTTTTGAGGCACGGTACAAACCAATTTCTACCTTTTTCCATTTTCATCTGGACAAAACATTCGTAATTCTATCTCTTTTTGTTTGTCTGTTCTGTCTGTCTGCCTGTCTGTTTTATTCTCTATCTCTTTTTGCCACTGTTAGATATGCATGAGAACGTCTTTGTTTTGTTTTTCTAAGACAGCTTTATTAAAAATGAAATGGAAAATCTACACATGTAAAACTTTAAGCAAGCCACGGCGGTTTATTAGCGATCGTCAAATAAATGTTGTAACGAGAAAGTCACACTAATATTCGGTGTTTATGACACGTCGTACTTTGTCGTATCAATATCATTTCAACAACTTTTTTTCCCCGATTCCAGTTTTCAAATGGTTGGATGGGTTGTGAAGTTCATTACTTGGTTGTTGTTGTGTTGTTGTTGTTGTTGTTGTTGTTGTTGTTGTTTGTTGTGTTGTTGCTGTTGCTGTTGTTACAGTTGTATATAATGAGCGATCCTGTTTTCTCTTTTACTTCAGTGGTTGGATAGGGTTGTGAAGTTCATTACTTTGTTGTTGTTGTTGTTGTTGTTGTTGTTGTACAGTTGTATTAATGAGCGATCCTGTGTTCTGTTTAACTTCAGTGTCACCGAAAACGATGTGCACAGAAGCATGCTCTTTTGTCAAATCCACGTTAACAGTTTCAGTGTCATCAAGGAGGTGTCACAGCGTGCGGACTAATCCATATACGCTACACCACACCCGCTAAATTTCGAGACAACACTGCACATGATGTACAGTGGATGGATAAATGAATTCATGACTATGATGAGAGAAGTTAAGAAGAGGGTGTCATGGTGGCGACATAGCAGTAGCCCAACGCCTTGGTCAGACCTTGGGTACTTACTTAACATTGGCTGCGCCATGATTATCAATACTATTGCAAGTGTGTGTGTGTGTGTGTGTGTGTGTGTGTGTGTGTGTGTGTGTGTGTGTGTGTGTGTTGTTGTGTGTGTGTGTGTGTTGTGTGTGTTGGACGTGATGGGGCACGTGACATGTTGGTGTGTGTGCCAGTGTGCGTGCGGGGGGTAACAAGAGGACAGTGGTGTAGGGGATGGGGAGGGTAAGAGAGAGAGAAGAGAGGAGAGAGAGAGAGAGAGAGAGAGAGAGAGAGAGAGTGTGTGTGTGTGTGTGTGTGTGTGTGTGTGTGTGTGTGTGTGTGTGTGTGTGTGTGTGTGTGTGTGTGCATGAACGTATGGGCATGGATCCAGTGCGTGTGTGCCAGTGCGCGTGCGCGGTCGAAGGTGACACAGAGAGAGAGAGAGAGAGAGAGAGAGAGAGAGAGAGAGAGAGAGAAGAGAGAGAGAGAGAGGTTGTGTGCGTGGCGCGCGTCGCGGCGGCGTTGGTGTGTGCGTGCATGCGTGTGTTGTGTGTGTGAACAACATGTATTCATTGTGAACTGCCAAAGGAGGAGCACATGTCAATTAGTGTCTTGAGGTGTGATGTGGTGGGGGCAGGTGTTTTTTCAGTTTTCCCAGGCTTCATTTCATTATTTGTTTCTGTCCAGTTTCCAGTGCATGTTGCATTATGATCTGATTATGGGTGCCAGAAGGGATTTGCCTGGTAGCTTATCATGCCCATTACTCCCCCTCTAGCTCCGCTCCCCTCCTCCCCTCACCCCATCCCCTCCTCACTTTCATGCATCACCCAACAGTCTCACTCCTAAGTTTTTTGCCCCTCCAACCTCCCCACAGCCACCCATCCGTCCTCCCATCCTGCCTCTGTCTGTCTGTCTGTCCGTCTCTCTCTTTCTCACTCTTTCTCTCTCCCTCTCTCTCTCTCTCTCTCGCTCTCTCTCTCTCTCTCTCTGTGTCTCTCTCTCTCTCTCTCCCTGTCTGTCTCTGTCTCTCTGTCTTTTTGTCTCTCTGTGTATCCTCTGTCTCCGTCTTTATCTCTGTCCTCTGCCTCTTTCTCTGTCTGTCTGTCTGTCTGTCTGTCTGTCTGTCTGTCTGTCTCTCTCTCTCTCTCCTCTCTCTCTCTCTCTCTCTCTCTCTCTCTCTCTCTCTCTCTCTCTCTCCTCTCTCTCTCTCTCTCTCTGGAATTCTGACCTCAATGTTTTATCAGGATTGTTGCTCTGCTATTATCGCCTCGTTACCAGCATTATAAGAAGAAGAATTTGATTTATACATGAATGTTTATGTATATACCTTTCTTGATGGCTTGGGTTTACTCCTTTTGTCCTCTCAGTTCCTATAGAACAGGGAGTACTTTACAATGGGAACGAAGAAATGCTGTCTGTGTGTCTGTCTGTCTGTCTGTCTGCCTGTGTGTCTGTCTCTGTGTCTGTCCGTGGTCAAAATGTGTTCCACTCGCTCCAGACAACACTTCTGGGCCGATCTTTCTGAAAATTTGTAGGTATGTTCATTATGGGCCACGGATGATGCCCGATGTTTTATTTCACCAGAATAACCGTTACTAACGGCTGTAACAGACCAAAACGGTTTTTCTTCTTTATGGGATATCTATAAAAAAAAAAAGTGTTTAGCTGATTTATAGGTAAACTGCGAGTACGTTTATATGCTTTGCATCTTGTTTTTTCTTCCTATGAGTGTATCAGCCGTAGATTGTCTATGTTCCGTCCTTCGAAATGAGAGGTCGGGGTATAAGCAGGGAGTGACCTGGAAGCGGTGATGAAAGAACGAGTGACTGTGTCCTAGTTCACTGGTTCTTTCTTTGTTTTTGTTTATGTTTTTCCCTTGCTTCTGTGAAGGCATAATGTAAAGAAGGCGTTGGCTTGTCCTTTTTTTTACCTCAATAAAACATTCGTATTCGTATTTTATATTCTGTCTGCC
>CM031608.1:37729613-37732113 GCA_018398815.1 Conus ventricosus | reverse complement strand
TTTCCATCGTTTTATTTTTTGTTTTTAATACATTTATTTTCCAACACACGATGATGTCAGAGGCATCATCTGCGTAATTTCGATATTTCCTCTGTACGTGTGTGTGCTAGCATGCCTGTTGATAATTCCGTGAACTGCAATTTCCCCTATGGATTAAGGAGACTAAGATTGGTTAAGTCTGCTTTAATACATCATGTTGTTTTGATGGGAATTGTCATTTTCCTATCTTTGTCTCTGTCTATCTTTCTGTCCCTCTGTTTGTTTGTCTGTCTGTCCCCTCTCTCTCTGACTCCGTCTATCTATCTATCTGTCTCTCCGACTGTCTCTGTTTCTCTCTCTCTCTCTCTCTCTCTCTCTCCTCTATATATATATATAGAATTATAAACAAAGCTTGCTCTTCTGTCTTAGATTGTAGAAATAGGGGGAGATAAGCATTCATATCTGCAGTGGTAGATAATTCTGCCTAACTGACAGTATGCGCTTGAGTGGGTGAATGGGGAAATATAAAATAAATGCTTCTCAAAATGAGCCTTCAGCAAGCTTATAGTCTCCAAGAGGGAGACAATCTCCAATGGGGAGAAAACTCACTAACATATAACTCCTGGTCATATACCATTATTTCGAAACCTGATTGTTTCTCCTCAGTGACCGCGGAAAGTGGTAATTTGACTTCTCTGCCTTTTCAGTTTTAAGAAGAATGCAATCCCAGAAAAGGCTGGTGTGCAATACCGTAGTATGTTTGTTGAGTTTTCAAAAAACCAACCAAAGGTGCCACCTGAGAAGCAAAAGAAAATCATGAAAAAGCAAAACAAGCTACATTTTCTTGTGAAAAGTAGAAAATATAAAAAGATAACCTCTTAAGACACAAGTGCTGAGGGCCAGTTCTTGGAATGAATCCGCAAGGGATTAAATTACAACAAACTAATAAATTCCAAGGATAAGTACCGAGCACCCTTCCAGCAACTTACAGAGCATCTTGGTGTTGCAATGACTGCAAGAAATATTGAATTATAAACAAAGCTTGCTCTTATGTCTTAGATTGTAGAAATAGGGGGAGATAAGCATTCATATCTGCAGTGGTAGATGATTCTGCCTAACTAACAGTATGTGCTTGAGTGGGTGAATGGGGAAAAATAAAATAAATGCTTCTCAAAATGAGTCTTCAGCAAGCTTGTAGTCTCCAATATAATATATATGTGTGTGTGTGTGTGTGTGTGTGTGTGTGTGTGTGTGTGTGTGTGTGTGTGTGTGTGTGTGTGTGTGTGTGTGTGTCTGTGTCTCTGTGTCTGTGTCTGTGTTTCTGTGTGTCTGCATGCGAATATTGCTAATGCATATATTTTTCTAATACAATGTTGTAAGAAGGTATGAGCGCACGAAAATGTGCATTTTTTCCCATGTAGTAGGAATTCGTGAGGTAACAGCCTTACACAATGCATTAAGTATCGAAACGCATGTGGTAGTGCGCGATACATAGCACTCACATTCTGGGTGACGTGTTTCTGAATGATCATACATAACTTTCTTTTTACTAGTGTAAAATAGTATCACGCAGCGAAACACTCACGCTTAAGAGTTATCATATCAGAATCGGGAAAGAAGGGAGATAAGCACAATCTACGTTTGTGGAAGAAAAAAATTAAATAAACTGAAAGAACAGGTGTGGGGATTCGGTAAAAGTGTTTGGCGTGTGGATGAGGGATGGGTGCGGGGTGGATACTTAGGGAACGGGGAGAGGGGATGGAAGGGACTTGGGAGGAGGCGGGGTTCGGGGGGAAGAGGAAAGGAGATGGCGTGGTGGAGGGGAGGTAAGGGGGGGGGGGGGCGCACAGAGTTAGTGCAATTTTGTTTGTGGCAAGTTTTTGAGAGTTTGATGATTTAACATTTGGCGAAAATGTATGTCATTAGAGTTCCGCAAGGAAACTCACTTTGGCTGCTAGATAAATCTTGGTGGAAAAAAATAACACTTTTATTTCTTTCCAGCTGTATGTACTGGTGAAGTCTTCCTCTGCGTTTTATTCTTCTGGTCAGGTACTAGACCTTGATTTTCTTTAACAATCCATCCGTATGAAGTGTTATATCATTAGAATACTCATTTTACTGTGCGATTTGACATGACTTGTTGATAGGTTTATATTGTCAGTGTTTTTTTTTTTTGGTTTTTTTTTTAGACATGTACGATAGATATCAACCTTATCTCTTAACCTTGCAACTGATACTGGAAAGATAACGGGTTTATGACATGAATAATGTTTGCTCAGACTGATTTTAGAGTCTCTGATCACATCAGAAGAGTATGCTGGAAGAGTTGCGTATACGTATTTTTTGCTGGTTTTGGGAAATATATTTGCATCTGATCAGTGTATCGCGGGCTGCAAATTATTCTCTACGAGTGAGCTTTATCTAAGGGATTTGATTACTGGCGATTTTCCTGTACTCATTCAGGGATAAAATCTGAGCTTTGATGTAATTTCGGATTCATAAAGCATCTGTCAGGAGATCT
>CM031608.1:37717113-37724613 GCA_018398815.1 Conus ventricosus | reverse complement strand
TTCGTTGTCGATGTATAATCAGGTTCGACTCTTCTTGTGTCTGTATCGCTTGTCTCAGTTAATCCGATTGGCTCCTATTCACTTGGGAATCAATAAGAGGATGATTGACAAAGTTCTGCCGGCAGAAATAAATTTACTTTTGCGTATTAAATTACACACACACGCACTCTCTCTCTCTGTCTCTGTCTCTTTCACTCTCTCTCTCTCTCTCTCTCTCTCTCTCTCTCTCTCTCTCTCTCTCTCTCTCTCTTTTGCTGTGTGTGTGTGTGTGTGTGTGTGTGTGTGTGTGTGTGTGTGTGTGTGTGTGTGTGTGTGTGTGTATGTGTGTGTGTGTGTGTGTGTGTGTGTGTGTGTGTGTGTGTGCGCGCGCGTGCGTGCGCGCGCGCGTGCGTGCGTGCATGCGTGTGTGTGTGTGTGTGTGTGTGTGTGTGTGTGTGTGTGTGTGTGTGTGTGTGTGTGTGTGTGTGTGTAGGCGCTAAGATTTTTAAAGACTTTGTTTCAAATTTCATACGGGGAGGAGAGAGAGAGAGAGAGAGAGAGAGAGAGAGAGGAGAGAGAGAGAGAGAGAGAAAAGAGAGAGAGAGGGAGAGAGAGAGAGGAGAGAGAGGAGAGAGAGAGAGAGAAGGACCGACCGACAGACTGGCAGACCGACAGACAAGCGAGGAAAGATAGCTGGATAGACAAGAAAATAATGACTTGGATGAGCGTTTAATCCTCTGGTGTGTAACGGTGGGCACAGATGATGGTCCAAACATCCTGATGAGCAACACTCTGGCATAGCTCCCTGAATGCAGGGTTACCATTTGGTCATATGTCAAAGAACAACAAATGAGTGAGGAAAGTAGGTGGCAGCACCTTACCCTTTTTTCCTCTTGCTCTTCTTCTTGGTTTTCTTGGTTTTCGTGGTCTGCTCGACCTTGTAGGTCTTTTTGGTCTTCTTCTTCTTCTTGTAATTTATCCTTGTACTAATGCAGGTCTAGACCTAGGAGTTGTGTCCGATTTTTCCAAGTTTCCAGATAAGCCTCCGTGGACCTTTTTCAAACCAGAGATTCGTTTTGATCTTGCAGCTTTTCGCAAAGAGTCTGCCAGCTCTCTGGCATACAAGGCATTGTATGCTGACCTCTGTTCGAATTCCCATCCTATCAGAAAATTTTCACTGACGGTTCCAAGTCTGAAGATGGAGTGGCCTGTGCAGTCTATTGCCCTGGTGCTCCTTCTCAAATATTGTTGGAACATATTCCTTCAGATGCTTCTGTTTATTCTGCTGAACTTACTGCTCTGGTTCTGGCATTGAAGATAAGCTCTCAATCAGCAAAGAAGGACTTTCTGGTTTTGTCAGATTCGCTGTCAGCTTTGGAGGCCATAGCTGGTCGCAACCTTCAGCATCCCGAACTTTTACACTTTTTTAAAAACTTTTTACCAAGTTGAAAGCGGATGGTTACAACATTATTCTGGCTTGGGTTCCTGGTCATGTTGGCATCGGAGGGAATGAAATGGTTGATCGTTTGGCCAAGAATGCCACAACAGATAAACTGTCAAACATATCTATCCCCTGCTCAGATCTGAAACCAAATATTAATGATTTTGTCAGAGACCTCTGGCAGGAGGATTGGAATACACAGACGGATAACAAACTCTTTCAGATCCGTCCAAGCCTAACGGAGTTCCTCTCATCTACGTCTGGTGGTCGTAAAGAAGAAACAGTTCTATGCGGCTGCACACCGGCCATTCGTATTTTACCCATTCATACCTTTTAAAGAGTGAAGAAGCTCCATGGTGCATTCCATGTCATTGTGCCACTCACAATGAAACATGTTCTTTTAGAGTGTTTGGACTTGCATTGATGTGAGACACAAATATTTTACAGCAGATTCCATGAAAACCTTGTTCAGAGATGTCCTGCCTGACGCGATCTTTGAGTTCTGGAAAGAGATTAACATTTTTCATCAGATCTGAGGTTTTACAGTGGAAGTTTTTTTTAAGCAAACTTTTGGATGGGTTTTTAGAAGATGTATTTTAAAGAATTGTGTGAATGAAAGACTGGTGAGTTGATTTTACCGTGGTGACAGCTGATATGGCCCTTTTGCGGTCGGCTGGGCTCCAAGCAATATCATCTTATCTTATCTTACCTTATCTTATCTTATCCTATCTGACCCTATCTTATCTTATCATGTCATTATCGTATCGCATCTTTACCATATCATATCGTATCGCATCTTACCATATATCGTATCGCATCTTGTCTTATCTTATCTTATCTTATTATATTTTTTTCTTATCTTATCTAATCTTATCATCATCGTCGTCGTCGTCATCATCATCATCATCATCATCATCATCATCATCATCATCATCATCATCATCATCATCATCATCATCATCATCATCATCATGATCGTCATTTTCAGCATCAATTCTTCTTCTTCTTCTTCTTCTTCTTCTTCTTCTTCTTCTTCTTCTTCTACTACTACTACTACTACTACTCCTACTACTACTACTACTACTACTACTACTACTACTACTACTACTACTACCACCCTCGCCCTCATCTTTATTCCTCCTCCAATTCCTCCTCCTCCACCTCACTACTACTGCACTATTACCCGCTACTAATGCTGCTGCTGCTGCTACTGTTGTCACTACTACTACTATTACTGCTACTACTACTTCTATTGCTGCTACTGCTGCTGCTGCTGCTGCTGCTACTGTTTCTGCTGCTGCTGCTGCTGCTGCTACTACTAATATTACTTTTACTACTACTACTACTATTACTACTGCTACTACTACTACTAATGCTGCTGCTGCTACTACTGCTACTACCGTTGCCTCTACTACTACTGCAACTTCTACTGCTTCTACTACTACACTACTTCTTCTTCTTCTATACTACTACTACTACTACTACTACTACTACTACTACTATACTACTACTACTACAAGTTCTGCTACTACAACTACTGTTGCTACTGTTGCTGCTGCTGCTGCTTCTGCTACGACGACGACGACGACGATGACGACGACAACTGTTACCGTTGCTTCTGCTACTTGATTGATGATACTTGTGAAGTGTGATTCCCATCGCATTTGGTATGATGGCAGCTTCCCCCGAAGTTGATCATGTGCTCATATTTTAGGCATTCTGTCTTCTCTACTCTTTACGCTTTCTTCTTCGATCTGGCATCCTCTCTTTTCTCTTAAGCGTTTTTGGTCGGCGTTAAAATTTGTTTGTGAAATAGATACTGGCTATGGTATTTACAATTTAAATGCTGTTTAGCATCAAGGAAGGAAGACAGATTTTTTTTTTCTCATCAGAAACGTTGTGTTCCATGACACGTTCCGATGTATATTGTCTTGCCGTGATCATTTGTACTGTAATATTCTTTTCTTTATCACTGTTACCTGATGACAATGATGACGATGGTAAAGATGATGATGATGATGATGATGATGATTGATGATGATGATGATGATGATGATGATGATGATGATGATGATGATGATGATGACGATGACGACGACGATGATAATGATGTTGATGATGATGATGATGATGATGATGATGGATGATGATGATGATGATGATGATGATGATGATGATGAAGATGATGATGATGATGATGATGATGATGATGATGATGATGATGATGATGATGATGATGACGATTAAAAACAGAACCTCAACATTATCATCGTCAACAACAACAAAAACGACAGGAACAAGAACAAACAACAACAACAACAACAACAACAATGACGTCGACGACGACGATGATGACTGCTACTACGACAACAACAACAACAACAACAATAACAACAACAATGACGACGACGACAAAAACAAAAACAAGGAAGGCAACAACAACAACACAACAACAACAACAACAACAACAACAACAACAACAACAACAACAACATTAACAACAACAACAACGTCAATAATCAAACTTTTTTTTACCCTATTTCTCTGTACAGGCGCAGCTAGCTGACCAACAACAACCAGCCATTCTCCCTACAGTTCAGTGATCACTCACTTGTGAATGGTTGTCTCTGCCCACCATCCTCATCATCAACCCAAACAACTGCTTCCCTTCCCTTCTTCGACCCCCTCCACCCCCTCCACCCCCCCCCCCCCCCCCCCCCCCCCCCCCCCCCCCCACGCTTCTTCACCCCATCTACTGGCAACCGTGAACAGAACACACGCCCGGTCGCTGCCAGACCCACCCACCCCCATCCTAACCGATGCGTCTGTGAGACCTGAGGCCAACAGAAGGGTCAATACACAGCGGCGGCGTGGCGGCGGGCAGCAGGGCGGGAGGGTAGGGGGTAGGGTGTGGGGGGGGAGGTGGTGGTCCTGCCCTGACTTCTTCTATCTTACACCCAGTGTGTCTTAGCGGGGCCATTTCCGCTGAAGAACCCAGGCTACGGATGCGGTTTGGACACCGCGGAAGGAAAACATCGTTATTACACGCGTCCCATCAGCAACAACAGCAGAATGAACAGCGGCAGTATCATCAAATACTAGCTGGCTGCTCTTCAACACAGTCACCAGGTGCGCCCCGCCCAGTGGTAACAAAGAAAGAGAAGAAGGAGAAGAACTGAAAAAGAAAGAAAAGACAGAGATGACAACAACAACGGTGACATACAGCAGCGAGTTAACAAGGGCTACGACGACAGCTGAAGCTACGGAGTCAATAGCACTTAATTAAACAACACGAATAAAATGAGCAGCAGCAGCAG
The DNA here is from genome assembly GCA_018398815.1 of Conus ventricosus. NCBI lineage: Eukaryota > Metazoa > Mollusca > Gastropoda > Neogastropoda > Conidae > Conus > Conus ventricosus. The sequence continues at coordinate 37,719,876 of CM031608.1, read as the reverse complement.
CAGCAGCAGTAGTAGTAGCAGCAGCCGCAATGGTAATTCCTGATTGCAGTTGAGCTTGGATCGGTCGGTGGAGATCACATTGGTGTATTCTGGCACCACCCAGAGTGGCTACAGTTCCTCTTTCGGACAAAAAGAAAAGAAAAAAAGAAAACAAACAAACAAACAAAGGAAAAAGAAAGAAAGAAAGAAAGAAAGAAAGAAAGAAAGAAAGAAAGAAAGAAAGAGTAAGCTGAAAATCACAAGTGAAAGACAATATTTTCTGAAACGTTCCAAGGAAATTATTTGGAAGCGGCAAACCGTATCTTTTTGCAGCATTGAAATAAAGCTGTGTTTGAGCGGCAAACCGTATCTTTTTGCAGCATTGAAATAAAGCTGTGTTTGAGCGGCAAACCGTATCTTTTTGCAGCATTGAAAAAAGCTGTGTTTGCTCAAGAAACATAACACAGCTAATATAGTCGATTTTTTTTTAACCTTACATCCTTTCACGTCATATTGACGGATGTGTTTACTTCATTATTCTCTCCTCGGAATGCTGATTCGCAGATTTTTCAAAGAACAGAGTGTATAAAGGAAAAGCTGTTTCAAGTGAGGGACAAAAACTGTGTCACAAAATTGCGTAGTGATTGATAGACGTGTGTGGGGGATTTTGTACCGGATGTATGTTTCTTCTGTTGTCCCCCCTCATCTCTTAGACTGCGTAATTGTGTGTGCATTTTTTTTTTTTAAACAAAGATTTGATAATTTTTTTAATCCTCGTTTCGGGGCAATCTGTGCCAGTGCTGAGAATTCGTGTGGTCAACAGGCGTTGCTACAAAGTGTGTTTGCAGGAGATGAGATGACGTTTTACGCTGTGACTGCTGCTGTGTGTCTGAGGACGAAGAAAGGAAGAAAAGGATACTGCACTCAAAGAAATGTCTCTCAGGAAAGAGTTTTTGGGTCTCAGTGATTAATCCATCCATCCATCCATCCATCCATCCATGCATCCATGCATCCATTTATACATATATGCATACATACACACAAACATACATACATACATATTACTACTGCAGCTGCTACTATTACTACTACAATTGCTACTATACTACTACTACTACTACTACTACTACTACTACTACTACTACTACTACTACTAAATCTAAACTGCTAGATCAATCACTACCACCAGATCAGTAACACATGTATCTTCAATAACAGGAAAATGAGTAAAGCTCCACAAGAAAGCTACCAAGCGCAAGAAGAAGGTGGTGCGTGCCCCTCCCAGTAAACACCAAACGCAGCCATTGTTAACCCTGCTCTGAGCAGCGAGCTTCCTCCGTCAAGCCCCCGTCCGCAGTAGTCCCGGCACGACAATGGCGACCCCCACTCCCTCACCCGCCGCCCCTGACCCAGCTGAGCACCCGGATGACGTCTACGATGTGGCGCTGGGTCACGGCGAGCTGGCGCACGAGAACTACAGCATGATGTATGACCTTCACGACCCGCACGCCATGCCCTTCCTCAAACCGGAAACCCTGGAGCAGATCCTGGGTCACCGGGTCGCTTCTACAACGGGACTCACGTGCTGTGCCCGATCAACACGTCCTGCCCGATTCCTGAACGGATCTAACCTCCGGTGCATCTACAAGCTGCCTCCGTTGCCCAAGGAGTTGTACTTCACCGACGACAGCGCGGTCTCCGTCATCGCCTACGCCTGCCTCTTCTTAGTGGCGGCTTGCGGGAATCTGACGGTGTTCATCACCTTGTTCAGGAATCGTGGGGTCAAGTCCAGGGTGAACCTGTTCATCATGCACCTGGCCATCGCGGACCTGCTCGTGACGTTCATGATGCTGCCTTTGGAGATCGCCTGGCACGCCACCGTGGCGTGGTTGGCTGGGGACGCTATGTGTCGGCTGATGATGTTCTTCAGGGCCTTCGGGTTCTACCTGAGCTCCTGCATCCTGGTGACTATCTCGCTGGACCGCTACTTCGCCATCATGCACCCGTTGTCCATCAACGACGCCACCCGTCGGGCAAGATCATGCTCATCTTCTCCTGGGCGTTCAGCATCGTGTCCAGCATACCTCAGGTGAGTCCTTTGTCTGGAGTTTTTGTCTGATGGATTGATGACTCTGTCTTGCTGTCATGTCCGGGGTTTACCCATTTCTGTCTTTATGTGTGTCTCTCTTGGTTCTTTTAACGATGACGTAAAACTATGGGGGGAAACCCTTAATATCTGGTACCACCTGTCTGTGTCATTTCGTACTCCTAATTTTCCGTCTCTGTCTTTGCTTTTGGACTGTCTGTATATCTGTCTGTCCTTCCGTCCGTCCGTTCGTCTGTTTGTCTGCCTGTCTGTCTGTCTCTCTCCTCTGGCTTTCCCTTCCTCCTTTTCTTTTTTGCACTCAACACATGTACTCTCTCTCTCCCTCCCTCCCTCCCTCCCTCCCTCCTCTCTCTCTCTCTCTCTCTCTCTCTCTCTCTCTCTCTCTCTCTCTCTCTCTCTCTCTCTCTCTCTCTCTTTTTCTCTCATAGGTACTGGTAAAGTAAAATAGCGCACTGTTTAAGTTTAGATTTTTTTTTTCCTGATATTGCTTATCATCGTTTCAGGTACAGTGCTATTAGTGAAAATGAACTAACATGCCGCTTACGAAATCAGGCTGAAGAAGATCAAATCCATTTCTTTTTGCTATCTGCTTTACATGACATAAGAGTAAAATTCATGAAGCCAAAGTTATTTTCTGACGCTTATGTTTTAAGAGTAAATATACTCCCAATATCAGG
>CM031608.1:37702113-37704613 GCA_018398815.1 Conus ventricosus | reverse complement strand
TCGCGGACTGGGTGTCAATGCACAGCGCTACATCCACCAGGTGCTCAGACCCCATGTCGATCCTTTTTTTGCGCAACATCCAAACTGGACATTCCAACAGGACAATGCAAGACCACACACCGCCAGGGCCACCCAGCAATTTCTTCAGCATAACAACGTCAATGTGCTGCCCTGGCCAGCCCTCAGTCCCGATTTAAACCCAATAGAACATTTTGGGATGAACTTGGCAGACGGTTGGACCTCCTGCGTCCACGACCAGCAACAGCGGCTCAACTTCACCAGGCCATCGTCCATGTGTGGGCTGGTGTGCCAAGGGGACGCATCAACCACCTGGTCCACTCAGTGAGCCGCAGGTGTCAAGCAGTTGTCAACGCAAATGGTGGCCACAAACGGTATTAGGACTTCAAGCTGGTTTGTCACGTGACCTTGGATTTTCCACACAAAGGACATATTGCTGATGACATTTTCACACATTACCGGTGTAATGAATCAAATCACGTTGAATTCTCGCTTCCACTCTGTACAATTGTGACCAATAAAATTCACCCCCAACCTTCAGCTTGTTTTGTTTTCGCGTTTTTGATGGAAGTCAGTATATATATATATATATATATATATATATATATATATATATATATATATATATATATATATATAATATATATATATATATATATATATATCATAAACAGTATAAAAACGTCCTTAAAAAATCTGAAAAAGCTCAACCCCTCGGGGAGCAACATTTGTTAAAAATATTATTAAAATGAAGTGCTAAAATTCATATATATATATATATATATGCATCTATGTATGTGTATTTGTGTGTATGTATGTATGTACTAGATGATACTAAAACGCAACACAGAACACTGAGAATGTCAGACCTACTGTTTCTGGTCATTTTTTTCTCACCTCTGTCCTTCACGTGTCAGAATCCAGACTCTCCGCAAGAAAACTTGTGAAAATACTTAAAAGAAAATCACAACAGTCTGTCCAACTCTGACTGGGCTATAACGTGTGCAATATTCGTAATACATGTGTCATATAAATCATGGTCAATGCTTTCAAAATATACAGTATTTATACCATTTAATTTGCATCGCCCTGTTAGAATTGAGCAATTTAGTAGTTTATGATGAACCGAAAATTTTCCCTCACATATGCACCTAACATCTGGAGAGAATGTTGTGTTCCATGTGTTTAACCTGCGTTTATTGATTATCTGTCTTATGTATCTTGGACAGGAAGGCAACACATGTGACGTCCCAGTGATATTTCTGTTATACATACAGTTTTCTAACAAATGAAGCATTTCTTTTATAGATGGTTTCAAATGACATTCAGAAATAGGCTGGACATTTCCCAAAGCTCCCTGTGTAGCTAGAATGTCAGCTATTTCATTTCACTTTATAAGCCCCAGTATGATGGCACCCAGCAAAAGCCAATGCCTATACATCGATTTCTTAAAACAGCGAAGAACGTATTGAATTTCACAAGATAAATCTGTTCTAGTTTTGCAGTTCAGCTGTTGCAGTGGTTGTGGAACTGTTTTCGGGTCTACGCATAACAATGTAGTAAAGATGGCCTTTGGTGTGTCAAGAATGTACATCAAAGCCGTTAGTATTGCATACAATTATGCTGTATAAATAGGAAACCCCTTCCAACATGAAGAGATTCTATCACGTTTAACTCTGGTCTTACCAATCCGGAACCACTTTCATCTGATTCTAATTCTGATCCACCTGCGTAAATTTTCAAATCATCGAGAGAGCTTATGTGCATATGTTCTTGAGCTTTAACAGCTAATACATTAAAGTTTTCATTTTTTATCTAAGAGATTACGTTCATAATCAAAATTTCCATTTAAATGTTCACATGGAGGCATTCGAGGAACAGACGGTTGTCTGAAACTGAAGTTATATCAATATTACAGATTGACAGAACATCGCAAGCATAATTTCGGATAGGTTGGAGATATGAAATAGTTCTAGCTCTTTTAGGAAAATATCTATCTGAGCCAATGGAAATTTCTTCTCTCACCGAATTTTCAACCGTGAAACTCCGAACTATATACTTTGTCACATCCAATTTTCGTTGTTCATCAAGAGGAAGAATGTGTGCCTCTTTGTAACACTCCAATGTGTTTGTATGTACCGGATCACCCAGTCCTAATTTGATAACTTTGCTGTCTACACTTTGTAGTTTCTCGAGTAGAGAATACACTGCAGGAAAATAAACTTCCTGTCCATATATTAATTTTGATCGTACTAAGGAAAGTGAAAAGAGTGTTTGTGTCTTGGCCCCATGGTTAACTGCTGATAATTGTAAGGATATCTGATAGTTTTCTCGCCTTGTGTAGCAAATGACCTATGTGCACCTTCCATTTAAACTTTGGTGCTAAATACATTCCAAATAAACTTTACTTTCTGCTTATATTTTAGTAGGTTATACTCGAGAGTGAATGTAGGTAGTAACTCAAGATTATGACCATTGTGAA
>CM031608.1:37694613-37697113 GCA_018398815.1 Conus ventricosus | reverse complement strand
CAAACAACATAAACCAGCTCAGAACCAAGGACATACGAAGTTATAAATTATACCTCGGGTAGGGTGCCATTATTTCATCAGAGTCATCTTCGTTCCAGGTTTTGTGCCCGTCTTTCAAATTATTTTATGCGCAGACGAGCACTGCTATGTGCGAAGACAGTGAAAATTCGTAGTATGCCCCTGCCCTTCGCCCTTATCTTTCTGATCGCCACGCTGCTTCAAAGGACTGGCGATGTTGAGTTGAACCCAGGACCTGGTGAAGATTCAAAGAAGACGGAAACAGAAACTATGCGCCAAACGCGATTCCAGTCAGCAAGCAGTAACCTGTCTGTGGACGGCAGAACAAGTTCAACCGATATGACGGGGTCCGATCGAGAACCCTCCATCCATGACGTTCTGCAGTCTCTTACAGATATGGACCAGAGCTTGTCACGACGGCTGGATACCCTGAATACTCACGTCAACAATCTCAGTGAAGCGGTGTCCGGTATTAAGGAAGAAGTGACAAAACAACGCGGGGAAATTGAAGTTTTGAAAACTGAAAATGAGCAATTGAGAGCAATCAATCGTGAACTGTCTGAGAGAGTTGAACAGATGGAAAAACAGCTTGACGATCAAGTTAGGAAGGTCAAAGAGAAACAACCTGATTTTCTCTGGCCTTAAAAAGCAGAAGTCGAAGGAAACGAGAGACGATTTCGAAAACCTGGTACAAAGTGTAATCAAAGACCAGTTGAGGATTACGAATGACATTTCTTTGGACACAGCTCACCGACTGGGGAAAAGTGACAACGCTCCTATTGTGGCGAGATTTACCAACTTCAAGAACAAAGAATGTGTACTAAGAGCCAAGAGACAATTAAGATATCTGAATAAAGGAAACTCTATCTTCATCGCCGAAAACAATTCTAAAGGAGTCCGTGTGGTACGGAAGAAGCTGGTGCCCTTCCTCAAGAGGGCCAAGGAAGACAAATTGAAGAAGGCCAGCATGGTTTTCGACCACCTCCGGATCGATGGCAAGCGATGGTACTACGATCAAATGAACGACGCCCTAAGAGACTCAAAGTGATGTGTCGGCCAACAGAAGGCTGAGAAACTTCCAACAGAAATTCAAATAATTATGAAACTAACAAGTCTACCACATGCCCAGGAGAAAGCTGTGACGAACATTGTTCTCTCCTCGACGGACTCAGTGGACGGGAATGCTGTGATGAAGCAGCGTGTGTGGGGTTGTGTCAATTGAGGGGGGGGGGGGAGGGGGGAGGGCGAGATCCCGTGGGTCTGGGCAGGAGGGGTTTGATTCTGTGCTCACACACTGTGACAGAACTTGTGTTGGTGTTGATTCTGTGCATCACTTGGATAATGGAGAAGAGGTGTGTTGAACAAAGACTGATAATTCCACTTTCGTCACCGGGAGAGAGAGAGAGAGAGAGAGAGAGAGAGAGAGAGAGAGAGAGAGAGTATGATATTGCTTTCTCTCGACCTTCCATTCTTGTCATCTCTCTCTCTCTCTCTCTCTCTCTCTCTCTCTCTCTCTCTCTCTCTCTCTCTCTCTCTCTCTCTCTCTCTCTCTCTCGCGTTTCCTCGGTTCTTCTGTCTTTCTTTCCGTCTTTTTCTCCCCTTGCCATTTACCTTTCCTTCCGTCTGTCTGTCTATCTATCTGTCTTTGTTTTCCTTTTTCTTGTCGCTCTTTCATTCTGTGGCGCCTTCCTCCATCTTTCTCTCTTTCTTTCTTACACCGCCTTTCTTCTTTTATGTTTGTTTTCTTGTCTGTCTGTTTCTGTCTTACTCTGAGCATGAATGTCTTTATCTCCTCTTCTTCTTGTTTATTTTCTTTCTTTGTTCTCACTTGTTCATGCTTTTCATTCCTTTTCTCTGTTATTCTTTCTTTCTTTTTGCTCGCCCCCCCCCCCTCCCCCTTTTCTTCCAGGTTTTTAGATATCATTCTTTCTTTGCCTCTTCCCCTCCCCCCTGTCCACCCCCCCCCCCCCCTCCCTTTTTTCCAAGTGCATTTAGTTTCAGTTCTGTCTGCCGACTCTTTCGTCTTCTTTCTTGTAAATGTCTAAAGTTCTTCCACTGTGTTTTTTCTCTCCCCCCCCCCCCCCCCCCCCCCCATTTTTTGTGTGTTTTCAGGTTGAACTACATTCTTTCTTTTGTACGTTTCTCTCTTTCTTTTTCTTTTTTTGTGTGTTTTCTGCCCGTCCTTTGTGTTTTCTATTTCATCTTTTTTTCTTTTCTTTTCTTTTTTACGGAGGATAGTTCTTTACGTCCAAGTTTAGCGGTTGTTTTCCTTTCACCTGGTTGCTATTTCGTCTTTGTGTGTTCTGTTTTACTGCACGCAGCCAAAACACAATTTAACGCATCTTTCGAAAACGCTAAATAGAACAAACAAAGAAACTTAAAAAGAAAGAAAAAAATGCACAGAAAATTGCTTACAACTTCTACACAGTTTCACGTTAAAGAGACTAGTCTCCACAACTTTCTTTAACCTTTCTTTTGGGGA
>CM031608.1:37674613-37679613 GCA_018398815.1 Conus ventricosus | reverse complement strand
TTTAGTCTTTAAAGAATGTGTGTGTGTGTGTGTGTGTGTGTGTGTGTGTGTGTGTGTGTGTGTGTGTGTGTGTGTGTGTGTGTGTGTGCGCGCGCGCGTGCGTGCTATGTGCGTGCGTGTGTGTGTGTGTGTGCGCGCGCTGGCCGTAATCTCAACTACCCTGAACAACTGAACATTGAGAGAGAGAGAGAGAGAGAGAGAGAGAGAGAGAGAGAGAGAGAGAGAGAGAGAGAGAGTTTCCACCTCTCCACAATCTCATAGATACCTAGTTCTTACTTGGGGTTCCTGTCATATTGGCATTCAAAGCAAATAGATGGCCAAACATCTTGCCAAAAGAAAGCCACCAGGAAAGATGTTCTCAAGATCATCAGTGTCCCCGAGAGCCCAAATCAATCCTTACAGCAACGATCTCTCACTAAATGACTGGAACACAAAAACGAACAAGACCCCCCCCCCCCCCCTCCTCCTCCATCCCCTCGCCTTGCAAAACTTGAGTTTTTAACCATCTGCTATAGGTAGTCACTAGGAAGGAACGTTCCGTGGCGATTACACACGGGCCAATTCTTTTGCACACCGCCATTACTGTTTTCAAAGCATTGAGTTTTCAAGATATGTATAGTTTGAAGAGCGACTTCCATGAGGCTTTTCTTTTACTTACAAGTGAGGCGACGGTAGGTGGAAATCTAAACAAATCTTAAAAATGTGCTTGAAATAACTATGCCAAACAACATGGACAAATGATTGGCAAACAAAACACAACGCGTTTCGAGCTCTGAGGTCTTCTTCAGGCAAGATAAACAATACGCAGGACAACGAAAATGAAGAATGAGCAATGCCTTATCTTGTCAAATTCGGCGCAAGATGGGTGTTGAATGAAAAGAAGGTCGCTGGGAAGGAGACAATGCGTGTTGAAATAGTAATGATGATAAGAACAATACTGATAGCAATAGTATGATGATGATGATGATGATGATGATGATTGATGATGATGATGATGATGATGATGATGATGATGATAAACATCATTGAAAAAAATAATAATAAAGAGGGATTACTTCCACTTTTGGTGAGAAGATAACAATAGCAGTTGTAGCATAGGAGAACGGGGTGGGGGTGGGGGGTGGGGGGGGGGCGAGCGGGCGGGGATTAGATGATTCTCTAACAGCATGATTGTCGTGGCAACAGCGTTAGTGGCGATAATGATGTTGAGCCTTTTTTCTTTTGTTTGGTTGGTTGTTGTTCCAAAGACTGTCGGCATTTACGTAGAGTGGAACATCGCACACTTTACAGCAGACGCTATAAATATTTATGAACAGAGATGTTCAAGCAGATATGATTTTTTGATTGTGCCTTTTTTCATGTGATCAACGGTTTTGTGGAAAGTAGATTTCCTTTCAAGCCCTTTAAAAATGTTTGGATGAACTTTTGAACGGAGGTATAACATAGACTTAGTCATTACAAAAGACATAGCAACAACCATGTCATGGCCCTTGTGATCTGGTTTATAATCAACAAATCTCTCTCTCTCTCTCTCTCTCTCTCTCTCTCTCTCTCTCTCTCTCTCTCTCTCTCTCTCTGTTTGTCTGTCTGTCTGTCTGTCTGTCTGTCTGTCTCTCTCTCTCTCTCTCCTCTCCTCTCTCTCTCTCTCTCTCTCTCTTTCCCTCTCTCCATATCTCTCTCTGTTTGTCTGTATGTCTATCTGTCTGTCACTCTGTCAGTCTGTCTGTCTGTCTGTCTGTCTGTCTCTCTCCATGATTACCGTCCTCTTTCCTTCTTCCTTTCCTTTCTTTTTCTTCTTTTTTTTTTTTTTAAATTTCTTCCATTTCCCCCATCCGCCCCATTTTCTGTGCTGTCAGCGTTCTCTCTCCGCTCCTTCTGTTGCAGTGGAGCTTTGCCAAGACAAATGGACAGTGTTTCTAGCACATTGACATGCAGGGCAACATTCAGCTCCAATTTGGTTGTGGTTCAGCACACACACACACGTGACGGAAGAGAGGGTCAGGATGTGGGGTAGGCCTATAGGGACGATGACGCGATGGTGGCCACCAGGAGGGATTGTGGGGGTGGAGGTGAGAAAGATTGTTGAGAAATAAACAGTCGATGAGGAACTGGAGGGGAGGGGGGGGGGGGGGTAGAGAATCGCGGTTATGGGAAATGGTTAGGGGAAGAAAAGGTTTGGGAAAAGGTGGATCGACAGAAAGGAGGGGGTGGGGGAGGGAGTAGGAGTGTAATGAGAAAGCAATTTTGAGAACTTGGACAACTAAAGAAAAGTAATTAAGAGAGAGAGAGAGAGAGAGAGAGAGGAGAGAGAGAGAGAGAGAGAGAGAGAGAGAGAGAGAGGAGGGAGGGAGGAGAGAAAGAGAGAGAGGGAGAGAGGTTAAAAAAACAATACATACTCACTTAATTAAAAAGAGCGAGAGAATTACTGAATGGAAGAACATGATGCAGACGAGTAAAGAATAGAGCAAATAAAAAACAAAAACACAAGAAAAGTAGAAGCAAAACAGATGTTTGAATGTTTCCGCATCTCTTATATTTATTGCTTTTTTTTTAAAATGAAAATAGGACCTTGGGAAAGGATATCGTCTTCGTGGACATTAACCTGTCTGTATCCTTCATTCCTTTGCTCTATATCTTGAAATGAAATTATTAAAGAAAATTCATTTTCTATCGTTAAGGAGATAAAGAAATCACTTTTTAATTAAACAACACATTTTGACATGACGCATTTTCGTGGAATACATTTTTCATCAGAACTGTTTAATACACACACACACACACACACACACACACAACACACACACACACACACACACAACACACACACACACACACACACACACACACTCGCACATTCATATCACTCTTCATCTATCCTTCGGAAGGCGTGCGTTATGACGACGATAATGGTAAAATGTATCTGGTAATGTGGGGTAACTTGAAATCAACGCATCTCTTGAATCCTGGTCCCGGAAAAGTGGACGCCCGTGTCTTCAAGAATACGGCCGAATCCTGCAATATAAACACACTGTATTAAGTCGTCTGTCTGTGGGAAGTCTGGCTGGGAACACAGACATACACAAAGTCGATGGTTGGATGTCAGCATTGGGAACAGCCAACAGATGGTGCAGTACGCATTAACGCACATGAGTACATATGCATACATAGGAAATACATGACCCTTCCTTCGTGCCACCAAAGGCACGACTCCTGTCCAAAGGTGAAAAGAAAAAAAAGCAGGGGGGGGGGGGGGGGGTGTGCAGAGCACATTTTTAACGAAGAGAGAGAGAAGAGAGAGAGAAGTGGAGAGAGAGAGAGAGAGAGAGAGAGAGAATGAATGAGTGAATGAATGAATGAATGAATGATGAATGAATGAATGAATGAATGAATGAATGAATGAAGGAGGTGGACTATTCATGCAGGCTCAGCCCACATGAAGGAGTAAATGTATAATATATACGTTCATCTTACCAATTTTAAACAAATATAATTAACAACGACAAGATGAGAGAGAGAGAGAGAGGGAGGAGAGAGAGGAGAGAGAGAGGAGGATGAGAGAAGAGGAGGGAGAGTGACGAGAGAGAGAGACAGACAGAGAGAGAGAGACAGAGAGAGAGAGACAGACAGACAGACAGAGACAGAGAGAGAGAGAGACGGAGAGAGTAAGAGAGAGTGAGAGAGAGAGAGAGAGAGAGAGAGAGAGAGTATAACATAAATGTTCAATGTGGTCAGACTGCTAAAGCCCACTCACAATGAGACGGCGGGCATGGGACGGGAAGCATACAACAGCAAAGATTGACAAACAGTACAACAGTACACGTTATAAGATCATCATGTCTTGGATTCCAGATCAATAAAATGGAATGAAATGACTGGAAAATGTTGTACGCTTTCAACACAGTGTCAAAAGTGTCTGTTTCACCGTATTAGCTGGGGAAGTCAAGATATTTGTAATACAAAACGATGCACCGCGAGAAGAAGAAAAAGAAGTTTCCATTGGAAACATCACAAATGCCAGGTCCGTGCGTACCTGTTTAAACATTTGACGCAGAATATCAATTTCTCTTTTTCGATTCCTCCGAAGTTTCCATTAATTTTCACAACAGATATAGACTGACAGTTGTTGGTTTTGCTGTGGCGATTCACAGTTTCGTTCGACCGAGCAGGCGTTTTTCATCCTAGTCTTGATTTCATTTAGGAGTTCACTTTCGGACATCCCTACCACACAGTGTTCTACAGTACAAGGCTTTGTCCTTATCCAAGTCTTCGTTGAGAGCGATTGCCTCTACCTGTGTGTCTGTGTCACATTTAGTCATGTCATTGGAGGACAGGATTACAGAGAGAGAGAGAGGAGAGAGAGAGGAGAGAGAGAGAGAGAGAGAGAGAGAGAGAGAGAGAGAGGAGAGAGGTCTCAAACAAAATCATGTCAACACAAACAGATTAGATTTAGATGGACACGTCCTTCGATGACCAATCTGACTCCGAATAACAATGACAGTTGACAATCGGAGGTCGATGACAATGTGGTGATCTTCGCTCTCGATTGAAAAAACAAACAAACAAACAAACACACAAAACAAACAAACAAACAAACAAACAAACGAAGCGAGAGCAGGTTGTCTGGCCATGCTGCGCTCAGGAAATGTTCAGCAGTATGTGGACATTCCCTGACAGACATGCTGACTCAGGAAATGTTCAGCAGTATGTGGACATTCCCTGACAGACATGCTGACTCAGGAAATGTTCAGCAGTATGTGGACATTCCCTGACAGACATGCTGACTCAGGAAATGTTCAGCAGTATGTGGACATTCCCTGACAGACATGCTGATGAAAGGAAATGTTCAGCAGTATGTGGACATTCCCTGACAGACATGCTGACTCAGGAAATGTTCAGCAGTATGTGGACATTCCCTGACAGACATGCTGATGAAAGGAAATGTTCAGCAGTATGTGGACATTCCTGACAGACATGCTGACTCAGGAAATGTTCAGCAGTAT
>CM031608.1:37659613-37664613 GCA_018398815.1 Conus ventricosus | reverse complement strand
TTTCTTTTGCTTCTTAGGTGACACCTTTGGTTGTTTTTTTTTGAAAACTCAACAAACATACTACGGTATTGCACACCAGCCTTTTTCTGGATAGCATTCTTCTTAAAACCGAAAGGCAGAGGAGTGAAATTACCACTTTTCGCGGTCATGAGGAGAAACAATCAGGTTTCGAAATATCGGTATATATATATATATATATATATATATATATATATATATATATATATATATATATATATATATATATATATATATCAATGATGTTAAAGGAAGGTTAAAACTCGAGGTTAAAACTCTACAAATTTGTTTCGAGCTTGCTGTGCTGTCATCAGGATGTTTTGGTTTGCCCACCGCCGATGTTATAAAGCGTGTGGGTTCCCGTTTGCGGTTGTTTGCACGTGCGGGTTGGCTTGCACGTGTTTTTGGGGGCTTTTAGGTTTTTGTTTTGGGTGTGTTCACTAACAACGATTTCCATTTATGCCTGCAGTTGTTTACTATTTCTGTTTTGGTGTTTAAAGTTGCTAAGTGTGGTTTGCATAGTATTAACCATTTTTCAGTTAAACATAGGTTGCACCTTTTTGAAACATTGCTGTATGGTGATGCTCTTTTTATGATTTTCCAGGATATATTGTAGCTTGTTTTTGCATCTTTGAGTTTCCAGATATATTTGCTCAGTTCTGTTTGGTTTTTATATTTTTCTTTATTGAATGACTGTTTGTGGTTTGCATATCTGGTTTTGAAGTGGTTTTCAGTGATCCCTATGTATGTTTCTTTTTCATTTTCTGATGTTACAGTAGCCTGGTATACAATGTTTTTGTGGAGACAATTTATTGTTTAGTGGGCACTGCTCCTTTCTCGTGCAATTGCAAGATTTCCTTTCTTCACCCTTCTTTGCTGTGTTGATTTTCATTTTGTTGGATGCGTCAAATCAGGTTTTTGAGGTTGGGCATACATGAGTACGATAGTTTGACAGTGTTTTTATTAAATATTTTGGACAGTTTGTGCTCTTTTGGAAATGAAGTTGCTAGGATTTGGAAGAATTCTTTCCCTATGTTTGTTTTGAGTTTCCCGTCGTATGGGGGGTTATACCATATGATTTTTCTTTTCTATTTTTCTTGCTTTTATTTGTGTTGTTGTCCGGGTTGTATGTAGTTTGTAATTGTATCCACTTGTTTGTAGTGCCTCCTGGTATTCCACTGCTGCATTGTTGAACACTCTCTCATTGCATGACAGGTTTGATAGTCTCTTGTTTATGCCATGGGGTATGGTCTTTAATACAGATGGTGGATGGTTACTTTTGGTGTGTACTAAAGAGGTGTATCGTTGGGTTTCTTGTATGGTTTATATATATGGTTGTTGAGATCCAGTGTTATGTCTAAGTAGTTCACTACCTTTTTGTTTGCTTCAATGGTGATCTTTAAGTTGTGGTTTTGGAAGATTTTGCATAGTTCTTTCTTCTTGTTTTCGATGGTTCTTGGGTTGTTTGTTAGTGCAGCAAGGCCATCGTCTCTGTACAGTCCGACTTGTTTTCCGAGTTTTTTCTTGATGTTGGACAGCATGAATAGTCCGACCAGTTCACATGTTTCTGCACCATCATATGAACCCATGGTTACGTCAAATGTTGAGTTTCTGTTGGTTTTCCTGATCCAGGTTTCATTTCTGCTGTGTAGTAATGTTTTCTTGGTGTGGAGAATGATTTCCATTTCTGACCCTGTTATGTCTGTGTGGTTACTGGCAAAACTTCAGGGCTTTGGAGAGTAGTTCCTCGTCTATGGATGGGTAAAAGTCTACTATGTCAAATGTGATAAATACTGTATTACTTTGTTTATTGAGTTTTTTGAACCATTGGATAACTTCGTATGTGTTCTTCCAGAGGTTGTAATCAGAGTTTGATTTTATGTCCTTTGTTATTTTTTCCAGAATTTTCTTGCTTATTTTGCCTAATTCAAACTATCGTACTCATGTATGCCCAACCTCAAAAACCTGATTGACGCATCCAACAAAATGAAAATCAACACAGCAAAGAAGGGTGAAGAAAGGAAATCTTGCAATTGCACGAGAAAGGAGCAGTGCCCACTAAACAATAAATGTCTCCACAAAAACATTGTATACCAGGCTACTGTAACATCAGAAAATGAAAAAGAAACATACATAGGGATCACTGAAAACCACTTCAAAACCAGATATGCAAACCACAAACAGTCATTCAATAAAGAAAAATATAAAAACCAAACAGAACTGAGCAAATATATCTGGAAACTCAAAGATGCAAAAACAAGCTACAATATATCCTGGAAAATCATAAAAAGAGCATCACCATACAGCAATGTTTCAAAAAGGTGCAACCTATGTTTAACTGAAAAATGGTTAATACTATGCAAACCACACTTAGCAACTTTAAACACCAAAACAGAAATAGTAAACAACTGCAGGCATAAATGGAAATCGTTGTTAGTGAACACACCCAAAACAAAAACCTAAAAGCCCCCAAAAACACGTGCAGCCAACCCGCACGTGCAAACAACCGCAAACGGGAACCCACACGCTATATAACATCGGCGGTGGGCAAACCAAAAACATCCTGATGACAGCACAGCAAGCTCGAAACAAATTTGTAGAGTTTTAACCTCGAGTTTTAACCTTCCCTTTTAACATCATTGACAAATGTTGCTCCCCAAGGGGTCGAGCACTTTTAAAATCATTTTAGGCTCTTTGGTTATATCAGAGCATACTACATTACCGAGATACGACACTTGGGGGTTTTCCGTAAGACCGCGGACTAGGTTAGGGCCCCTTAGTCAGCACGTGTAAACTCAGCTCCAACATAGCGACGCGCAAGAAGCAAGGAGGCGAAGCCTGCAGCGCTATCGGTTGTTCAAACGCTCGCAACAAAATCGATTGTGAAGGGCTGGCATTTTTTCGTTTTCCAAAGGATGAAGAAAGGTATGTACAAACTTTATTGCATTTTATTAATTATTGGCAGAGTAAACCACGTAAGCAATACGGTGTGGGACTATGCATCTGGTGCAACTTGAGTCTAGTCTAGATCAAGTTTATAGTATGACTATGAAGCCACATGGGCAGATTTTTAAAAGTTTTTATATATATATGTAAGGAAAGAGCAATGCGCATACCTTGTTTCTTCTAGTGTGTGTGTGTGTGTGTGTGTGTTGTGTGTTGTGTGTGTGTGTGCGTGCGTGTGTGTGTGTGTGTGCGTGCGCGCGTGTGCGCGTGCGTGCGTGCGTGTTTTCGTTAGTCCTTGTATTGTAAAGCGCTTAGAGCTAATTTAGGATTTGCGCTATAGAAATATTCATTATTATTATTATTATTAAGCATACTGGCTTATTTACAGTCCCGTTAGCTAAACAACTAGGCGGCGGGGAAAACCAGACCACGCATACCGTGCCCTCACATGGCCAGTGATGTTTATGTTGATAATGACAGTGCCGACACACGTGTTTCATCACCGAATCTCTCTCGGTCTCTCTCTCTCTGTCTCTCTCTGTCTCTCTCTCTGTCTCTCTCTCTCTCTCTCTTGCGTGCAGTTGCATGGCTTGTGTGTGTGTGTGTGTGTGTGTGTGTGTGTGTGTGTGTGTGTGTGTGTGTGTGTGAGAGAGAGAGAGAGAGGAGAGAGAGAAAACCATTACTAACCCCCCTCCACCCCCAGCATACTCGTGTGTAAACCTACATGTATCAATGACCGTTTCATGTCTAGGCCTATCTCGTCGCAATGTCTATTTTGAGGTTGATGTGTGTATTTGAAATTGTGTGCTTCTTCTTTGCTCGTATTATAAACAAGACATTTTTTGCAAATTTTTGCAGACTTTTGGAAAATGCAACCAGTTTTGTTTTAATCCATCTTGTATTGATGGCAGAACTTTTTTCTATGTTTTGTGGGATGAGACGGACTGCATTACCCCCTCCCACCCCCCACCTCCACCCCTTTCATTATGCCATTGTTGGACGTTGTTATAAACTGAACAACACAATTAAAGTTTGATTTGGAGACAAATAAATGGTCTTTTTTTAATTTAGAACAAGCCACAAACTCTCTCTCTCTCTCTCCCACCCCACCTTCACCCATCTTACCACAGTCATGCACACACACACACACACACACACACACACACACACCACACACACTATACATACATAAATATACATGCGTATGCATGCACACATGCAGTGCACACACGCACCTACATGCACACGCACACAAACACAAGGAGGGCCAAAAAATGTGTAGAGGCATTTGAATCTGTCGTCACAAACTGCTGAAGCAGTTCAAGGTAAAGTTATGACAACAAATGCGGCCCGACGGGCGTCGTTGTTTTCATCACGGCAACGTTTTCACATAGCAGCCGCGAGCCTGCAGCCCGCGCCGACTAAGGAGATAATCGACTGAACGGACTTGTAGGCTGTAAGAGGCAGAGTCGTATCTCGGTAATGTAGTATGCTCTGGTTATATTCATATATATATATATATATATATTATATATATATATATATATATATATATATTATATATATATATATATATATATGTGTGTGTGTGTGTGTGTGTGTGTGTGTGTGTGTGTGTGTGTGTGTGTGTGTGTGTTCAAACATGACTTTTCTACATGATCTTGGAGACATTTTCAGCAGTCCAGACTTTGAATGGATTAAGAGTGGATCAGCATTGTGTCGACTATATTCGGAGTGTGTGGGGCTACGTCAAAAATGTTTCTATGTGTTTTACATCCGTCTGTGTCTCCTTTCATCTCCCCCCTCTCTCCATTCCACTTAACAATTCTCTCTCTCTCTCTCTCTCTCTCTCTCTCTCTGCACTGATTTATGTTATTAGGCATGACAAAAAGGCAGGCTGAGCCTTGAATCAGTAAAGCGTTGTTGATGTTCATGTTCTCGTTGACGCTACATCACGCTGGAAAGCATTTCTAACGACAGAAAGCACCCCTAATCACCTCAAACAACGTCGTTTCTGATCATTTTTGTCTAAACAC
>CM031608.1:37642113-37649613 GCA_018398815.1 Conus ventricosus | reverse complement strand
TGCGAGTTGTGTGTGTGTGTGCGTGTGTGTTGTGTGTGTGTGGTGGTTGTGGGGTGTGGGGATTTTGTGGGGTGTGTGTGTGTGGTTGTGTGAGTGTGGTGTGTGGGTGGGGAGTGCGTGCGTGGTGCCTGACGCGTGATGTGAAATGTGCTTGGGTGTTATTGTTGTGTGGTTTGGGGGGGTGGTTGGTGTGTGGTGGTGTGTGTTGGTGTGTTTTTGTGTGTGTGTGGTGTGTGGTGGGTGTGTGTGTGTGTGTGTGGCGTGCGTGCGGTGAGTGTGGAAGGGGAGGTTTATTTTTAAAGCATCGTGTATAAGTTGCCCAAATTCTATGTTTTGCCCACCCCCTCCGTCATCTTGCCGGCTACCCCCGGGGGAAAATGTGATGGAAGTAAAACAACAGAAACCGCAGAAAAGGCCAATGTTTTGAAGGTAAGTGTTGAACTACGTCTGCCGTCATGAGTTGTGGAGTGCTTGTGAAATGGCTGGATGAAATGTTACGGCTGAAACCAAAACAACAAACCACACACCACAACCCACAACACACAACACAACCACACACACGCCGCACGACGCACGCACGGCAGACGACGCAGCACGACCGCGGGCGAAACACACAACACAATGCCTAATTTTCTTTTTTTTTTAATCACCTTTGAACCAGGGATGTAAAAGAAGCGTGCGTGAGGGGAAGGAAACCCTTTGGGTGGCACTATGCAATTCCCCCTGCGGATTACGGACGAAAAAGAAAACCGAAGTCGTGGTCAGTCGCACCCAGTTTGTTTGGACATAAGCTCCAACTAAATATCTGGTGTAGGAAAACGAACTAAGGTGTCGCGTCCCATTGGCATAGAGGAGGGTTCCACGGAGGACGTCGTCAGCGGACGAAAAGTAGCTTGGGCGACGTTTCGATAGGTCTGGCAGAGGGTCTCGGGGCTGGGTGACTGATCTAGCAATTTGCGGACAGCGCCCATAGTTAAGCAGACGCGCGGGTGAGTAGGAAGGGAAGGTATTGTGGGGTGGGGTAAAATAGCTAATTAATTAGTGACCATTGACCCCACGAGAGCAAGGCTAGTAGAGGATTGACGATTTGAATGTCAAGGATTAGGGGAGGTAACCCGTAGGGGCGGGAAAATACTGCCCAAATGGTACTCACCCTTTGAAGGGAAAACACGATAAGAAAGGGGGACAGAACAACAAGAGGAAGACAAAGAACAGAACAGACAGAGGGGAGGGGTTTGAGGTAGTCTTGCCGGAGGGAAAAGGAGAGAGATAAAGGGGAACTTGGGAAGATTAGACATATAGAGTTGCAGAGGAAGTACTAAGGAGGAGATTTTAAAGAGAGGAGTTGCAAAATGTGAAGAAAAAGGAAAAAAGAAAAAGAAAAGAAAAGAACCAGCCCATGATGAGATAGAAAAAGGGAGAGAGGGAGAGAGGGGAGAGAGGGAGTGGAGAGAGAGAGAGAGAGAGGGGAGAGAGAGGAGAGGAGGAGAGCTAGCATGGAGGAAGAAAGAAGGAGAAACAGCAAGTCTGTATGGTAGTCACTGTTCGACTTGAAACGGGTCGACTTCATACGGCAGCGACCCCTAGGCAACGCAGTAACGACCAGTGCAGCAGTCAAACCTGACAGTGCCGGCAGTCAACGCCGGGGCCAGCAGTCTAACTGACTGTGCAACAGTGTGTCGTGTTGAAAGGGAAAGTGAACGAAAAGAAAGGGAAAAGAAAGAGACAGGATTCGGAATATTTAAGACACGGGCCAGGAAGTAGAAATTTTTAAAAAAATACCCGGGTTAGTAAATGATGGTTTTAGATAAATGATTTGTGAGTTCAGAAGAGGGATGTTTTATTTTGTTTGATCAATGATTGTGTTGTCTTGTCAGTGTAGTAAGTTGTAGACTTTACTGTGGGATTGTGGCGAATGCATGATATAGAATGAGATGTAAGCAAGTGTGAGTGTTTGGGCTGGCGCTATCCTTCCTCCATGAATTACCCGAGTATAATTGCCACTCGGGTATGTCAGGGGAGGAAGATAGCGCAAGCCAAAACACACTACAGCTTGTTAAAATCTCATTCATATAGCATTGTCAATCAACCACTAGTAAGTCTATAATTTCAAACATAATATAGAAAAAACTTTCAATGCGCATGGAATCAAACAAAATAAAACATTTCTTTTTCCTTAAATTGCACAAACCATTTGTCTAAATTCAAAAACTAACCGGGGTTATAAAAGATTTTCCACTTACCTGGCCAGGTGTTTAAACGTCTTTCCTTTCTTCTTTCTTTTCTTTTTCACTGTCACTTCACAAACACCGTCAAAACACATGCTTGGCAGTCACTTGGATCGGGCCCTGGTCAATTGGCCTGCTGGCACGGTCTTTTTTAGACTGTGGCATGGTCGGGTTTAGACGCTGGCGTTGGTCAGGTTGGAATGTGATGAAAGTGGCGCTGCCAGGATGAGGTCAAACCCCCGGTTCAAGTCGAACATTGACTACCATACAGACATTGATTGTTCTCCTTTTCTCCTCATAACGATTGCACTTCTCCCTCTCTCTTCCTTTTAGTCTGCTCTATCAAGGGACATAGTTGCCTTTTATTCTTTTTTTTTTTCTTCTTCATCGATTAGCAACTCTCCCCTCTTAACATTCCCCTTAGTCCCTTGCGACTCATAGGTGCAATGCTTCAACTGGTTCCTTCATCCTTATTCTGCTTTTTCCTCGAGCAGAGCTACTTAGAACCTCTCTCTCTGTCTTCTGTTCTGTCCTGTCTTTACACAACCACCAACACACACACACACCCCCCACAAACACAACCCAAAACACACACACACACACACAACCCCCCCCACCACCCACAAAACCAACAACACACACACACACACACCAAAACCCGCCCCCCCCCACCGACCACCAACCACCCCGCACCCCAAAACACACCAACCACACAACACAACACACACCAACCAACCCCAAAACACAACAAAACAACAAGGGGGGGGGGGCACACAAAAACCACACAACCACACACCCAACAAAACCCCCCACAACCCCCCCCACCCAACAAAAACACCATTTACACACACATGGGAAAACACACAAACACAACACAGGGGGGGGGGAACACACGCCCGGCCGCGCCGGCCCAGCATTCCTTTTCCCCTTTTGCCATTCCCACACGCTGGGGGTTTTTTAATGAAGGCTTTTTTTCCCCATCACAATCCGATATAGGAAGCGTATTTTTAATTGTGTGTTGTGAGTGTGTTGTGTTGTTTGTTTGTTTTGTGTGTGGTGTGTTGTTGTTTGTTTCTTGTGTTTGTTTTTAAAATTTAATTTTTACATTTTTCCAAAAAACATTTCAAATTTACCACAGGGGGCTCCGTTTTAGAGGCTGCCAACTTGTTTGGGCTGGCCTTTTCTCTCTCTCTTTTTTTGGTTGTGTTTTCTTTTGTTTCCGGGGGGGCGGGTGGTCTCTGTCTCTCTCCCTACCTCTCTTGCTTTCTTTTTCCTCTCTCCTTCGTTTCCCCTTCTCTCCTTTCTTCTTTCTCCCCCTCTCTGTTACCCTTTTTTCTTTGATTAAATATTAACATGATGTATGGCAGAATCCACCCTTTAAAAATTACAGGTTTGCTAGGTTTCCCAAAATAGTATAGTTGCCGAAAGTGAAAAAAAATTTCTAAGCAATTGGGATGGTGGGGGGGGTGGGTGGGGGGGGTTTTTTTAGATTTTTGGAGAACGCCCTAAATTATTAAAGATTTTTTTGTTGGGTTTTGTGTAATTTATGATTTCCCTCTGACAAAAGCCCCGGGTTTTTAAGGGTTAGATAACCCCAGCATTTAAATTAATACCGTTTTTCTTTTATAATAATTTTGATGTCGGGGGAGTCGAAAAAGAAAAATCCCGGGGGCATTTGAACCTTTTTTAATAAAAGGGTTTAATTTCCTGTTTTTCCCTTGGTTTAAAATGTTTTATGAGAACGATCTCATTCCAAAGAAATTACTTATTTTTGTCCGTTCAATGTCTTTTCAAGGAAAAAAATATGACGCCATTTATTCAGAAATTTCCAATCCTTCTACTTGTAAACCGGGGGGGGGTGAACTTTTTCACCCCCTGTTTTATGGTGTTTTTGTAAAAAAAGGTTCAAATTCTTGCCAAAAGTCTCTGGGTCGGGTCGGTTCAAAATGTTTAAAATTTTAGCCGTCGTTCTGACAGGGCCAAAAAAAAAATTTGGAATCCAGCCGCCCAACGTTTTGGGTCTGACCTACCCTTGTTTTTGTCTGTTGGGGGGGTCCTTTCTGCTCAATATTTTAAAATATATATTATTTATTATGGGATAAAAATAAATAATAATAAAAAAACTAAAAAAATTTCCCAAAGGGATAAGACAGCACCTTGAAACTTCAGAAAACTTTGTTTTAAATGAGAAGAATATTGAAGGAAACAAAGCTTCTTTTCTAGAGAGACAGGAAGGAAACCCAAATCTCAACCTGGCAATAGATTTGCAAAAAGTATGTCTTGAAGGGTGGAGGGAAAATTTAAAAATAATTTGACTTCAAATGACCTTACAAGTTTTTCAAGGGGGAAAGAATCCTCAATGGGGAAAACTACTATTATAATCTGGTAAATACCGGGGGGACCGATGGTTGGTGGTTTTTCTCCCAAAAGTGCCCGAAGTGGAATTGACCTCGCTCATTTTTGTAAAAAAGAATCGAAAAAGGCTGGTTTAATAACCGTAGGGTTTTTGGATTTTCCAAAAAACAACCAAAGGTATCTAAAAATAAAGGGAAATATTGAAAAGAAAAACAAGCAACTTTTTTTTTGTAAATCCAATATAAAAGAATCTCTAGAAAAGTGCTGAGGCCAGTTTCTTGAATTTGAATCCAAAGGACAAAATAAACAAGAAATAATAAAAAAAGGATAATTACCGAGCAGTTCCCGCAATACAGAGGCCCGGTGGTGTTGAATGATGAAGAAATAGGAAAGAAAAAATTTTTAATGAATTTAAAAAAGTGGGGAGTACGCATTCATACCGCAGTGCAAAATTGCCTTTAACAACAGTATTGCTGAAGGGGGAGGGGAAAATTAAAATAATGCTTCAAAATGAGCTTAGAAGAAATTCCAAGGGGAGACCTCCTCCAATGGGGGGGGGAAACTCCTAAAAATTAAAACTCGGGTCATTAACCGATATTTCGAAATTTGGTGTTTATCCAGTTGACCCGCGAAGTGGTATTTGACTCCTCTGCCTTTTAGGTTTAAGAAGAATGCAATCCAGAAAGGTGGTTTGCAATACCGTATGGTTTTTTGGTTTTTTCAAAAAACCAACCAAAGGTGCCATCTAAGAAGCAAAAGAAAATCATGAAAGAGCAAAACAAGAACATTTTTTGTGAAAAGT
The DNA here is from genome assembly GCA_018398815.1 of Conus ventricosus. Lineage (NCBI taxonomy): Eukaryota > Metazoa > Mollusca > Gastropoda > Neogastropoda > Conidae > Conus > Conus ventricosus. The sequence continues at coordinate 37,644,228 of CM031608.1, read as the reverse complement.
AGAAAATATAAAAAGATATCCTCTAAGACACAAGTGTGGGGCCAGTTCTTGGAATGAATCCACAAGGGACTAAAATACAACAAACTAATAATTTTCCCAAAGGGTAAGTACCGAGCCCCGTTCCAGCACTTACAGAGCAGCTTGGTGTTGCAATGACTGCAAGAATTTGAATTAGAAACAAAGTTTGCTCTTATGTCTTAGATTGAAGAAGTAGGGGGAGTACGCATTCATACCGCAGTGGCAGATGATTTGCCCAACCCAACAGTATGTGCTTGAGTGGGTGGATGGGGAAAATTTAAAATTTTAAAAAAGCCTTTCAGTTAATTCTCAAGATTCTCTCAAAAAGGATCCTAATTAAAGGCTCCGTATTAATCTTGGTTTATACGTTGTTATTGTCCTTGGTTTTCAAAAGGAACCCAAAACTGGTTCTTTTAAACCTTTTTGTTTTTTATTTTTTAAACCAAAAAGGCCTGTTGCAAACTAAATCTGGAAAAAAAAAACCCTTTGTGTAAAAAAAAATAAAAAATTATCCTAAGCAAACAGCCTTCTTGGTTGACCCAAACTAAAATAAAAATATAAATTAAAATTCCGTAAGCCCCCCAAACTAAGGGCACGGGGTTTGGGCTGGCAAGAAAAGAATTAAAAAACTTTTTTATTGAGGATAGTTCGGGGTTAGAATTATAAGCGTGGGCAATGATTTTGATTAACAATATTTTATGTTTGATAAAAAGAATAGATACAAAATATTTTGCATCAGAATGCCTTTGCAGTTTTTCTCGGGGGGAATCTAATAAGAGCAACTCCCAATAATATTTTTTGCGTCATTGATCCAAACTGGTTGGGTTTTTTTGAACCCGGGTGGTATTATCCTTGGAATTTTTAGTTTGTTGATTTAGTCCCGGGACTTTCAAAAACGGTAGTTGTGTTTGAGATATTTTATACTACTTTTAACAAGAAAAGACTTGTTTTTTGGGAACTTTTTTCTTAATGATTGTTTTTTAAAAAACCCCAAACCCCCTAGGGTTTGAAAACCTTTCGGGATTATAAAACTAAAATCCCAAAGGGGTAATACCACCCGCGTCACTAGGAGGACAAAGTTTTTAAATATTGGTTTGAACCAAAAAGGTTATGTTAGTTGATTGTAAAGGGGAGTTACCTTAGAAATTTAAACTTGCTGAACTGAAAGGTTTTTTTATTTTATCAATAAAAAAATTGTTAAAGGAGCTCTGCCCCGCAGTTAAGGGGAATCTCCTATTTAATCTAAACATAAACAACCCGGGTTTTTTTCAATATTTCGAATTGGGCTCTATAGGGGAAATGTTAATTACCCTTTCCTTTATTTTTAGAAGAATACCCGATGGTTTCATTCCGTGGGTTTTGGTTTAAAACATTCATTAAAGAAAAGAAAAATTTGGGGCCAAAAAATTTTTTTTCTTTGGAAAAGGTTTTAAGATAAAAATACCCTAAACCAAATTTCTAAGGGGCCTTGGAAGCCCAAGAAATAAAAAAAACAAATAAAACTTCCAGGTACGGGGAAACCAAATCGAATTGGGTTATATGACGAAATTTAAAAAAAAATTCTCTTTTTAGATCCAAATGGGGAAAATAGCTTCAACGCGTGGATTTTTGTTACTTGTGTTTTAGGGGGGGAAAAAAAAATTTTTAAGAGCTTTAAAATTATTCCCAAGGGGACTCCTCCATTCCCAAAAACTAAACAACTTTGTTTATTCCGTTATTAAATTTTTTTTTCCCAAGGTAATTTGAATCCTAGTTTAGGAATGTCCATCCCGAAAGTGTTTCATTGTATGTTTTTATTTTAAAACAAAGTGCATAAGAGCAAAAAAATTTTAAAAATAAAGCCCTGAAATATAAAAATACCTCAAGCAATTAGGGTTCTTGGTAACCAAAAAAGTAAAAACAAATTGGTAAACCGGTGTTTGACTTGCGTTGGGGTTGAATATGAAATTTAATTTAAAAATTTGCTCTTTCTTAAGTATTGTTTGGGGGTACCTTTATTACATTTTTGGCAAGTATTCCGAAAAAACGAGTTTTTGGGTGATTTTAACTTAAAATTACAAATTTTTTATTAATATATTTTATAATTTAAATAATTTT
>CM031608.1:37627113-37629613 GCA_018398815.1 Conus ventricosus | reverse complement strand
GCGTGCGTGCGTGCCGTGCGTGCGTGCGTGCGTGCGTGCGTGCGTGCGTGCGTGCGTGCGTGCGTGCGTGCGTGCGTGCGTGTGTGTGTGCTTGAGTGCACCTTTAAACTAACTGGCAATACCAATGCTTGGATTGTCACGCTCAAAACTCCTTTAGAACTCCTTGAATTTGAACACATGATTTACTTTTGAACAACAACATCAACGACGACGACGACAGCAACAACAACAACTCTCTCTCTCTCCCTCTCTCCCTCTCTCTCTCTCTGTCTGTCTGTCTGTCTTTCTCTCTCTCTCTCTCTCTCTCTCTCTCTCTCTCTCTCTCTCTCTCTCTCTCTGTCTGTCTGTCTGTCTCTCTCTCTCTCTCTCTCTCTCTCTCTCTCTCTCTCTTACACACACACACACACGCACACGCACACACACACACACACACACACACACACACACACACACACACACACACACACACACACACACACACACATGCGAGCGCACTTGCGTTGGCAGTATGACTTCACTGCAAATAATCCGAAATGTCGTACTACTAGTGAACAGCTACATCCTTTTTATACCAGCGTAAAAGAACATTTCCACAACAATGTCGTACTATTAGTGAACACCTACATCCTTTTTTATACCAGCGTAAGAGAACATTTCCACGTTAAAATAAGTGAACGTTTGAGCTTCTTGGTATACTCTCTCACTCCAGTTGAACAGGCTAGTGACTGACATTAAGACGATATACTGGCTGTTCCAGCGAACATAAAGGATTGTGATTGCTAAATCGAATGAGATTTAAATCCGTTGACAGTTTTAGACACAAAGCTGTGCGTAGGCAATATCACATGGACGAGTGGGCTATAAAAGTTAGACCGAATATCGCTTTAAGATACGACATACGGTCGACAAGCAGGGCATCGCTTAGGTCTTCGAGAAACACCATAGAAAAGCAGACAATAGACATTTCTGGTCGAACTTCTGGTGAAATGTCTGTATGTCGTTTTCCAGTGCCAGGCTGGAGAGAAGAATAGCTTTCGCTGCAAACAACTTGCGTTATGCTGAATCAACATTGTTGAGCTAACTGAAACAAGCCTATCTAATGAGGGAATTCTAAAAAGAGGTAGGAGTGGGGTCTTTAGCCCAGAAAACTCAGAATTTGAAGAGAAAACACATAGCGTGGGGTTTATGTTGTTGGGATGACGATAGAAGCCTCAGTCAATACGATGTAAGTGGGAATCCTCGAGTGTCTAATGATACTTTTTTTTCAATGCCACTCGACCAGTCATGCCATAACAACGATTGGTGCCCACGCACCCATTAACACCAGAACGGATGAAGCCATGCAGAAGTTCTGTGACGATTGTGACAAACTCATCAGCCTCATTCCAGCTAGTGTCAAATTCCTGATCCTCAGGTGAATGCTTCTGCAGTTCACCTTTAATGAAGTTCGTTGAATTCAGAAAAAAAAATCATCATCAGGCAAGCTATGAAAAGATTAATAAACAATAGTAGGCGACTTGTATTTTCTTCTCTTTGTGTGCATTTTCCCACCCCACCTCACCTCTTCCATTAGCTCCCGCCATATTTGTTTAGTTTTGTTGCTGTTTTTTTTGTGTTTTTTTTTTGGGGGGGGGGTCGTTTTTTGTTTGTTTTCCTCTTCTAAGCCCCTGGATTTTGTTTTCGATTCTTAATGGATAAACACCTTTGCGGTCCGGTTTTAGATGCGATTTTCAATAATGATTGTTACTTACACCGAGGTTCACTTGGTCACATATTGTATATATGAGAACTTCTGCATGATTTTGGGTGTGTCTCGCTGAACGCTGTATATGCGTTTATTAAATGTGTTATGGTGTTGTTGATGTGAAATGTGTTATGATGTTGTTGATGTGAAATGTGTTATGGTGTTGTTGATGTGAAATGTATATAAGCGGAATAGAACTTTCATTGCGAGATAAAAAAAAAAAGTCCTCATCTCACTTCAAGGCCAGAGTTGGGAAGGACAGGGACAAAACATGGAACCGGCACTGAGATCCATGTCGCAGGAGCAATACTACAGAATCACTGGCCCGCCAAAGGAACAAACGATGGAACCGGCACTGAGATCCATGTCGCAGGAGCAATACTACAGAATCACTGGCCCGCCAAAGGAACAAACGATGGAACCGGCACCGAGATCCATGTCGCTGGAGCAATATTACAGAATCACTGGCCCGCCAAAGGAACAAACGATGGAACCGGCACCGAGATCCATGTCGCTGGAGCAATATTACAGAATCACTGGCCCGCCAAAGGAACAAACGATGGAACCGGCACTGAGATCCATGTCGCTGGAGCAATATTACAGAATCACTGGCCCGCCAAAGGAACAAACGCATTGCAAAACAGACACAACGCGTTTCGACCTATTGGATCTTCTTCAGGCAGGACAAACAACATTCAAGATATTGAGAATCAAGAAAAGAACAGACAGACATTCATCTCTTTAATCTGGGTGCAA
>CM031608.1:37617113-37624613 GCA_018398815.1 Conus ventricosus | reverse complement strand
GTTTTCCTTACTGTCTCCTTTCTTTCCGAGACACGTCCTGTCTGACTCACTTTACTTTCGTACGGCTCTCCGTTCTTAATTGACTGTCAACTTGTTTGCGTGGGCAAGTATGCTTTGTCTGTGTTGGATAGCGCGATGTGTAGCAATCCATTATCGTATTCAGATTAGTGAAGAGGGTTCAGGTGAACAGTACCTAGCAACAGGGTTTTGTGGACAGTGTGGTGTCCTGTTTAAAGTACTGATCTGTCAGTCTAAAAAGTCCTTGAAACTTTCTGTCTGATGAAAATGTATGGTGAGGCTAACTGTCTGGGGTATTAACGTCTGGATCAATGCATGGAAGAATGGTTGGTATTGAGTGATTGGTGCTTCTAGACTTACATACACTTCGCGATGTTTTGAAGAAAAAAATCTGACTGATCAATGCTGTGCTGAACAAAAGTTCAGGTATTCCCTTTGACACCATGTCTCCTATTTATCAGACGGGCCGATTTACGATGAGATGATTATATCGAATAGTTCTTTTCAGCATCTGACTGTTTTTCGCCACTGTCGTCTAAATCACACAGCTTTTCTAATGTCTTTAGCACAGTAATTTTGTTGTTGTTGTCCATGTTAGATTCCTCACGTTACGTTTCTAAGTCTGATACTTTATGAAGAATGTCACGCCAAGCAGAAGTCCCCTTAAAATGTTCGTCTATCTGAGCATAGATAACCACTATTTCCAATCATACTATAAGGATCTCTTAATAATAATAATAATAATAATGAATACTTATATAGCGCCTATTCTCGGCTAGAGACCAAGCTCTAAGCGCTTTACAATCCACACTCGTTTACACAACGGGCTGCCTACCTGGGTAATGCCGACTAAAGAGCTGCCAGCTGGCGCTTCATTCAGTCGTTTCCCGTGTCATCCATTCAGTATCGTTCAATATCGATCACTCATTTTCCTTACTTCCTTCATTCTTTCCTCCATTTCTCACGCAGAGTGCATGCTATGTGTAACGTGTCATCCATACCAACGGCCAAACTGGCCTACTCTTCCGAAAGTTGGTGATGGGATTTTACGTGTGTGCAAGATGTTATGCATGCGTTCACACACGGAACCTCGGTTTATAGTCTCATTCGAAGGACTGTATGGGAAATGGAGTCAGAACCAATGTTAACTCCGAGGAAAAATCCCCCTGTACCGAAACGCCCCGGCGGAGGTTCGAACCCGCAACCCCAGGATCACCAAGATTATGAGTCAGGCGCTCTACCAACTGAGCTATAAATATAAATAGACTGTTCTTTGGAAGCTAAAACTTTGAACTCGCTCTTCTCTCTCTCTCTCTCTCTCTCTCTCTCTCTCTCTCTCTCTCTCTCTCCTCTCTCTCTCTCTCTCTCCACATATGGAGAAAAAGAGACAGAATAGAGATAGTGATTGTTTTTTTTATACATGAGAGAGAGAGAGAGAAAGAGGGGAGAGAGAGAGAGAGAGAGAGAAGAGAGAGAGAGAGAGAGAGAGAGAGAGGAGAGAGAGAGAGAGAGAGAGAGAGAGAGAGAGAGAGAGAGAGAAAGAGAGAGAGAGAGAGAGAGAGAGAGAGAGAGAGAGAGAGAGAGGAGAGGAGAGAGAGGAGAGAGAGGAGAGAGACATATGCATCGTTTTATGCAGAAAATTATGTTTGCATTGAATAGAGACACCTACTGCGAGATGCCTTTTAATTAGAAGCCTTTACACCCTATTGACATTTAGTAGAACTGACAAATAAATAAATCCCCGCGCGCGTCTTGTGTATGCCTTGCACTAGAGTTTCCATCAGTTCTGACCTTTCTAGGGAACAAACAAAGAAAGGAAGCTACAGCTTTGTCATCTCCATACAACACTAATTACAAGAGCCTTGGAACAATAAGAAGGGATATCACAGAGGAATCGAATCCAGACTTGCCGATCTCAAGACATTACCCCGTGGATTTTCACTCGAGCAAACGTTCGGCTGCAGACAATTCTTTGTGCCCACCGAATGGTGAATAGGATCGTGACGTGTAAGTCCTTGGCATTTTCCAACTGGGTGTTAGTTGAGTGAGCTACGAACTGCCATAGAGTTTTCCTTCCTGTCTCTTTTCTTCCCAGACATGTCCTCTCTACCTCTCTTTACAGTCCTACAGCTTTGCTTTCTGGATTAACTGTCAGTTTGTTTGTCTGGGCACGTATGCTTCGTCTGTGTTGGATTTGTCTCCTGGATTGCGCGATGTGTAGCATTCCATTATCGTATTCAGACTAGTAAAGAGGGATCAGGTGATCAGTACCTAGCAAAAGGATTTTGTGGACGGTGTGTCATGTGTAAAGCACTGACTTGTCAGTCTGAAAAACAAAACGTCCTTGAAGCTTTCTGTCTGATGAAAGTGTACAGTGAGGCTGACTGTGTGGAGTTTTAATGTCTGCAAGGTTGCGTGTAAGGTTGTTTGGTTCTAATTGATTCGTGGTTTCAGATTGACCATCACTTAATACAAAGTTGGATAACTAAAACTCTGACAGATGAATGCTGCATTGAACAAACGTTCCAACAGTATTTCCTGCGGCATCGTTTTCTTCTGTAAATCAAATGGGTCGATTTACAAAGAGACGATTACACTGAATATTAGTTTTCAGCATCTTATTGTTTCTTTGGGGTTTTTGTTTTCTCATCTAAGTCACACAGCTGTCCTAATGTGGTAAACTCCATAGATTTGTTTACTTCTGCTGTGAGATTGTGTTGACTGTCATAACTGTAAACCAGTATAATTAAATGTCTTTATTATTGTCCACATTGAAATTCTTACGCTATGTTTATCACTCAGTGACTTTGTAATGAGTACCATAGAATGTCACATTCACCTTGAAAGGATTGTCTGACGGATCATAAATTAACTACTGTTTTGCAACGATACTATGGGGACTTTTTTGTCATCTGGATATCAAGAAACTGTTCGTCAGACATTGAATCACGGAACTCTCTCTCTCTCTCTCTCTCTCTCTCTCTCTCTCTCTCTCTCTCTCTCTCTCTCTCTCTCTCTCTCTCTCTCTCTCTCTCTCTCTCCTCTCTCTCTCTCTCTCTCTCAAACCACCAATTGGATTAACACAGCGAAATCAGCCAAGTCATCAACAGGGCAATCTATGTTGTTGAGGCCCAGAGCTTCCATAGGCAGCCCTGTCTTAATGTGGCGTAATGGGGTTTGAATGGCTCTGTCAGACCCAACGGAAGCGTGGAAGGGACGTTTACGTCGCTATTGACTCCTACCTCGTCCCTCTCTCTCTCTCTCTCTCTCTCTCTCTCTCTCTCTCTCTCTCTCTCTCTCTCTCTCTCTCTCTCTCTCTCTCTTCTCTCTCTCTCTCTCTCTCTCTCTCTCTCTCTCTCTCTCTCTCTCTCTCTCCTCTCTCTCTCTCTCTCTCTCTCTCTCTCTCTCTCGTTGTGGATGCAATTCTTTGCTTTTAGCCTCTGAATTAACTTGGTGTGTGGCAGTTGCCACGGAATGATGGACATTAAACTGTAATCCTGCGTATTTCTTCAAATGTGCTGACGTAGACAATCACTGCTGAAATCTAATCACTATTTGAGATTCCTGTCATTCCTGCTCTCTTCAAATATGGACACTATCTGTCAATAGTATCACAGAGTCCTTATGTGTTTAAGCTAGCCTGTATGGTCATAGAAACCCAGTGTGCATTAACCAGTTAGCAACGTCACAGAGGACCAGCATGCACACACTACTTTAAACGCACTAGACTACTATGACATAGTCAGCTACATCACAGAGGTCTAGTGTGTTTAAACCAGTCAGCACCATGACAGAGGGGAAAGTGTGTATATACCCGTCAGCAGTGATCAAGACGTTGCAGGCTGTATCAACCAGTTAGCGCCATCGATGAGGACCAGTATGTATAGAACAGTCAGCAGCATCACAGGGGCCCAGTATATGCAAACCAGTGAGCAACACAACACTGTATCAGTTCTTTGAAACCAGTCAAGAAGAAATCAGACTTTGGGGGCTAGTGTAATTCAGTGGCGATTGGTTTCTCTTTAGAACTGTGTATAAATCAGTGATGAAAACGTAAGGATGACACTATCGCGAATATTTCATGAATTTGATTTCGTGTTCCTCAACTATTGAGTGCAAATCTGTCACGAGAGATTACAATCAGCCTGTCATGATCAGTGTATATCAACAGAAATTCGATCAGCCTGTCATGATCAGTGTATATCAACAGAAATTCAATCAGCCTGTCATGATCAGTGTATATCAACAGAAATTCAATCAGCCTGTCATGATCAATGTATATCAACAGAAATTCAATCAGCCTGTCATGATCAGTGTATATCAACAGAAATTCAATCAGCCTGTCATGATCAGTGTATATCAACAGAAATTCAATCAGCCTGTCATGATCAGTGTATATCAACAGAAATTCAATCAGCCTGTCATGATCAGTGTATATCAACAGAAATTGAATCAGCCTGTCATGATCAGTGTATATCAACAGAAATTCAATCAGCCTGTCATGATCAGTGTATATCAACAGAAATTCAATCAGCCTGTCATGATCAGTGTATATCAACAGAAATTCAATCAGCCTGTCATGATCAGTGTATATCAACAGAAATTCAATCAGCCTGTCATGATCAGTGTATATCAACAGAAATTCAATCAGCCTGTCATGATCAGTGTATATCAACAGAAATTCAATCAGCCTGTCATGATCAGTGTATATCAACAGAAATTCAATCAGCCTGTCATGATCAGTGTATATCAACAGAAATTCAATCAGCCTGTCATGATCAGTGTATATCAACAGAAATTCAATCAGCCTGTCATGATCAGTGTATATCAACAGAAATTCAATCAGCCTGTCATGATCAGTGTATATCAACAGAAATTCAATCAGCCTGTCATGATCAGTGTATATCAACAGAAATTCAATCAGCCTGTCATGATCAGTGTATATCAACAGAAATTCAATCAGCCTGTCATGATCAGTGTATATCAACAGAAATTCAATCAGCCTGTCATGATCAGTGTATATCAACAGAAATTCAATCAGCCTGTCATGATCAGTGTATATCAACAGAAATTCAATCAGCCTGTCATGATCAGTGTATATCAACAGAAATTCAATCAGCCTGTCATGATCAGTGTATATCAACAGAAATTCAATCAGCCTGTCATGATCAGTGTATATCAACAGAAATTCAATCAGCCTGTCATGATCAGTGTATATCAACAGAAATTCAATCAGCCTGTCATGATCAGTGTATATCAACAGAAATTCAATCAGCCTGTCATGATCAGTGTATATCAACAGAAATTCAATCAGCCTGTCATGATCAGTGTATATCAACAGAAATTCAATCAGCCTGTCATGATCAGTGTATATCAACAGAAATTCAATCAGCCTGTCATGATCAGTGTATATCAACAGAAATTCAATCAGCCTGTCATGATCAGTGTATATCAACAGAAATTCAATCAGCCTGTCATGATCAGTGTATATCAACAGAAATTCGTAGTCCACTTGGGACAGCGCGGACAACTGCAAAAGTCAAACAGATCCTATCGTATAAAGGTTTCCTTGCTTACTGGATCTGTGGTTGTTATCTGGATCCCATTTCCATCTTACGAAGTCGTCAATATCAACACGCCTAATCAGCCTGATTTCTGCCTTCTTTCAGATCGTGCATCATTTCAGGAATCTTTTTTTTTTTTTTTTTTTTTTTTTTTTTGCTGTCCCAACCTCTGCGCCACCTCAGAGGCAGTGCACCCACGCCGCTCATTCCGGCACCCCGTCCACAGCCGGCCACAGCCCGGTCGGCCCCGCCGCAGCCCCGGCACCGGCAATCCACAGGGAGCAGTCAATGTCAAGTCGTCAAAAGGCAACCCACCGGAGGAGACACTGCACTGCTGCCGAGTCACTTCGGTGGTGTTCTGTGGCGCCTGTTCTGATCTAACATACGCAGGACAACCACCTACTAAGCCCTCTACTGACGACAATAATTGCTTAGTCGCGAAGCCGGCGTGAGTGAGCTCTCCCTCCGGAGGGCGCCACTACGTCCGTCCAACGACAGCCCCCATGGACTCGCCGATACCGGTGACCCCGACGGAACCAAACCAAGGCCACAGACGTGGAGAGGACGTCGAAACTGAGGTCACCATGAGAGGAGGGCATGAAGGGCCACAGAATTTGAGACTTTTTTTTTCATGCTGATCGATGAGAATGAGGATGATTAAGATGATGCTACGGATTTCCATTTCGGTCTGAGACTACTTGACAGGGCTGTACTCTACGCTTCCTTTCATAATATATCCCGGCGTCAACCAGGCCCGAGAGATACAGGCACCTGCAGTGTTGGTCAGGAAATTTGAGCAACACTCTCAGAAACGCATCCATTAAGTGGATGAAACTCGACTGTGTGGTCCCAGTCTTCCCAACTGAGTCCGCAGCAACTCAACTCTGGGTAGGAGCCGGTCGGGGCAGAAAAACCCACATGACTTCTGATGGGATTCGAACCCACGACCTCCCAGCCGGGAGTCCTCAACGCTAACCACTTCGCCACGGCGGCTGGTTCATTTCAGGAAAATTTGTGAAAAGAACGAGGGAAGTAAACAAGGTATGAAAAATATGTCCACTGTCTAATATATATGGCGAGGTAGGAAAAGGCGCCAGTAATATTGATTCAGGCACAGAATGACAAGCCCTCGTATGTTTTGCAGACAAACTTTCTCTCTCCTCTCTCTCTCTCTCTCTCTCCTCTCTCTCTCTCTCCTCTCTCCTCTCTCTCCTCTCTCTCTCTCTCTCTCTCTCTCTCTCTGCATATTTATTGAAGGACGAACATTCTCATGCTGGCATACGTGCCTGCGAACTTGTGCGTGTGCGTGTGTGTTTGGGAGAGAGGTGAGAGGGGGGGGGGGGGGATGCTGGGGTATTCAACTTTGTGTGTGTGTGTGTGTGTGTGTGTGTGTGTGTGTGTGTGTGTGTGTGTGTGTGTGTGTGTGTGTGTGTGTGTGTGTGTGGTGTGAGAAAGAGAAAGAGAGAGAGAGTGTGTGTGTGTGTGCGTGTGTATGTGTGTGTGTGTGTGTGTGTGTGTGTGTGTGTGTGTGTGTGTGTGTGTGTGTGGTGTGTGTGTGTTCCATGCCTATCTGTATCAAACCACATTCTTTCTTGAACATGCATGGCATGAAAACTAATCCAAATGGCGTAAGCAGGTATTGCTAGTACAACTTAGCATTTGTCTCTTCAGCATATTTTATTTGTCTTTCTCCCGTTGTTAGGTATCCTATCCCGTTTCTCTGGTTTTATTTAAGCTCAAAGACTATCATTTTATAGAATGACCACCATACTCTCTAGTTAATGCGATGAATGCTCGTTAGAATTCAACAATACTTTACCGAATAATCGTCTGAGTCATGATCTAGCGATGCCAAGTTAAAACCTTACTTCTCTGAAATAACCACATAGAAAAGGTATTATTCGGTCAATATCTTTTC
>CM031608.1:37597113-37612113 GCA_018398815.1 Conus ventricosus | reverse complement strand
TGTCTCTGGTGTTAATTAAACTGCATTGTTTTGTCTAGCGAACATGAAATGGCGATGGTGAGCTTGGATAACGGATGGCTCGATGGGGGGATGGACGTAAAAAAGGTGAATGTATGGACGATTCACATTGATTGATTGTCTGCCTTTGATTTTTGTTCCGGTTCGTATTCTTGTTCCTCCTCCACCTTCTCTTTATCGCCCCCCCCCCTCACCCCACTCCTCCTCCTCCTTCAACTGCTTCTTCTTCTTCTTCTTCTTCTTCTTTCTTCTTCTTCTTCTAAAAGAACAACAACAATGACGACGACGACGACAGCAGCAGCAGCAGCAGCAGCAGCAGCAGCAACAGCAGCAGTAGCAGCAACTGCAACAGCAGTAGCAACGATTGCAGCAACAACAACAATAACATCTGCTACTACCACTGTTATTACTGCTGCTACTGCTGCTGCTGTTGCTGCTGCTACTACTACAACTACTCTTGTTCAACATAATCATCATCATCATCATCATCATCATCATCATCATCATCATCATCGTCGTCGTCGTCGTCGTCATCGTCATCATCATCATCATTTTCTTTTCTTCTCCTTCTCCTCCTCCTCCTCCTCCTCCTCCTCCTCCTTCTTCTTCTTCTTTTTCTTCTTCTGCTACAGTGTAATCCTCCTTTTCCGGTTATTTTTCACTTTGTGCTTGTGCTTTACAACAAATAATTTAAATATTGTCGGGTGTGATATTCTGCAATTACATTCCTCTATAAAAAAAAAGGGAAAGAAATATTTCATACCGATAATCTAACAACGTTTAATGGAAATCTTGCCAACTCGACGCCGAGGAAACAGGATGTTTAGCGTGAAACTGGCTTTTAACGTTGTCGTGATCTTCATGTAAATGGCCAGCGCCATTGAATAGCCTGTCATTGTTGTAAGGACGTTCCAGTCATGACAAACTCTCTGATACACTTTTTATCATCGACACAAAATTCACGCTCGTAGCCGATCCTTTCTCTAACGAGCAATTGATGGTCGTCACCCCGACATACAGTTTCGTTGCTTATTTATTTATTTATTTTTTACGATTAGGGTCATTGTGATCACAATCTATGTTGTATTATATAACATCGTCGTCACAGCACAATGTTCTACCTGAAATTCAAGCTGCACTCTCTCTCTCTCTCTCTCCCTCTCTCTCTTCTCTCTCTCTCTCTCTCTTCTCTCCTCTCTCTCTCTCTCTCTCTCTCTCTCTCTCTCTCTCTCTCTGTGTGTGTGTGTGTGTGTGTGTGTGTGCCCCCCACCTCCTTCAGGCAAAACTGCTAGCTATTGTAATGTTTGTGTGTGTGTGTGTGTGTGTGTGTGTGTGGTGTGCGCGCGCGCCCCCCCCCCCCCCCCCCCCCTCCTTCAGGCAAAGCTGCAAGCAATTGTAAATTTACGGCGCTGTCGAATTTTTCGTTGATCTGAATAGATATATATATATATATATATATATATATATATATATATGTGTGTGTGTGTGTGTGTGTGTGTGTGTGCGTGCGTGTGTGTGTGTGTGTGTGTGTGTGTGTGTGTGTGTGTGTGTGTGTGTGTGTGTGTGTGTGTGCGTGCATTCAGCTGTAGCACAGGATCAACTCAGGCAGGCAGCTAGTGAGGACCTGTCATTGATTCCCATCACTGGACTGTCTGCACTGGAGTAGACAGGATAAAAGGGGGAATGTCCGTGTAAGAGCGAGTCTGGATCGACGGGCCAGAAGAAAACGATCGCTGGAGACGGGAAATGCACCCACAGGGCAGTGCCAATGGGCTGTGATAAGTTCTCACCTTTTTTACCCCATGATGACACTCAGCGGCCTCCCAATCCACGCACCAGACGGCAGGAATCAGATCAGACATGACGAGTATGGCCGCTCACTCGCTTCTAAAGATTATAATTCATTGTTTCCACGCTAAAAACAAACAGACAAACAAATAAACAAACAAACAAAACAAACACAAACAAACAAACAAAATATTTATCACAAGAAATTGATAATTATTGTTTTCTCGTATCATAACTGTGAAGAAAATTAAAGGCAATTATGATGCGGAAACAGTCTTTGTGCAAGTAAGAACGATTTTTCCATGTTAAAAACAATAGTCACTGCTTTTGACTGCCTGATCCAGGCCAGCAGCCCGTATTGATTCTATTTGCAGTCTGACGAGAGGGCGAGTGGTCTACAAGTGGCTGTGTTTCTGTTGGATCCACAAATCAGTTAGAACAGGGCTGGATCACAGAGTTTTTAAGGTGGGGTGCTGGTGAATGTTTTAGGCCGGGGTCCAGGGGCCGCTTAGGCCCCGGTGGGGTCTCGGGGCAAAACCCTGGTGAGGGGACCAGGAGGGCAAAGCCCCCGGCGGAAAATTGGTTTTTGACATTTTAATAGCTGTTTCGTGGCATCTCCTGTGAGCTGGGGAGACATTATTAATAGCGTTTTATCAATTGGGAGGGTGTGTATGTGTGCTGATGACGGTACAGGGGAAAGAGGGACTGGGGGTGCTTTCTTTCTTTCTTTCTTTCTTTCCTTTTAGAGCCGAGGGTGTTTTTTTTGTTTTGCTTTGGGTTTTTTAGCCGGGGGGGGGGGGGGGGGGAGGGGGGGGGGGGGGGGGGGGGGAGAGGGGATGCTGTAGTACCAAAGCATCCCCCCCCCGGATCCGGCCCTGTAGAGTATGACTACCTGAAACAATGAAAGAAAACAACCATACGAACTAATGGGAGCGAGGTTTTCACAGTCTGAAGTCCGTGCCATAGATTGAAAGCTATGGTATGGCATGCATCAGAACCGTAGTTACCTGTTTTAACGAGATATTGATGTCTGTGTTCATTGTTTACAGCTGCACGTTTCAGTGTGGTGCCTTTTTACCGCTTTGTGTGGCTAAAACAAACTGATTGTGAAGCAGCAACACTACGTATAATTACCGTTTTGAAATGCAGCTGTTAGTCAATACTTATTTCTTTTTAAAAGATAAAAAAAAAATCACAGCTATAATAAAGAAAATGAAAACACGGACTCTTGAAGCTTTTAAGCGTCCTTCGGTAATGCATTCATGAATCTGACATCAATGTGACGATTGGCAGGAGAGATGATTGTCTTTCCTCTTTGTTCCGGAACTAATGATGTCCCCTGTCTGGTGCTGAAAATAGAGAGCTACTAGCGCATCTGTAGCTGCTGGCTTGTGGTTCATTTCTGTGGCTCTTGGACGGTCAAAAACAAGGACAGTGGGACTGGGTTAGATGGAGGTGGTAGGGTGACTTCTCTTTGGCACCTTAATGTCTGTGACCTAGAGGTGAAAAGAGAATTCACTAATGTCTGTGCCAGGAGAAGACGTGGAAGGATGAGTAGAGAGAGAGAGAGAGAGAGAGAGAGAGAGAGAGAGAGAGAGAGAGAGAGAGAGAGAGAGAGAGAGAGAGAGAGAGAGAGAGAGAGAGAGAGTAAGTAAATGGAGGAAACACAGGCAAAGACAAAATGCTATTTCTGAGTTTTATCTGACTTTGTAATGTTACTGGATACATAAATAGAGGGGTAGATGGATCGATTGCTAAATAGATTGATACATAGATAGATTGATGGATAGATAGAATGATAGATGCAACGGTAATGTTTTCACACACACATACTCACTCAACACACACACACACACACACACACACACACACACACACACACACACACACACACACACACACACGCAGGCACCCACGCACACACTCATGCACAGAGAGAGTCAGACAGATAGACAGACAGACAGACAGACAAACAGTTTGACAGAAAGATAGATCGACAGAGGCAGAGGAAGAGAGGCAAAAAGAGATAATATAAAAAAGATTCTTATATTGCTGACCCACGCATTTTGTAGACGCTGACAGATTCAAGTAAAGAAATCAGGGGAGCTGGAAATTTCTTTTAATCGATGCGTGTTTCAAGCCTGACTGAACGAAGCAAGGGACAGGCACTGGTAATCGAAGAAGAACACGCATGAGAGGAACTAAGCCTCGTCATTAGAATTCAGTACCTACGTATTACGCTTGTCAAAATCAGTGTTGAGTTTCGACAGACCATGCCCACGTGTGCGTAAATAAGTGCTTCATTATACGCTTATTACTTCACCTTTCTCTGCATTCTGCAGACGCTGAATCATTGTTGCACTCCAGCCCCGTCCAGTATCTGGCTGGAAGTCTTAAAATGTATCTGCTGCAGGACCGGCGGGGTCGCAGCCGTTGACTACTATCTTTGCCTTAATATCCAAATTGCGAATCTAGCATAGTCTGGACGTGAAAGAAAAAGAAAAAAGAATTTAAAAAACCACTCGCATCTGAAGCAGCTATATAACATAAACTCGAATCGTGTAAGGCAGAGGTGGTTCTTCTGGGTGAGAGGACGCAGTGACACTGGCTTTTGAGCGACAGAACTGAGATTGTCGTCAACTTACAATAATAACCTCCCCTACATTCTGATTCTGACGGAGCACAGCAGAAGGACCGCACAACTACATAGAACAGGATCAACTCATGCGGGCAGCAAGTGAGGACCTGACATTGATTCCCATCACTGACTGTCTGCACTGGAGTAGACAGGATAAAAGGGGGCAATGTCTGTGTAAGAGCGAGTCTGGATCAACGGACCAGAAGAAAACGATCGCTGGAGACGGGAAATGCACCCATGGGGCAGTGCCAAGGGGCTGTGATCAGTCTCGCCTTTTTTACCCCATGATGACACTCAGCGGCTTCCCATTCCACGCATCAGACGGCAGGAATCAGATCAGACATGAGGAGTATGGCAGCTCTGTCGCTTCTAAAGCTCATAATGTATAGCTTTCACAAAGACAAAAGCATTTCTCATCATGAAAATTGATTTACTGTTTCCACGTGCTGTAGCTACATGATCGAAGCTAAATAGGTCACAAAATAGTCTTCGTGCTAGTGAAAACGTTTATTTCCTTGTAAAGAGAATTATCTTTTTTACTGCTTCGGATGCTATTAAGGCATCAGGAGATGAATTAAAGAAATAATAAAACAGCTGTATGACTTAACGAGAGTGAATTCTTAGAAGGTCTTATTAAAGAAAGAAGAAAACAGCTGTATAACCTAATGAAAATAAATCCTTTAAAGGTCTGATGTCTGTGCTATAAACTGAAAACTACTACTGCACATTCACCAGGGTAAGTTTTCAGTGCACGAATCATGACAGTCTATTTTCGTTAGTCATAGCTACAGTTTTCAATGTGATAACAAACCCACAAGGTAGCAGCAATACTCCTTTGTTGTTTTTACATGAAGATCGGAATTAATGGTATATCTTCTTCTTCTTTTTAAAGTCACTGTTACAAAGAAGAAAACGGATACACGGACTTTGAAGCTTGTAGGCGTTCTCTAACAATGAATCTGACATCAGTGTGATGACTGGCAGGAAAGACGACCGCTTTCCCTCTTTGTTCCGGTACTGAAGTGGAGGGCTTCTAGCACGTCTGTAGCTGCTGGCGTGTGGTTCGTTTCTGTGGCTCTTGGATAATTGTAAACAAGGTAAATGGGACGAGGTTAGAAGGGGGTGGTAGGGATGAGTTCTCTTTGCCTATCTTAATGGCTGTGACCAGGAAGTGGGTTAGAGAGTCATCAACGTCCATCACAACAGAAGAGGTGGAGGAAAGATGAGTATGTGGAGAGAGAGAGAGAGAGAGAGAGAGAGAGAGAGAGAGAGAGAGAGAGAGAGACAGACAGAGACAGAGACAGAGAGAGAGAGAGAGAAGGGGAGGGTACACTTGACACATAAACACAAAATCCTATTTTCAAGTGTTTTGCTATGTTTTGTTTTTCTAGGCTTTTCCACCCTTCAAAACTTGAAATAGTCATCTGGTTTGAAGCAATCAAATAGATTATGTATTTTCCCTTCTAGCAGTCGACGTTTCCGTGAAAAAAAAGCAAATCAACAACAGCAACAAACTGTTTTTTGGGGGAAATGGTAGTAATGATATAAGCAGTAGTTACTCATTTTCGTTTAAAGAAAAAACGTGTGTAAGCATATGACCATTAATCACTCATTCAGTAAATAAAACTGTACAGCTGCTGCTGCCAATATTATTACTACCACAACTACTTGAAGCAGTAACAACACAACAAAAGCAACAAAACAACAACAATAATAATGATGAAAATGATAATCATCATCATCATCACCATCATCATCATCACCATCATCATCATCACCATCATCATCATCGACGATTAAT
This sequence comes from Conus ventricosus, assembly GCA_018398815.1. Lineage (NCBI taxonomy): Eukaryota > Metazoa > Mollusca > Gastropoda > Neogastropoda > Conidae > Conus > Conus ventricosus. The sequence continues at coordinate 37,605,868 of CM031608.1, read as the reverse complement.
TCACCCCAGACATTTTCTCTTGGCTAATAGCAAGCAGATCATTTAATCTAACATCCCAACATTTGCTTATCAACTTTTATTGTTTCATGTTTAACCCGAAAACTTTGTAAAATATTGGATGAATTTGCATGTTCCTGATATAGATCCTTTTAGCTCAAAAGATGAAATCGACTATCAAACTAATGTGTGTTCATATTTCAATTTATTTAAAAGTCAAAAACAAAACATGCTCTGCCAGCTTAAAACCAAACTTGCATTGATCACTCGTTGAAATAGCGTCCACTTCATTAATCTTCCAGGAATGACTTTATCGTCAACACTAAGACACAGTCGCTGAGGGCGATGAAAACAATAGAGGGTTGGGTCGTGTGGGGGGAGGGGGTGCTTGGGCATGGTGAAGGATGATACAGGGGACGGAGGGGTGGGGATGGGTGAGTAAGGGGTAATGGTGTTGTGGCTCTGAGCAAATCTTAAACTTTGGGGGATTTCTTTCCTCTTCACATCAGCATACTTTTCTCACCATGGTCAAAATTACTGTGCCTACGGACGAGAGAGAGAGAGAGAGAGAGAGAGAGAGAGAGAGAGAGAGAGGAGAGAGAGAGAGAGAGAGAGAGAGAGAGAGAGAGAGAGAGAGAGAGAGAGAGAGAGAGAGAGTGGGTGTGGGGTGTGGTGTGGGTGTGAGTGTGTTGTTCATGTTATGGTTGTTGTGGCTGCGGCTGTTGTATTGGGTTCCATTTTAGTTAACTGTAGTTTAGACCTTCAGAATAATGCCGTATATAGGTATGAATATCGTCCTGCATTTTGACTGGAACTTATGTTGCCATGGTCGGATGCCACATTTCGTATCTGCATCTGGGTTTCAAACACGTCAAACGACAAACATTCTTGCAGCTTTCATGTTGCAGCAGGGTATAAGTGGATACTACTACGCACAGGAGCGTAGCAGATTGTCTCAACACAAAGATGTGGGTATCTGCGAATGTTCGCGCACGTGTGCATGTTGTTTGTGTGCATACTCGCGCGCGCGCGCGTTTGTGGTGTGTGTGTGTGTGTGTGTGTGTGTGTGTGTGTGTGGTGTGTGTGTGTGTGTGTGTGTGCGTGCGTGCGTGCGTGTGTGTGCGTGCGTGCGTGCGTGCGTGCGTGCGTGCGTGCGTGCGTGTGTGTGTGTGTGTGTGTGTGTGTGACAGAGACAGACACAGAGAGAGAGAGAGAGAGAGAGAGAGAGAGAGAGAGAGAGAGAGAGAGAGGAGAGAGAGAGAGAGAGAGAAAGAGAGAGAGAAAGAGATGATGATGATGATGATGATGATATGATTTATTGCTATAAAGCGGTACAGCTTCATAAGCAAGACGGCGCGATGAACAATAACACAACAAAACAATTAAACAAGACAGCGCGGAAAGTCCGACATGGAAACCATGGCGAACAATGTTCTTCTCCCCTCTTGGCATCTGTCCCACAGTAACCGGTCCGTCATACGTGTCCCGTGAACACAGGCTGTCACCCCAGGTAGAACTGGATCAGGCCGTGCAGCGTCTCCATCTCTCGTGCCGCACGTGCTTGGATCTCGGCGTGTTGTGCACTGACAACACGTTTCCCTTTACGGAGACTGGCAAGTTTAGCACGTTCTTCTGTCAGCATGTTTTTGTCGTCCTGCTTCACATACCAGAACACACATATGCTGTCACCAGAGATAGCCGCACAAGTAAATTCCAGGACTAGATCGTCTGATTCTCACATGAGCACATCAGTGTCGGTCGATCGCTGGACTGTCACTTTTCGGAAGGATTTATTTCTGTCCTTGTCTCTCAATCGTCTTTGTACAGACCTATCTGTGAGGGTAGCGACATAGCTTTTAACAACACTGGTACTGAAACTACCAACAGAACTATCTATCATCGACTCGATGTCCGTCTCAAGTTGTGGAATAGTTGAACTGCCACAGTCAATCATGCCTGAAGTTTCGCTGGCCTCATTCAATTGAAACACATCAGACGGCGCTTAGTCCTCGTCTTGGTCGCTGTCAGTCTGGTTCGGCCGTGATGACAAAACGTACTCCTGTGTATGTGTTACTTCCGACTGTGTGTCAGGTACGAGCGGCGCATCCAGTGGCCGTACCGTGTCCAGGCCATGATCATGCTTCGTATTTGCCTGATTCAGTTGCTGTCTAGCCCTTTCCCGGTCACGTCGAATCTGGCAGGGTGGTTTTCTTCGGTAATATGGCACCCGTGTATTCTGATTCAGACAGGGTCCGCCATGTTTGTTGACACTGGCGAGTTGGCAGGCTTGAGGCGTAGCACAACCACTGTGCTGTCTCCTTCTTCCGCCACTTTCCAACTGGTCACCATGTTGTCCGTCAGCAGGGCACTCAGGGTCTTCTCCACAGTCGCTGGCAGTCCAGTAAACTGGCATGTTGACCATGAAATCAGCGAATTTTACTGCAGCTCTTCCGATGTGCGCCCTTTCGTTACGCTTAACGTCATGTGACCCCAGAGAGAGAGGAGAGAGAGAGAGAGAAGAGAGAGAGAGAGAGAGAGAGAGAGAGAGAGAGAGAGAGAGAGAGAGAGAGAGAGAGCTGACACGCACATTCCATATTGGTGATAAATGTAAATTCCCCCCTCTCTCTCCCCTCTCTCTCTCTCTCTCTCTCTCTCTCTCTCTCTCTCTCTGCACTTTATCTGATCATGCAATACCATCTGGAATACTGGCTGCTCTGCGACAGCTGGGCGAGAAAGTGGAATTGATATTGTATTTGCATTTTCACCGTTTCCATCATGCTAAATTATTCTGTTTGCTTGGGGATGAGATCATGTAGATAAACTCAGACTGGAAAAGATACCATCTGCCAAAAAGACGACAAGATAGTTACAGATATACAGATGCACACACAACTGCCCACTGATCCTGGCATGTTCACACACACACACACACACACACACACACACACACACACACACACACACACACACACACACACACACACACACGCACGCACGCACGCACGCACGCACGCACGCACTCACATACACACATACACACAAGCATGAACATGTGCACTGCCACACACACACACACACACACACACACACACACACACACACACACACACACACACGCACAACACACACACACACACACACACACACACACACACACACACACACACACACACACACACACACACACACACTGACTGCCTGAAGCCAGAATATTGTTTCAATGAAAATGAGCTGCGTGTTTCATTGCATCAAGTTCGTGACTCAGTGGTGTTGTGAAGTTAATGAATGCCTCCCGGCCAGTGGTCCAAAACGATGCTCTGTGGACCTGTGACACGTGCCCTGTCCGTTCAGCGCATGCGTGAAGAGGGACTCAGCATTGTGAAGTGCGAATAATGTTCACTGGTTCATGGACTATAAAATCAACAATCATTCTTATTTACTCTCAGTTTGGGGACAGGAGAAGCAGCCATGGAATATGATCAGTGACTGATGGCAAGTTGACTGTAAGCCAGCTTTAAATTGTGAATCGGATGATACAAGGACCTGTGCTTAAGCCTGTAACATTAACTTTCTGACAGTATTTGGCTAAAGAAATTGTTTTTGAGGCGACAAACGATGATGCTGATCTTTCAGGCAGTGGTCGCCAGATGCCACAATGTCATTTGTTCCATCAGCAGCGCTTGAGAAATCTTTCTGTCTGATGAAGAAACAGCCCGGAATGCGTCTGGCATTCACCGGAATCTAGTCAGTAGCGACACACGCTGGAACAGAGAGACTCGTTGGCATGGACCTGCACAACTGGTGCCCAGCTATTGTCCTGATCTCACGAAGTGTCATTGACACCATTTCCTCCAGTTTGCACAAGACCACCATGGATGGAGCGACCGACATTAGCGGCTATTTTTCCATGCACAATGAGTAACACCTCTGCATCAGCAAAAGGGTGGACAGGTTAAAGTGTTGGGACTGTCTGGCAGTTTACCACACTGGCGACTGTATACTGAAATGGGATATGCAGTCAGGTTTCTAGTATGGCACTGGCATCGACGCACGTTTGGGGTGGTGACTTCTTCGACCATGCTGGCGGATGAAGAGAAGGACATAAGGTGAATGCAGTACCCCATCAGTGGAATCCAGCATTTCTTTTAAATTTCTTTCTTTCTCCACACTTCTAGCACCATCCTCCAGCAGGATACTGCACGTTCCCAGACTGTCAGAGCTGCACATCATTTCCTGGACAACGCATGATATTGTTACAGTGGCCTCGCCCTCACTGACTCCCAGTATAAATCCAGTATCTCTCAGGAGGCCAGCAGCTCCAGTAGTCTCATCTGACGAGTAACGTTTAGAGGACCTCATTGTGACTTTAAAACTAGAAACTCCATTTCGCTTTGGAACTCCAACCACTAACCAGATCTGGAAGAAAATCCCGGTAGGCTTGTGCCCCAGGACGGGCGTCAAGAGATTTTATGTGAAGTAGACAAGTCAAGAAACAGGAAGCACGTGACAACCGAACTTGCTGAGGGATGTTGGACAGCGTTGCACATGGGTGCACATTAGTCATGACGGGTTAGCTGACATGACATGTCATAGCCGAGAGGAAAACTTGAAATGACCTACAACTTGAAGAGCTGAATTCAGTCAACTGATGTGCAGTTTTGTTTTGTTTTGTTTTGTTTGTTGTTGTTGTTGTTGTTTTTTTTTTGCATTTACAATTCTTGTTGCTATTGTGCTTTGTTGTTTGTGTGGGATTAAAAACAAACACACACACAGAAAGTGTTGCACACCTTGTGTTGTACATAAACTGCACTCAGAGTTATTACTACGAAGTGCTATGTAAGAGAAAAAGTGGAAAACAGTGACAGGAATCTTCAGTCAGTGTGGCTCAATAATTTATGCTGTCGTCCGCTTAGTCATGTTGAAGTTTGTAACAGAGTGGAAAAAAAAAATGGCACACTATATGATAGGATACGAAAACGTTATGTTTAAGAGAGAGAGAGAGAGAGAGAGAGAGAGAGCGAGAGAGAGAGAGAGAGAGAGAGAGAGAGATGAGAGAGAGAGGGGGAGAGAGAGAGAGAGAGAGAGAGAGAGAGAGAGAGAGAGAGAGAGAGAGAGAGAGAGCACGTATTCAACAACAAACAACAAAAAATCTTGTACAGCTGAACAGTGCGTTTTTGAGATGCTAATAGATTCAGTTAAAACATGAGCGGAGCCTGGAACATATGACTGTTCCATTTTAAGACAAAAGTAATCGCTGTGTGTCTCAAGCCTGGCTGGATAAGGCAGGAGATGCGGCAGTAACACACGAAGGCCGCAAGTGAGGAGAACAAACCTTCGTCACTTGAAGGAAGTCAACGCTTTGGGAATTAGATGTGTAAAATCAGAGTTGAGTTCAACAGGCAGTACCCCATCTGTGCGTAAAACATGCTTCTTGATGAGCCTATCACATCTTTTGTCTCTGTCTACTGCAGACGCTGACTCAGCCTCACTGCTCAGCCCCAAGCCATTGTCAGGTGTCGTATATAATACTGTCGCCGTGGAATGTACGCAGCGATAGCATTTCACGTGACATATTGTGCAGCGACAATATTTGCGGGAAAAAAAATTTTGTCGCGCGACAACTTTTCACGAAAAATGTTTTCCTATAGAATATTGTGACTGTCCATTAAATACTGTCGCCGAAATTTGCGACAGCTTTTTGCGACAGGACCATGTGAAATATTGTATCAGTGAATACTGTCGTTTGCGACACATTTTCACGTGAAATCGTACTGCTGAGTTAACATTTCTGTGAAATATGGTCGCAGCGTAATATTTCACGCGACGATTTTTTTTTGCACAGTGAAAAAACGTCGCCTCGGTTGAGCGTAAAAATTTATCACAAAAAATAATGCAGCCTGCCATAATAAAATATAAATTGTCGCAAGTGATTTTTTTATCATAAATGTTTTCGACGAAAGTAAAATTCCATTCGTGTGTGTGTGTGTGTGTGTGTGGGTGTGTGTGTGTGTGTGTGTGTGTGTGTTGTGTGTGGTGGTATGCGTTTGTGAACGTGTGTGTGTGTGTGTGTGTGTGTGTGTGTGTGTGTGGGGTGTGTGTGTGTGTGTGTGTGTGTGCCGTGAAATGTGAGGGTTTTTAATCATATCGTAGGCCTGGACATTCAGCACACGAAAGTAGGGGAGATTGAGTAGTTAGAACCCCTAAGAAATGCAGCCCTCCCTTCCTTCACTAATTTCACTTCACTCAAGGTTATTATTTGTAAAGCTTCCCAATAAGAGCTATTATAAAAATGGCTATCTTTATTTCAAAAAGTTCTTTATAAGAAATAATAAAATTCTGAAGAAAGGAAGCCCACTTTAGACATCATTTCGGGTTAAATGGACCAGGGTGTGGTAAATATTGGGCCAGGGGCCCTTTATTTTAACCGACACGCATTAGTCAAAACCCAAACCAATATTGTTTGTCTGTTGGCCATATAAGATGTGTGAGCTTGTTCGATAATCCTTTTAAAGACACCTACGGTCTCAAACACATGCATAAACTAAACTTAAAAAGTATAAATGATTATCCTTTAAATTGTCAGAACAGAAACACAACAAAAATTGAGTCAAAAAGCTAATACAAGACCAAATCGCAAAACAGATACTTTCAGTTGTCTTGCTTAAATGCAGTGCTTCTGGGCACTTAAAATCATGAATTTACAAACGAGTCAAAGTAACCCATTTTAGTCACAAGTACCAAAAGTTATCAGTTATGCAGAGCTTAGGCATCATTTGGCTTTGTTTTACTGCAGTCCTTTTAAGGATTCAAAGTCCAAGGAAGCCGTGATTTAAAATCAATTAAACATAGTATTTGGTTGAAAGGATAGTCCATTTCTTTTCAAAGCTTTTATTTTATCTGTTTAATGAAACAAAAACGCAGAAACAAATGCAAAAAGTGACGTTAAAAATGGGTTTTCTTCTTACGCTCGTTTTTAGGCACCTAAGGCCTAAATATAATGATGTTCAAATGTGAACCATAACACATTTAATATAAAGTACTTTTTTTTTAGATGGCTTTTTGAAAGAAGCAAACGAATTAATGTTCGAAAACAAAAAGAAAATTCAAAGCACAGTCAATTTGGGAAAATATGTTTCTTCTAAAATGTGGTTTGCCTCATACGGCATCCCAGGGCTTGCTGCGCACGCACGCACCACACACACACACCAAAATACACAAACACACACACACACCCTACCCGCGCGCCGCGCGTGCACACTCAAACACATAAACAAACATCAGGCTTTTAATCAATAATTCTGCTCATGAGAAAAAAAACAACCGCATCAACTTCTAATGAAGTGGGTTATAAACTGATCACATGGGCTTAATGTGCTACTGCCCAAAACTTAGCCCATAGGGAGTTCACTTTATCCATTTTAACCATGGTCATTAAAAATCCTCTACATGACAGCTCATCAAAATTTACTCTCTGATGTTGTTCAAGGCCCGTTTATATTATGTAGAATTCGTTGAAACGAAAGCAAACATTTCCATTATTTTAGCCATGTCTTGATTTAACCACCATGGTTTTCTAGCAAGGAATTATGCATCTGACAATGTAGCCACAAAGATCGAACTTATCCGTCATAGTTTTCTAAATTAGCACCACCCCATTATCTACTGGGCCCCTTAACCAATCTCCCTTCGGTAACAAACAAAGTAACTACCTTTCAGTAGGTCCCCATTCGACAGACACTTATTCTCCGGGCTAAAACTCTTTCTTGGAAATTGTTTATTGCAGCCATTTTGGTTGTACTTTTTTTTTTACAAGGGGTCCATTCTGCTTACTAATAAAGGTGAGTGCAGCTCTCTGCATTGATCATTTTTATTTACTCTTTCATAGAAAGGAAAACTGTGTAGGGCCCTTTTAAATGAGTAACAATTAGCCTTTGTGAATTTCATCATCATTCATCATCATCATCATCATCATTCATCATCTCATCATCACCCTCATCATCATCATCATTATATCATCATCACAAAATAACAAGATGCTCTGCGATATGTGATTTTATGATTCAGCCAGCACACACATCCACACACACAACACACACACACACACACACCACACACACACACACACCACATAACGCAACCGCACGCACGCAACACGCACACACACAAACACACAAAACACACACCACACACACACACACACAACACACACACACACACACCACACCACCCCACACCACACACACACACACACACACACACACCATACACACACACACTGCCGACAAAGCTGGATCTTGAACTCTGAAGTCTTGCGGTAAAAGACAGAACCGACTTTTCAAAAGAAAAGTTCCTTTTGACCAAGATGAAAACATTGTGTTCGTTTTGTGATCCCGCGAAGTTTAAGTAAAAGGTCAATAGTCAATAAGGTCAAAGCGGTTTAAATAGCAAATGACGAAAATTTATCAAATATCATTGTCATAATATTTCTTTTTGTTCGTCGTACACTATTAGGCCAATTAATAATAAGAGCAGTCCAAAAGCTGCAACTTGTAATAAGTATACCCATAATGCATGGAACTACTACATATCATTTTTTTGTTTTGTTTTTTTTGTTTCTTCTTTAAAATAAGACTCAAATCAGGAATTCGGAGATATTTGAGGTAGAAGGAAAGCGTTTTTAAGAGTTGGGTGTGCATGTAATGAATTAGGATATCCATAATATAAGAATGCGGCTATTATACGATTTTGTGTCTTCGTT
>CM031608.1:37577113-37579613 GCA_018398815.1 Conus ventricosus | reverse complement strand
ATTACATAAATCCAAAACGTCTCTGTAGCAGACAAAGAGTTGTGTCACACAACTCTGAATTAGACCTTTCGCCCGCCTAATACTACTGCTACGCAACTACATGTTAACTCTTCTGACGCCGTTATTCAATGCGCATAACTCCAGTTTACACTGCAGGCGGCAAAGAGTAGTCTCACATCATTCCCAGTTCATTGTTTTCGTGCCTGAGGGTAATATAACGTAACTCCTACTTAACTCTTTCGACGCCAAAGAGCGGTGCCATGTGACACTGTATCGTTGGCTCCAAACGAGTGATGCCTTACTACTCCAATTTAACACTTTCGACACCAGTGACTGACGAAGGATCACTCTATGCTTACTTTTTTTTAAGGGACAGATAGATATATCATATAGCTGAAAGTTCGCTTTTCCGATGACGGAAAGTAAAGTGATATAATTCCGAGACAACTTCTTTTCTTTTCTTTTCACCGGAGAGAGGCGTCCTGTAATTTCAAGAAAACTCTCTCAACGCTTAAGAGTGATTCGTAACTGTTGTAACCAAAGGGCGATATAGCACAACTCAGTAACTAAAAGGTTTGATCTCCATTATTTATAATAAGAAGGTGTTTTTTGTTTTTTTGTTTTTGTTTTTTGAGATCAGAATTTTCAACTGTTTCCTACCAAGAGGAAGAGCAGTTGACGAGAATCTTTTTTCTTTACTTTGTATTGCTAATTTCTGTTATTAATGGACATAAGTCACGCATGCGTTAACATAAGCTCTCTCTCTCTCTCTCTCTCTCTCTCTCCTCTCTCTCTCTCTCTCTCTCTCTCTCTCTCTCTCTCTCTCTCTCTCTCTCTCTCTCTCTCTAAGAGTGCTCATCGTCGTCGGTGTGTCTTGACTGTCTTCATTTCTGTTCACTTCTGAACACTTCTGGAGGTCTTCATTCTTCAGTTCGGCGTTCTTTTCAGTAACAAGTTGAACCCGTAGTGGTGTGGGTTCGTGTCTTGGAATGTCGAGTTCTCTCTTGTTGCCATCAAAGGCAAGGGATGTTCTGTGTTGTGGCTGCGCTCGCGTCAGTACCATTGGTTTTCTTCTGCTTCGTGGCTGCCGTTTCGCTCACTTCCACTTTTCGTTCGCCTGCTGTTCCAAGCTGTAGCCGTTCGCTGTGATTCTCCGTGACCAAGTTTTATTTTCCTTAAATCATTCATTTGTCATCTTGTTAGTCTGTATTCTATGTACCTATTATAATTTGGTTCCCTTTTTCATCATCTCTCCTTTTTTTTTTGCTTCTTTTCTTTTTTCTTTTTCCAGCATGCACATGATATGACAAATCATTAGGTTCATGCATTACTCTCTCTCTCTCTCTTCTCTCTCTCTCTCTCTCTCTCTCTCTCTCTCTCTCTCTCTCTCTCTGTCCCTCCCTCTCTCTCTCTCTCTGTTTTTGTTTTGTTTTATTTTGTTTTGTTTCTTTATTCTTATTTAACTTGGGTTTTTTCATATATTTCGTAAAATTAGTTCAGTCTCAAATATCAGTTCCAGATTTTTACGCCTGCCATATTTAAACATTGAAATAGAAAGTTTTGCAATTAATAGAACCATGTTCGCTTCTTTACTTGCATTATCTGTGAATACATCTGTTTTGGTAACGCCAAACAGAGCTGTTGTTACATTCATAGGGATCTGTATGTTGTAGCGTGTGAGAATATACTGTTTTACTTGGTACCAGTTTGTCAATAACTTAGGGCAGGAATAGAAGGCATGCTCAATGTAATCTATTTCTTTGCACCAGTGGCATTTATTTATTTCCACTACACCCATTTTTTGTAACAATATGTCGGTGAGGTAAATGTTGTGAAGGAATTTAAAATGAAGGAGCCTCAGTATAGATTCCTTTGTACATTCATGCGCTAAGTCTTGAATGTTGATGTTTAATTTACGCTTCCAAAAATGTGTCGCGCATATTTCATGGTTTTTCTTTTGGGCAAAAACTTTTCTGATTTGTTTATTTGATAGAGCTGTGAAGTTTCCTTCGTCTGTTGCAACATCAGTGGGGGGTTCGTCTTTGTGTTCAATGTTAGCAATTTGTGGCTTCCATGTGGATGGGATTGCGTTTGTCAGCGAATTGTATTCGAATGGAAGGTTTGAGGAAGTGCCTAGGTTTTTCTCTACTTCTCTAAAGATCATTATACGTCCATTTCGCCGAAGATCTTGAACGAGAAGGATACCAGCTTTATACCATTTTGTCAAATGTAATGTATTTCCTTTGCATGTTATACTTCTGTTGTTCCACAGAGGTTCTGTTTTAACATTCTCTATTGGTCGGTCTTTGTTAAAGGTGGTGACTGCAATTATTACGTCTTTTCAAAAGACTGAGGTAACTTTTTCTAATCCTTGAATTTCTTTAGGATCAACATTACAGTTAAAAACGCAGTGGCTGTTCTGCAAAGGTGACATGTTATTTCGCGCGAGGATGCTTCAGTGAGATTTGGTTTGTTTGAGGAGTCTTGCCGCCCATTTGAC
>CM031608.1:37569613-37572113 GCA_018398815.1 Conus ventricosus | reverse complement strand
GAATGACAGCTAGGCCTATATTCAGAAATGAGGAAAAAGAGAAAAAATGCAACAGGATAAAAAGAAGTGTCAGTGGAAAAGCCTAGCCTACGTAGTATTAACCCAATGCGCTGTCATGGCTTGATTGACAACAAAGCCGGCCGGAGTCCTCTTACGCGACTTGGACAGAGGGGATGAGTCACTTCAGGTGAGTGATTGTCGTGAAGGCATTCATTGAAAGTAAAGGTTAAATGAGGCAGGGAACAGTAAAACAAACACACACACACACACACACACACACACACACACACACACACACACACACACACACACACACACACACACACACACACATATGCATCTGTGAGTATGTTTCATGCGGAAAATGGGGTAGAGGACGAAAGGAACCTGCTACACGAAAGCAAAATAAAACCAACAGAAGCAATTATGTGTGTGTGTGGGGGGGGGGGGGGGGAGAGTCAGACAGACCAAGGTAGAGAGTGAATAGAGTTATAGAGAAAAGGGGAGGGGTTAAAAGGGGCAGTAGAAGCTAGTGGGAGGGAGAGGGATGGGGGGAGAGAGAGAGAGAGAGAGAGAGAGAGAGAGAGAGAGAGAGAGAGAGGAGAGAGAGAGGAGAGAGAGAGACTCGTGACTCGTGACTTTAATGTGAGGCCATCGGCCTATTCACATGAGTACGCAACAAGAAAAAAACAATTTTATATAATTAGAACAAAATTTACCATGACTGCAACAAAAACATTCTTCCATGACAGTATGTACAATGCAAAATTCTTCTTAATTATACACAAATGCTTCTTGGTACGTTTTTCCTTATAAACATAATATAGGTATATATATTAATTATTTTCAAACTCATGATATGAATGCTGTTGATACTAGCATGCAAAACACATGTTATCAATTTCATTTCCCTCATCGTATTTTCGTTTGTATACAGTGGAGACCTTATTACATCTGCGTCGTATAACTCTCCGGAAGGCCGTGCTATTTTTAAGCATCTTTTGTTTACTATGTTTACGCATGCGCCCTCTACCGTGCAAATGAAAGGAAAACCCCGAATCTTGAGAGAGAGAGAGAGAGAGAGAGAGAGGGAGAAAAGCCAGATAGACAGACAGAGACAGAGACACAGACAGACAGAGACAGAGAGAGACAGACACAGATAGACGAAGATGTATGATCATTCAATATGTATTTACCGAAAAAAGCTAAGAGAAGGAAAGAGTGCGGAAATGCAGGGAAGGGGGGGGGGGGGGGGGGGGGGGGGGGGGGGGGGGGGGGAAGAACATAAGAAGGGGCGAAGAAGAGAGATGAGTGTGAGGATGAGAGACCATGATGGAGAAGCATTTTTCACACAGACAAATATACACACACACACGCGCGCGCACGCTCGTACACACACACTCACACACAACTTTTTTCCTTTAAGAAAAGAAAGGATTTATCAGTTTTAACTGGGCCAAATGAAGATGCAAAATTCCTTCTCTCTCTCTCTCTCTCTCTCTCTCTGTCTCTCTCACACACACATATATATATATATATATATATATATATATATATAATATATAAATCAGAGTTAAAAAGCCACTCAGAACGTTAAAAGTGCTCAACCATGCAGGGAGCGACATACCAGTTTAAACTAGGATTTTAAAATGAAGAGATTAAAACCTACAAGCTTGTTTCAAGCTAAAAACGCTCTTTTAGCTTGAAACAAGCTTGTAGGTTTTAATATCTTCATTTTAAAATCCTATTTTAAACTGGTATATTATATATATATATATATATATATATATAATATATATATTATATATATATTGAATTATAAACAAAGCTTGCTCTTATGTCTTAGATTGAAGAAATAGGGGGAGATACGCATTCATATCTGCAGTGGTAGATGATTCTGCCTAACTAAACAGTATGTGCTTGAGTGGGTGAATGGGGAAAAATAAAATAAATGCTTCTCAAAATGAGCCTTCAGCAAGCTTATATTCTCCAAGGGGGAGACATCCTCCAATAGGGAGGAAAACTCACTAACATATAACTCCTGATCATATACTGATATTTCGAAACTTGGTTGTTTCTCCTCAGTGACCGCGGAAAGTGGTAATTTGACTCCTCTGCCTTTTCAGTTTTAAGAAGAATGCAATCCCAGAAAAGGCTGGTGTGCAATACCGTAGTATGTTTGTTGAGTTTTCAAAAAAATAACCAAAGGTGCCATCTAAGAAGCAAAAGAAAATCATGAAAGAGCAAAACAAGCTACATTTTCTTGTGAAAAGTAGAAAATATAAAAAGATATCCTCTAAGACACAAGTGCTGAGGGCCAGTTCTTGGAATGAATACGCAAGGGACTAAAATACAACAAACTAATAAATTCCAAGGATAAGTACCGAGCACCGTTCCAGCAACTTACAGAGCAGCTTGGTGTTGCAATGACTGCAAGAAATATTGAATTATAAACAAAGCTTGCTCTTATGTCTTAGATTGAAGAATAGGGGGAGATACG
>CM031608.1:37562113-37564613 GCA_018398815.1 Conus ventricosus | reverse complement strand
GTAAGTGAGCACTGAGTTTCCAGTCAGACATTGCGAGATTCTGCTGGCACTTTAAACACTGTCAAATATGCCATTTTCGGGTATTGTAATTCTAGGGGCATCAGCGGATAACCACTAGATTCCCTACTCATTAACGTCTGGGGTAGGTATCCCAGAACGCGATATATCCTGAGGTGAATGTGGACCTTTTAGAAATATAATACAGACCCTGCAGAAGAACAGTTTCTAAATCACCCGTGCCAGAGTCTGTACTGGCCCCTACTTAATTAACCTGGCAGTTTCACAGCAAAGGGAGATGACTGGTCCGTCTTGTACTTTTCAGGAATGTTTACGGCGGCTTTCCGGCGTGAGCGACGCAAATGGCGCCTTTGGCTGAAAAGAAAGTTGGGTCTGAAGAGTCGGATGTTCCGTAATTCTCACTCCTGTTCCGCCCGGCTCGTCTGACCCCGCTCTTTGCCTCTGTGGACAAAAATCAGACCCACGAACGGCGGCTCCATTCCTTTTAAGAGGAGACTGCGTTGATTATGGTGACTGCGAGAGTGAAATCTTCATCGTTTACCATCACGAGGAGTCTGGATGTCACCTTCCCCTCCACACACACACACCCCTCATGTCCTTAAATGTCCTTCCATTCATCTGCCTTTCTGCTGTGATTGCAAACAAATACAGCGGTCTTCGTTTCGTGTCCATTCCAAGTGTTGTGTTGTGACCTGTGTGACCTTTGTGGCAGCCATGTTGTTCACAAACAGTGGCCTTGTAGTATGTGCTGAAAAAAGTATGTGTGATGTGACATCATCTCTCTTCTCGGGGAAAGATTGGACGCAGAGGGCTCCATGCGCACATCGAACTTTCGGAGCAAGGCATTATGTGACATGCAGGTTTGACGTGATGTTGACTGTAAACGGTTTCTTTCTCGGAACCACCGTATTATTCTTGTGAGGAATGAAATTACTTTACAGTGGTTCCTGGTGATGATAAAGAAAACAACGTTGGGTCTGTTGGTGTGACTGCTTTGAAAGAGGAGCTAGCAGAAGCAGGAGTGTGTGGGTAGCATTGTAAAGTCACTGTCTTCACTGTCCTTTCTACAGCAGCCACCAACCGGTTGAGGAAATCTAGCAGCAACCAAGCCACCCCCCACGCCGGCACGCCGCCTCTTCGTAGAGCTCTGGTCTTGCAGGAGATTCATTGCATGAGGCCATCCTAGCCCACCTGATGCGCTCACCACATCTCATGTACTGTGTCCACATCGCCCACATTGAATACCTTGCGACCTAGTTGCCATGGCCTTTTCATAAGCCGTGGTCTAATCCTCATAATGTATAAAACACTATGACTTAACCTTGATATGCACATGAAATGTGAACAGTTTGGATTTGTGAACAAACGCTGTGTGTGGTGGTGTTACCAAAAAAAAATGTGATTGTGACGCCTGAATTCCTTTTGACCTGACAAACAAAAAGCCTGACTGCTTCTAGAACAGACCCTTACTCTCATTTCAGGCACGTTTACCATTAAGTTCAAACGGCAGTTCACACTCTGCTGCTACTGCCTGCAACAGAACTGGCGGAGATGGCGAAGGGATCAGCGTACTAAAGACAGCGGCACACACCGAGCGGCACTGCTCTACTCACACTACTCCCTCACGTCACGAGGGTCCTCCACCCCGGGTGCCGGCCCGCCTGCTGACTACCCCCTCGCGTCCCATTCCCCGGCCCAGATCCACACCCCCAGTGACACCACCTCCTCCTCCAACCCGTACCCCTACCGTCTCCCCTGAACCCCTCCGGTGGAGGAAACGCCGCAGGCTCTGATATTTCTACCGAGTGCTCCAGGATGTCGCTGAACTCCAGGAATTCCATCTCCAGGGAGCAGCCTGTGGATCGCGCCAACATCAACAACTTCGTCAGGTGCACCGGTTCTTCCCTGATCTGTGAGGTACCAGCTTTCATGGACGGGACGTCTGGGAACTGACTATACATTCGTCAGAGGAAGGGCAACACACACGTATGAGAGCAGTGAAGCAAACAAGTTTTGTGAGATAGGTGGAGAAGGCAACGTTGTGAGGCTGACCACCTCCACAGCGTTGTGAGAATGAAAAACACGCCGAGTTGTTAGAAGGAAAACACGCTGCGTTGTGAGAATGAAAACACTCTATGAGATAGGTGACAATGTACACGGCGTTGTCAAAATGAAAACACTCTATGAAATAGGTGAAGAAGGCAGCCTTGTGAGGTTGACAACCTACACGGCGTTGTGAGAATGAAAACAGACTGTCAGATTGAAGGACGTTTCAGATTCATGGATTTGGTGAAGAGAACAGCATTGTGGGATTAATCAGTGAGACGGCGTTGTGAGACTGATGAACAGTGTATGTTATGGTGAACAAGTCAAATTCAACCAACGTGATAATTTTGGAAGATCAATTAACAAGGGTAGTTGGGATTTTTTAAATTATCAAACTAATTAACCTCGTTAAACTTCCCATTTTTTTCGTAGATGA
>CM031608.1:37554613-37557113 GCA_018398815.1 Conus ventricosus | reverse complement strand
ACCACCAACGGGCACACAACATATTTCATGACGGGCACACAACATATTTCATGCTGACTGGCTACTTGTTTGTCTGCTTGTCTATTTCCACGACTGGTCATCTAGTTTGTTTACTGCCTTACTTTGTGTGCTGAGCGATTGCATGAAATCAACGGACTTCAAGCCGTCGTGGCGATAAGCCTATCGTCGGGGACTCTCGGCTGGGAGGTCGTCGGTTCGATTCCCATCAGAGCCATGTGGGATGTATCTGCCCCGACCGGCTCCTACCCAGAGTTGAGTTTGCAACAGGCTCAGTTGAGAAGACTGGGATCACACAGACGGGTTTCATCTACTAAATAGATGTGCCTCTGAGTGTGTTACTCAAATTTCTTGACCAATACTGCACGTGTCTGTGTCTCTTGGGCCAGGTCGACGCCGGGATATATCATGAAAGGAAACGTAGAGTACATCCCTGTCATGCAGTCTCAGACCGGAATGGAATCTGTAACATCATCTTCATCATCCTTATTTTTCTCAATTAGTATTTTAGGGAATAAAGTCTCCAATTATGTGGCCCTTCATGCCCTGCTCTCATTGTGGCCTCCGTTTTGATGTCCTCTGCACGTCTGTGGCCTTGGTTTGATTCCGTCGGGGTCACCGGTATTCGCAAATTCATGGGGATTGTCGTTGGGCGGATGTGGTGGCGCCCCCTAGAGGGAGAGCTTACAACGCCGGCTACGCAACCTAGCAATTGTTGTCGTCAGTACGGTCTCAGTAGGTGGCGTTCTGTGTGTGTTGGATCAGAACAGGCGCCACTGAACACCACCGAAATGACTCGGTAGCAGTGCAGTGTCTCCTCTGGTAGGTTGCCTCTTGACGACTTGACACTGACTGCTCCCAGTGGATTGATGGTGCCGGGGCTGCGGCGAGCCCGACCGGGCTGTGGCTGTGGACGGTGTGTGTGTGTGTGGGCGGGGGGGGGGGGGGGGGGGGTCGGAATGAGCGGCGTGGGTGCCATGCCGCTGAGGTGGCATAGAACATGGAACCCAAAAAATTCGACACTCCATCCCTCAACAATTCAGGGATTAATAATTGCTGTTCAGCAAAGCAAATGTCCACCACAGATGAAGTCTAGGAAAAACACAAAACAAAGAAAAGCTACCCTTCAGTCACACACAGACCTCACAACACCCCTGTTCCAAGGAAGACTATCAAGAGAATAATAGAAAGAGATGGAGACAGAGGTGTAATCATTATCCACACCACAGGGGATGGGATGGTAAAATATTCAGAGTGCTTCCCTTCATACTGATGGGGTCACTTAATGATGACATTTTAAGGGTACCCATAACGACGGTGCCACTTACTGGTCATATTTTAAGGTTACCCGTGCTGCAACTGCGATCCTTTGCTAGGTGTGGTGTTGCTGGTAAAAAGATGAGACTACTGGGAAAAAAAAAACAACCAAGACAGAAAGCCAGTAGGGAATTGATTTTACTGGCATGTTACAACAAACCTCGTTCCAGAATTTTAATCCGGATTAATTAAAGGTAAGTTTGGGTGAAAGGTGTAACAATTCCAACGCCAATGTGCTTGAAACACCTGTTTCATAACACGACACACGAAGACAGAATCATAATCTGGATTGATTACAGCAAACTTTGCCTGAAAGGTGTGACAGACAATGGCAACGTCAAACGTCTGATTGGACCACCTGGCTCATACCACGACACTCAAAGACATTTTTCTGTCATTTTGTTCTAAACAGATCCTGAGCTTACTATTCACAAACCGGAAATGCCGTACTGCCTCCTTTTTTTCCAGAATCCAAGTCATTCGTGAAATGTGCTAGCCATTCTAGCGATCTTCTTTTGCATGAGATCACCAAAGAAGGCCTGGCTCTGCCAAATTCGATTGAGTTATAGCCTCTCGAGTTTGTCAAAAATGCAGGTAAGAGTCTTTGCCTCCAACAGCCACAGCAACAGCTCACACATCTCTGCGTAGATAACGATTTCCTTTCACAACAGGTTGCCAATAACGCCACCACTTGCCGAATGACGAGAAATTATAGCATCTCTGGTTTCTTAAACGCAGGTCATATTATTTCTCTGTCTTAAACACAATGCTGCAGTTCACACATCTGTACGTAGATACCAGCACCTTCTTTAGGAACTGGAGAAGGCAATACTTTAAAGGAGATGCAATGAATACGCCCCGGTCTTATACTGCTGCTTGTTGGTTGTTCTTGACTCTTCGTTATGTAACGACAGTCATGGTTAGTGAATATCATTACCTCAACAAAACACCTATTTTTTTCTCCACATAATACGTCGACTCTCACAGAACATCTCTGCCTTACAGAATATCAGTTGTTTGGGGTTTTTTTTTTGCAACACTTTATCCTTCACAAAACACTACTAAATTTATACAGCACCTTGACAGAACACGTTTACCTGTAGTGAAAACCTTTACCATCACAGAACGTCTTTGCCTTTACAGAAGCCCTTAATCTTAAAGAACA
>CM031608.1:37497113-37537113 GCA_018398815.1 Conus ventricosus | reverse complement strand
ATAATGCTCCAAATATACAATGACGGATGTACTACTACTGGCGATTAGAGCCGCCATAAAAGCTCGGCTACAGCAGTAATTGCTGTAACTCTGCCATAGCCAGTTGCGCCTGGTTGAGAAAAGAGGAGCACAGCAAACTAGGCTAAGTGATCATATGTGGTTGGTTCGTCATGCTTCGCCGTTCACGCGCGTGTGAACGGTGGCCTACTTGCTGGACTTCTGCCCCACAAAGCCCGGACAGTTTTCTAAAAATAGTTCTTACCTCACCTGCTTTGACGTCATGCTTCGTCGTTCACGCGCGTGAACGGTGACCTACTTGCTGGACTCCTGCCCACAAAGCCCCGGACAGTTTTCTAAAAAGTTCTTACCTCACCTGCTTTGACGTCATGCTTCGTCGTCACGCGCGTGAACGGTGGCCTACTTGCTGGACTCCTGCCCGTGCTTAGGCTGCCTTTTTAGGCGGGTGTACTTTATACAATTGTCTTGTTTTATTAATCAGGCTTTGTTAAATGCACTTGGTGGCTGCTTTGAACTTGCAACAAAAGAGCCAATGCATTACAAAAACGCAAGCACTGTCTTGCACCAAGGGGTGTTACACATGACAAATAATAAAGCTCTGTGTACACCACACACACTCCTACCCCCAAGTCACCCCAAGTTCTAATTAAGTCACCCCAAGTTCTTAATTAAGTTTTTAATTAATACTTCAAGTTCTTAATAAGTTCTTGATTAAGTTTTTAATTAAGTTCTTGATCAAGTTCTTAATAAGTTCTTGATTAAGTCATCCTTTAAGTACAAACAAGTTCTTATAATTATTAAAAAAATACAATCTATGTTTTTATCTTAAATAGCAGATGTCTAATATAGTACACACACGCCTCAAAAAACGCGTCATCGTTGAGGATGTCTTGCTTAGCGTTTCTCTGCGCGAGATTGGTTGGCATAGATTTTAATGAAGTTTTTACATCCGAAGCAACTGCATTGATTATAATTTAGGTCTATGGAAATGTCTTTTATAGACTTCATGTCTTTATTTATTGACTTATCATTTTATAATACGCCATGATCTATTTTTTATAAAAAATTTAAAATTAAGTTCTTAAAATATTATTCCATTTGAAATGGATCAAAATGATGCTTTGTTATTGGCGGTTTTGGCGTTGCAGTTGTCTTTTTCTGCATTTAATGGTTCAGGTTGTTTTAACTTTTTTTCTTTCTGTTGCCATCGGTTATATTATTTTATAGCCGCAATAACTGCCCCCAACAGCAGCAATGGCGCCAAAAATGGCAACAGTTTTAAGTTCAATATTCCATGAAGACTTTGGGGCCCTTGTATCACATGGAGTTTTTATAGCTGGCATTGAATCAACTTGTTCTGGCGTTGGCGGTGTTATGTTTTTCATGATGCTGTAACATTAATTTTTTTTGTCTGTTCCACTCTGCTAATTTTTTCCTGCTTCAACACGCCCAGGATTTTTAATGGCCTCCACCTGGTTCAGTGTTTTTGATGATTTTCTGGCTTGGTTACTTTCTCCACCTGATTCAGTGTTTCTGGTTCTGCTGATTTCCAGATCGTTCATTTGAAGGGAAATAAAATCTATATGATTAAAAGTTATTAATCCCATGATCGCTGGCGATAACAATGTTCCAAATCTATAGTATAGATCACACCCTAGAGACTCTAATGACTTTGTTAAAACTGGATCTTGCGTTAAATCATACGTAAGATCTTGTTCAGAATCAATGGGAGCAAATCTACTGACTAGTTTAGTGTACAAACTAAGAACCGTTTGCCCCACACTTTTCACCATTCTAGACCCCAGCTGCGCTTCATACCTGTTATGATACTTTATAATGTCTTGTGAAGACATCTGTTGAATCTGTTCTATGCTGAATTCAGTTCCGAGGAACTGTTTTGTTTTCCACATGCTGCCAAAGAATACAGCCTCTCCTTTTTGGGCATAATAGCTTGATCATCAACTTGGTCATTCATAAGTTCAGGAAGGTTTAGGCCGCCTTGTAGCTGTAGGAGATCATCGCTGTTCATGTTTTTTATTAAATTATAATTATTTTATTTTATAAAAATGAGCACGAAAAAAACTGTTACCAACCTTGTATACCATTCTGCTGTTATTGGTGGTCTAAGTGTAGGATACTCATGCTCGGTAAAAGCTTGTTAAGAATTAAACCAGCAGATCTTGGCAAACTAGACTTTGAGGATTCAGCAAAGCTAATTGCTATCATTGCAGCTTCGGTTGCCACGAAAGATTTTCTAGTCAAGCAAGGAATAATTCCAGACATATAAATATGTAAGAAAAAAAATACATTTATAAAAAATGGCTTCACTCGCAATAATGATAGGCGGCGCTGTGGTGAATGCGCTTGCTTTTAGCGGCAGTAATTTTGCATTTAGTAAACTGGGGAATGACGGCGAGAGAAAAAGACATAACAAAGCTATGGAGGAACTAGCAGCTGCACAAGACGCCTATGAAAGGCAGAGACTTGAGCAGTTTAGATTTTATTAATGACACATGAAAAGACAGGGCATGCAGCTTACACATTTAAAGATGTTGATCAAGCAATAAAACAATATTATCTAGTAACAGGCAAACCGGTCCAGACATTGCCCCACCAAAATTCAGTGACTTTTATCAACCATCAGAAAAACAAAAGATGCAAGAAATCGGGTTTATTGTCGTTGGTATGACCGTCGTGTATTTTGTGCGCATAATATTGGCTGAATAAAAAATGAACAAAATCTATTATTCGCCCAAAGGATATTGGAAGGGTATCACAGCAATTAAAAAGCTAAGCCAAGCAGCTGGAGTCAGTGAACAAACAGCAAAGAAATGGTTATCTAAACAAGCGATTTGGCAAATTTATTTACCGGCGCCTAGACGAATACAGAGACCACACTTTGTCAATACAACTCCAAACGACACCCATCAAATGGATCTTCTATATTTACCCTCTGATAGGATTTAGACGAAAAAGATTTAAGTACGCACTCACAGTTATTGACATAGCTTCAAGGTACAAAGATGCAGAACCATTAACACAAAAGAGTGCTTCTGCTGTTGCTGTTGCTATACAACTGATATACCACGAGGCCCGCTAACTTATCCTCGCATGATTCAAGTCGATGATGGAAAAGAATTTAAAGGGCAAGTGAATCATTATTGTTGAAACATAGAGTTACCATTAAAAGAGGCATTCCAGGAGTTCACAGATCACAGGCTTTAGTTGAAAACTTTAAAAAACAGTTAGCGAAAGACTTTTCTCCTACCAGTATCACAGAGAGCTTATTGACAACTCTCGCAACACAGAATGGGTTAGAAGACTGCCCTCAGTTTTGCGCGCAATGAATAATGAAGAATTTAAAGGACTAAAACCAGTACTAGCAATCAAAAGAAAAACAATAAATGTTGCTGAAGACTCCAGTACACCCAGCAAACTATTACCGTTTGGTTTAAAAGTAAGGTACCTTTATTTACCGGGAGAAGCAGAAGGGGACACTCGCATCAGGGCAACCGATCCAGTTTGGAGTGTTGACCCGTACGAAATAAAAAGAATTGTAAAGATGAATCCGCCCGTGTATTATTTACGAGAAACTGACACAACGAAACAAC
Organism: Conus ventricosus; assembly: GCA_018398815.1. Lineage (NCBI taxonomy): Eukaryota > Metazoa > Mollusca > Gastropoda > Neogastropoda > Conidae > Conus > Conus ventricosus. The sequence goes on along the minus strand of CM031608.1, from coordinate 37,533,484 downwards.
CAGCTCCTCAAAGATCTTTTGTGAAGGAAGAACTGCAGATAATCCCACCAGACACAGTTCCGCTTTAATTAATTTACGGTTCTCCAGTGCCCGATTGCATATGAAAACTCCGGATTAACAAACACCCGTTTTGTGTTTGTTCTATCTAACGACTTCTTTGTTACAACTGTTGTGTTGATCTCATGTAGATTAGATCGCAGTTTTACGTTGTCATGATGAAAAGTCTTATTGCCAAACAATGCTTCTTTGTAGTTGTCATGTGATATGTTTGACTGCACAACGCTGCGAGATATTCCCTTTGCTTTCTTAATGATTTTCTCCTGGCTCGAAATACTGTACATTTTTGACCTTAACCCCACATACTCCTTGATTACCTTTCCAGATAATTCATCCTTCATCTTTCCTAAAACCTTCTTGTTAGTAATTGAATGTAAAGGCGAGTCTTTAGGATAATCGGACGTGTCATACCATCCTGCATGCCCTTTAGCCACTTCGGTTTCCATGTCTTTATAGATGTCTTCAGTAGGGATATCTATAACAAAACTATCTGTATCTGTGTAAAGTACTCTGGACTCAGGATACGAGGGCTTAAAGTAGTCATAAAGAAATTCTAACATCAAAAGCTTTGATAATTCTAAAACAGTAAACCCAATAAATACAGGTTTGTCTAATTTGACTTTCTTTTTTTCATCATTATGCCAAAAAGCTGATCATGAAATCTTCTGAAGTCCTGATAATTAGGTTTTGAAGTCAGCTTAATTGCTTCATTCTCTCTGGTGACCAATCTAACATCTTTACGCTTGTGCGGATTCTCCATAGTCTTTCCAAAACAGCTGTTGTTCATCAGCTTGAAAAAGTCTTTTTCTGAAGCATCTGTGGATTTAGTTCTGAGATCAGTGTTCTTCATGATGTATGGTTTCATGAACTGTTTTTGATCAAAAGCAATTATGCGATGGACCGCTGTTAACTTTAAACCATGTCTTAAATAAAATTGTAGAAGTCTGTAATGACAGACATAATTTTTTTTGCCCCGAAGATTGGGCACAAGTTTAGGTGGCTCTCTTGGATCCATCTTTAGACTTTCTGCTGCTAATGGGTAGTCATTATGTAGGTCATGGAGTTCATGAGGATATTCTAAGTCAACTTCTAGAATGAAACCACGCTGTTGATCAGGCGTTAAACTGTTCAACCACTTTAATGCCTTTTGAATATTATTTGTACCTGTGTGCATTTTAAAGTTGCGTAATGGAAGCGATTGCGCCATTGCCCATCCATACAGATTGTTTGCGTCTAAATACATGAGATAGTTAGACCTTTTACTCGGATCATAGTCGTCCAAGTATTTGTTGTTTGCTTTACAGTAATGGTGCGATGCCATACTAATTCCTCCACGCAATCCGTTTTCAATCATCTGAAGCATTGGTAAATCTGACAATAAATCAATCTGTACTCCAGTAAACTTTAAGAAAGCGTCCCAACTCATCCCGGGTGCAGAAATATAATGCGCAGGATCCAAACTGTAATGTTTCATGCAGGTCTTTCTATAATTTTCAAAGACGTCCGCCAACAAACATACATCTGCCATTAAATAGGAGTCATGATAGTCTCCCATCGTTTTACAATCTAACTTCTGCCACGCATCTTGAGCATGCTGGTAATCAGAATCACTAATGTCCTTTCCTCTGAGACTAGAAAAGAACGCGCCTTTAGGAGGAAGCGTCTCTTCGTCAAACCTTTCCCAACTGTTCATGTACTCATAAGGGTAAACACCCTTTCTAACAAGCGTTGGGTCAAAATATTCTTCTGTTATTGGGCAGGACTTTAAGGACATAGCCAGTGCCTCTAATGATCCCATCATATGCTGCATAGAGTCATAAAAAGACATGTTATTTAAAGTGAAACACATGTACTTTTCTGATGACTGTGCGATGCATGACACCCTAAAGGCATCGTCTACTGCTTTCATTATAAGGTGAGAGTCGTAACCCCGCAAGTTATGAAAGAATACAGGCAGCTTCCATGTCTTTGGATCAAACTTTAGTTGAAGATTGCATTTACTGTGCGCTGCACCTCTAAACTTCCCACTAATGTGATCATGGTCTCTTACTGTGGGGTTTTTCACTATTGGGCGTTAGCTCTAAACCGCAAATCCAACAATGCGTGGCTGAGTCATACTGTTGTCGGTCTTCAGGCGCCATTATGATTTCAGATAAGTTTAGATTATTAGAACAGGCGTTACGCACTTGCTGCATGCGTTTTAAGAATGTTTCTGCAGCATCTGGTCCTCTATATAATTCTGGTTCTGAATAAACGCCATCCGACCTAACAATAATGAAGGCAAATGAACAAATCTGATGATTACTCATTAAGACTGTTTTTCGAAGTTTTTGTGGTGCTGGCCCTTCATAAGGAACAATAAGCGACTCGAAGTCTGCGTAAACTACGTATGGACTTGTTTGCAGCCGTTTCCAGTTCTTAAAACTAACTTTAGATCCTGGCGGGGGCGTAGTTAGTTCTGTCTTACAGTCTACAGAACTTTTACAATGTTTTATATGTTCACTCGCGGCTTGCACAGATGGAATTCTTGTTAAACATTTTCTGCAGAATTCTTGTATGTTAGTGTTTTTTGAAGTATGCGCTAATAATCTGCTCATTGTGCGTATCAATGTGTAATGGGGCAGCCCTGCTGGCGAAAACATTAGGAGTAAGTCCACATGACTTTTGGCTGGTTCGCCTATTGTTGGACTGTTCTTGGACACTTTAATTGGCACCAAATTTGTTTCCTCATCCCATGTGTATACATTAACAGTTATTGGGTTGTTTTGTTCTTCAAACTGATCAATTTGGTCTACACTAACAGGAAAGGATATTCCATTGAAGTTAAGATCTTTGGCGTATTGCCGATAGTTAGTCACTCTCTCTGCGTGTTCGCGGACATGATGCAGCCTTGCAAGAACGCACCACATGAAACATTTGTTGTCTGAATTTTTTATGTTTACAACTGCTCTCTTTAAAGCCAACTCCCGAGGTAGTGGAATGTAAGCCCTGCCTACAATCGGCGCATACTTAGCCTGTTTTAATCTAATCTCTAAGACTTCGCCCTCTGACCAACCAGAGCCTCTCATTTTAGCTTCTTCAGCGGCAGCGTCAAACTGTGTAAGCAGTTCGTCTGCCCAACCAGGTGTTAAGTCATTAGAGGAAAGAATAGTCTGTTGTTTAGTCGAGACCCAGACTTCTAGGTTTTCTTCATTTATTGTTACATAGTCGATTAAAACAGCTAACATTACTTTAACTGGCGGGTCTATTGTTAGTTTACTTGGAACTTGAGAAATAGCATGTACAACGCTTGCCTGTACGTTTGTTGGGTCAATGACTTCTAAATCAATATCATCAGTGCTCTTGATAAACGCTCTCTCTCGAGCATTCCTTCAAACAATTCGTCTTGTCCTTCATATACTTAGCCATGCTGTCCTTCTTTTCTAAGCCAAAATATTTATTTAAATTTAAAAAAAATACTTAATCAGAACCAATATCAACGGTCTTTTTGTGCTTGGACTCATAAACTAAAGTATAAACACCTTTTGGTGTTGTTAATGTGAGCTGTTTAGAACAGAGTTTAATGTCTCGTTTACTTTTTTTAAGCATTCCTTTTTTATCTGCTCGGGGTCTGGCTGTTGAGAAAAACTTGTCCTCGCCTTTCTTTGAAGATCAAACTTTTGTCTTTTGTAGTCATCAAAATCGGCCTGTAAACGATTAAATTCTTCATCCGTGATGTTTGAGTCAACAAGCGCTTTATTTATTGTCAGTTTAAACGAGCTAAGTTTAGCTGTTATTAGTTGAACCATAGCTGTGTGCTTTTGGAGTTTAGTTTTTAATTTTTTGCCGGCCGCACTTACAGCTAATGAACACAGGCCGAGAGCTAAAGACAAACCTCCCAGAGGTAAAGCTGCGGGTGCGCCTATGCCCGTTGCTAAGAGACCAACACTCGTTCCTGCTGATAGAGCGCTTATAGTCGATGCTCCAGTATTAACATATGTAACAGCATTAAAGGCAGCAGAATACCTTCGTTTGGTTTTGCTGTATTTTGAAAGGTTTTGCTCTAGTACTTGCTGCATTTGTGTAATGTTGGTTAATCTGAAGGTTTTTATGTTAGGGGTTTCTATAACAGCAGAATTGCCTGCTATCTCTTCTTTTGGCGGCGCTGTAGGCACATTTGGATAAACCTGAACAGACATGCTTTTTTAAATAAAAAATAATTTAGTATACTACATCTTTTAATCTGTTCTTTACAATATTCAACTGCGCATCATATATTAAAAACAAATGTACATTAAGCGGTTTATCGGCTTCTTCTTCTTTATCAATTTGAATGTTTATTACGTCTCTCACAGCTCTCCCGCTTCCATGCAACTGATTATTCCTCTGTTGACCTTAAGTCAATCCATAAACCGTATTTCGTTGTTAAATAATCATCAAGCCTAACATTGTGAAGATGTAAATCTTTAGACATAAGGTAAACTGTTGGATTTCTACACCTCCCGCCTCCAAACAGTTTTCTTATTTCATAAAAAATGCTGATAAGGTTTAAGCCCGCAGCGTAGATTTGGTTAGGACTGCCCTCAATCGAACATTGTACTTTCGTTATTTTTGGATTAAAAAACTTTTCACTTCCTCTTTTAAATGGTTTCATCTTCACACAGCAATAAATACCTTTAAGCGATCTTGCTGCAACACTAAAACTAAAATTCCATATAGTGTCTGCCCTGCTTCTGGGATATGTTGTATGATGAATCACTCTTTCGTAATATATTGGGAAATGTGACTCATATTGGTGCGCAATCAGCTCTGCTAAATTAGAGTTGCTAACAACGTCAAACTCTAACGAGATGTCAGAAATGCTGTACTTTGCTTGGGTTTGTCTGATGATTTGATAACCCGTTTGTATTCATTAAAAGTTAGTTCATATGACAATCTGTCTTTTAATGCTCCTTGAAAGTATGGTGCATGCGCTTTTAACAACTCAAAATCTAAGGGAATGGAAAAGCGTTTTCCCATACGCAAACTTTACAGCTACATATTTTTTGACGTCTTTAGTATCTCCAGCGCCTATTCTATGTTTTAGTGCTTCTTCATTTTCGATTCCTTGAAACGCAAGATCATCCCTTTCATTCCCGGTTAGCCATAGATCAGAATAGGTTAAAAATATGTCTGCATTATGTAAAGAAATATTTCTTCCCCCTCAAGTTTTATAGAAATTTTCTTAACAATTGCCCGTCCCAGATTCTGTACAACTGTCCTGTTTGGGTCTGTTGTTGAAACGAGTTCTATTTTGAAAGTAAGACGCGCAGAGCCTGGCACAATCAATTCATCCGCTCCTAGGTCTGGAAATTTTGACAGTAAGAATTTGATCCGCATCATAGTAGATGGATTATTTGGAACAGTAATATTCCGCTTATTTCCCTTCACGCCTAAGGGCTCTTTCTGTTTTCTATGCGGGTTAAGAATCGAGCCATATGTTTGTTGTGGCATTTTTATGAAGCAAAATAAAAAGTTAATTATTTAAAAACATGGCAGGAATTGAAGTGAAGAAGATTATGATGTTTTTGATCGTGGAGACGACATGAGTGAAATGATCCTTTACACAGCATCGCTCAACGCTCTCAATGCAGCGTGAATTAACAGAAAGTACGGTCGGAGCATTTTACAAAAGTTTAGGCCAAGAACCTCCCGAATTATAGACCCAAATGATTTTGAATTAAAAGATGGTCATTTGTCTGTAAAAAACGATCAAGGGCAACTTGTTCGGCTTACAACTAAACCCGACCCATCAAAGTTTTTAGCCGTGGGTTCAATTAGAAATAGACTCAGTGTGAAAGATCAAAATCGCCTTGGCATTGCTAGACCAAAAATTAAGGGCGGAGGCAGTTTCTAAACTTCAAAACACACTGCAAGAACTCCAACAGATAACCAAATGCAAAACATGGAACTTAAAATTAAATCAATCAGCAGGCGAATTAATAAATACAATAGAAGCAGAAACCAGTTTTTCAGAAGAAACAGCGTTAAAAACAATTAATGATTCCCATTGCCTATGCGAGAATTATTAGCCCTTGATCGTACTTTAAGAACCATCAGAGGCGAATTAACAAACAATTTAGCAAAACTAGGTGAACTAGATGGGCATATAAAAAGAGAAAAAGAAAAACTCTTTTGAGGCTGATGACGCCAACTTAGGGCCTGATATTAAAGAAAGAATAACCCAAAGACTAAAAGATCTTGAACAAGAGAGATCAGCAAGACTAGAAGTGACGACTGCTAACCGAGACCTATTACGAACTCAAGTGAATAGAATAAGAGAAACTATCGAAAAAATTTTATATGAAGACGCAACGCTAGCAGAACGAATAAGAACATTGTTTAGAGAGCAGGGAGTCACATTAGCAAGCGTTATAACAGCCTTAGGATTTGCAATAAGTACACTGGTGATGGCTATTACAGGCGGGGGTGGTCAAAGTTCATTACCTCCGCCGCCATCGCCTCCACTAATAAATCATGGGTAAAAAAACAGCTTGATCATCTTGCGAATTTATTAAAAAAATTAGCCAGTAAAGCTATAGACTCTTTACCGGGTATATTAGGAGGTATTGTTAGCTGGCTTTTGTCTACTGCAAGCAAAGTAGTTGGCTTATGGCCGAGCACTTATGGACATTAGTTCTCGTAATAGTTGGGTTACTATTTAGTAAGATAAAGACCAAGTAATCCTATGCCAGTTAATCCAAGAACAAGCGCTGTCTTTTCATATTCATGGTCATCGCGAACAGAGTCCGCGAGCTTTGCTGAGTCTTCAATGACTTTGGGGGTTTGGACTTCGGGGATTGGATGACTTAATCTTGGATGTTCTTTATTGTTTGTAATATTACTAGCTCAGAATTTATGTCGTTTTTCCCAACCTTCTGTTCTTTGCCTGCTATAAGAATTTCATTATTATAGTTTATTATTATTCCTACCTGGAGTCTGAGGTCAGAAGGCAGCATGTATAAACCAGTGCCAACGGCAAAGTCTACTTTCGATCTTGCGTATTGTAAAACAGTTGGTACCTTTGAATACTTGAAGGTAAATCAACTGTAGAATTAATAGCGTCCTCTAAATTTGCTAGTATTGTTTTTGCGCGGGCAAAGCCAGTAGAAGGATCAGTTATGCTCGATCTTGCCTGTGCTTGCGACCCTAGCAAACACAAACGTAAGTACGAAATAGAGTCGTTTATTCGTTCTATTCCCGCTCTAGTTAGGCCCTTAGAAGCGTCTAAGATAAATGTTGTCCATGCTGTTTTATGCTCTTGCTCTATGGACCAGGGCTGAACAATTTTGAAAGGAGAACGCCGGTCAAAGTTATACTTTCTGTGCGTGCCCTGAAAATAAATGACGCCTATGCCATGATTATGATCCAACTTTTGTCTAAAGTCTGTCTTGATGTTAATATTGAATTCGTTACAGATCCTTTCAAAAAGCCTTCATGTCTATTCTGTTGCTGAGTGGAGTAAATGGTTTGTCATTCGGTAATGGTGCTTGCAGTTCAGACAAAATACGTCTGAAGGTGTAATAAAATGAAATCTGTACACTGACCTCACCAAAGGATCATGGTGATTTAAATGATTAGCATACGACACTCCACACCCAGTTGATGCACAAGACACAGCAAAGTTTAACTGGTTCTGATAAAACTGCATCGGATGACTAAACCACGCTTTCTGGATGTGCTCGTTTTCAATAGGGGGGTTAAGATATTTGGCTAATGGAGTACTCACCTTTTTATGAAAAGCGACAGTCTGGGTCACAGCAATGTCAAGAGTATCAGTTGCTATATTTTAAGATTGTAGTGCGGCCCAACAGAATATTTTGCATCAGTATATTGAATGCACTCATTTTTAATTTGTTTTAAAAAATGTTTGTAACAATAACAACTCAAGACAGTCCTTCGTTTTTAGAACATGCTATTAATAACAATTGCGGGGCCAAAACGGTCGCGCTCCATGAAATATTTTACAAAGTCGAAGGGTTTAATATAAGCGAAACCAAGGGGAATAATAAGATTACAAAGTTGTGGGGCTCAAAGCTAACCAGTTAACAATACCTGATGGTTATTACGGGTTTTGCTCACTAAAAGAAGCAATGAGTAAATTCGGCATTACTCTCAAACTTAACAATGCCCAAAACTAAAAACAATATTAACATTCGAACCTGAAAATGCAGATTACTTATTTTATAAAGAGCTTGCTAAAATGTTAGGCTTTAAAGTTGACACTCAGGTCACTAAAAGATTTGTTGTTGCGCCAACAAAACTACTTTTAAGGGGGAAAATCCGCTCGATCTTGCATTACATTCATTACTTTATGTTCATTTGGATGAGCTGAGCACTGATGAAAACTTATATGATGGAAGGCCCTCAAATGTTTTAAGAGCTTTACCGGCGGGGAAAGCTGCAATATTGCGATTATGAAATTATACAATTCCCTAATTTACAGTTTAAAAGATTAGTTTGTGGGAGGGTTAGATCATTTAATATAAAAATTGCAGACAAAGCAGGGAAAGTTTGAAATGCAATAACCTACACATTGTTTGGAAAAAAATAATAAACTGTACTAAAAATGTCGCGTGGACCAGAAGAACCGGGAGTTACATTAGCGCCTGTGAGGTGTATAACCTAGAATTAAAAGACCTTGCAGACGTTGCGGACTTTGAACAGAATGGTGAAATAGGCACTTTGTATGGTTTTGAGTACACTAAAGATGGTGATTATAAACGCAAAGAGGTTGGCGACAGCAAAAAGTTTCCTAAACTAGAACAGCTGCGCAATCTAGAAGCAAATAATGTTGGCCAGTATGAATATAAAATAGTTCGAAAGCCTGACCTCAAATGGCACTTAGAACCATATTTAGAATGGGAAATAAAATTTGAATTCATAAGCCCATTTACATATTTTTAGCCGTCAAAAAAGTTTCAGAAAAGCATTCAACTCCGGCCCTTTACATGTAAGTCTTATGCCAGAGGACAATAGTCAGAAAGAGATTGAAATAAAGCCGTATGGGAATAAACAGTACATCCTCCACAGAAGAGAAACGGTTTTAAAGGATGCTTCTACAAAATTACAGTTCATTCCGCAATGAAATTAGGAGACACGTTCACAATGATATTTGAAATTTCTGTCTTAAAAAATAAGGAGAGGGATGGGGTTGTGGGCGTTAGTGACGTCCTTCTAAAAGGAATTCTAATTAGCTGGCAAAACTTAGACGTTGAAAAAACTTAAAGTTACCGTCGTCATTCCTTCACAATGGCGAGGATTAAGGTCATAACAACAAGCAACAAAATCAATATTAGTCTAAATAGAAAACAATCTTACAGAACTGAATTGGATTAATCTTACGCATTTAGGCCTCATAGGATTTTATTATACTGAACAGGTTTTGACGGAGAGTATGATAAAAATAATAACTGGATTAGATTAAATTCTGTTATAAAACTATGGAGCAGTTAAACTTTATGACAAAAACACCCCATTGCTCATTGATTTGTGGGCAGACTGGTTGTGGAAAAACAATATTTATCCTGGACCTGTTACAAACAGTTTATCGTTATAATTTTAATCATATTGTGGTTTTCTGTCCAACACTTAAATGGAACAAAGCATATCATGATAGAAGGTTTATATGGACAGATGATGACATATTTTTAGTTAATCCTAGCAATAAACTGAGTGAGTGTTTAGAACAGTTTTATAAACTGTTTGGAAGGAACGCAGACACTAATTTTTTATAGATGACTGTTTGGCAGAAAAAGACATAGTTTTAAAAAGAGAAACACTTTGTCGAAACTAGCTTTCAGCGGAAGACATGCTGGGATAAGTGTGTGGATGTTATGCCAGAAATATAACTCGGTTTTAAAGACTTTAGAGAACAGTTAAAGACTGTAGTTTTATTTCACATGAAAGACAGAGACTCATTTGAAGAATGTTTGCGCGAAAATGATGTTATTGAAAATAACCAGGAAAACACAGGATTAAACAAAAACTGAAATCTGAAAAGTTTAGTAAATTAGTATTAAAAACGGATAACCTGCACGTATGTTTGTTTGTAGATAATCGTTATTTTTGGTTATTGAAGTCTTACTTGTCAGAGAACAGTAATATGCTAATTTTAGGTCACTTTTGCCCAAAAACTTGGTGAAGGAGCAAGTGGCCCAGAACAGACATTTCCCTGTTCTCTGTCTGTCTGTCTGTCTGTCTCTCTGCCCCTCTGTCTACCTCTCTGTCTGTCTCCCTATAGTCTTTGTTTCGGTCTCTATAAGTCTTTGTCTCTGTCTCTCTCCCTGTCTCTCTGTCTGTGTGTCCATCTGTCTGTCCTTTTGTTTGTCTGTCTGTCCGTCTGTCCGTCCGTCCTTCCATATGTCTGTCTGTCTATCTTTCTCTCTCTCTCTCTCTCTCTCTCTCTCTCTCTCTCTCTCTCTCTCATTCTCTCTCTCTCCCTTTCTCTCTATGTTTCCATTTTTGCTTTAGTCAGCAGGCTTTTGGCCCAGAGATTGATCCAAGCCACATAACAACAAACAAACAAACGAACAGCGAACAAAATGCATGTCATCTCCCTGACCCGATGTTGCTCCATCGGGCTGTTACATGTATTGAGGGAGGAGGACTGGTAATAGAAAGAGACACGTTCATTTTCACTTGCACAAATCTCTCTCTCTCTCTCTCTCTCTCTCTCTCTCTCCTCTCTCTCTCTCTCTCTCTCTCTCTCTCCCCTCAATCATCCATGCGCTCTCATTTCTACTTGCCATTTTCTTCTCCGTTCCATCATGTCGTCCAAGTCACGAAGATTTTCCCTTTTGCTTTGTATGCTTTAGAATCAATCACGCCGGTCAAAAGTGCAGCAGAGAACGTAGAAATACCAATCCTGGGCCACTTCCGCCCTCAACCTTTTCGGGCGAAAGTAACCCAGGATTGGTATTTCTACGTTCTCTGACAAGTAAGACTTCAAACTATGTTTTCCTAATCATTTTCGCGCATACAGTCATTTTCAATACCATCATTTTTGCGGAGACAGTCACCAAACTAAAACTTGGCTGAGACACTGTGCGAACAACCCTAATTAGAGGGCTTGGGGTTTGTGGCAGGCAGTACCATGTAACGCGGCCCTAGACGGATCCTATGACCTGTAATTATGGCGCCATAAGGTAGGGCTGGCGTCACCTGACCGTGTGGCGAAGGTTTTGCTTGTGATATTTTCTTTTTAGACACGGAGCCATGACTACGTGTTCTGCGTTTTCACAAAATACGTCGCGCACACACCCCACACACACACAAAACACAAAACACTCACTAAACACACACACTCAGCCTCATCACTCTCTTTCTCTCTCACTCTCTCTCGCTCTCTCTCTCCCGCTCACACACACACACACACACACACACACACACACCCCACACCACACCACCCCAAAACCACACCACACCACACATTAGGAGCTGGCACATCACACACACACACACACCCACACACACACACACCACACACAACACACTCTTTCTCTTTCTTTTTTTCTAAATTTAAATGTCATAAAAATCCCCCACATTCTTCTGACTTAATTTCTACCTACAAACTTTGTACACAGACAGGCAGACACGGGGCTAAAACCCTGATCACTTAATTTACGGCTCGCGGCCTTCGTTTACACAGCGCAGGCTAGGCGCTCTGGTTGCAAACTCACACTCGGCTGGGTTGCCCCACATGCATCAGAAAATGATTTGGAAAATTCTAGATTGCCACGTCGAACACACCGTATGAGGCTGTCACGCGACCGCCGGGTTCGTCATTGTTGTTTGAGCTACTGCACAAGAAGGCTGGGGTTTTGACTGCGCTCTGGTGTGACCATGTGTTTTAATTGTGTTTTTTTAAAAAAATGGCTAAAACGTTACTGAAGAACAGGTTTTGTGAGGCCATAAGTTTTACTTAACTGCATGTTAGAGTATTTGTTGAAAGAATTAGGCGAAGCATGTTGTGAAACCGGAGAGATTGTTTTTTAGAAAACGAAAAAGTGAACTAACTGCTTTGGAAATGAACGACTATCTTAAAGGTTTGTTGGTTAAAGGAAATGAAACAGATGTAGCCATTTTTAAATACGTTTTTTGACTATTGATGAGATGGTTCCTTATCTAATAAATGGCCGCTGCATTGTTGAAAGTTGGCCAAAGCAAAACAAACCATCACGCGTTGATTGTTGGGAGCTGGCTTGGGACAGCTAAAGCCATGTTTAAAAAAACATTGGCCCTTCATTTCTTAAGGCGGAGGTAAACACGGGTGATTCGTATGCTAAAAACTTATATTTGAAACATTTTTGCTGTTCCTCCCAAGTAAAAATGTTTTCGTTTGTATTAGACTTGATTGATTGTTAACTACAGATTCAGTGTTTATGTGGCAAGCTGATTTTGTGTATTAAGATGTGTATACTTTTTTCTACTTTTCTAATTCTAAAAAAGTTCATCTGCCTTCAAGTGTGCCCCTTTTGCAACTGAATGGCGATTTTCGAATGTTCTGGCAAAAAACTAGATAGGGTTAGGCAGAAACCTTTGTACATCTACCAGTATGGAGAGGAGTAGTGTTTTAGCTAGCACTATCTTCATATAAATGCTTTAAATTTTACAATGCGGGTACTACTACTGGCGATTAGGGCTGCCCTAAAAGCTTGGCTACAGCAATTACTGCTGTAACTCTGCCAGCCCGTTGCAAGCCCGGTTGAGAAAAGAGGGGCACAGCAAACTAGGTCAAGTGATCACATATGATCACTTGGCCTACAAAGCGCAGCAGCACCCGCAAAGCTCAGCGGCCAAACTAGGCCAAGTGATCATATGTGATCACTTGGCCCATTTTATTGAGGTTGCCGCGCGAGACCACAACCTGTTTAGTCACAAAGCAAGAAGTGGCCCTAGTAGTTCCACTTTTTGTTTGGTTTTGGTGTTTTTGTGTTTTGGCCTACCCCACGCACGCACGTCCCCCCACCCCCACCCTGGACTGTCATTTGTGTTTTGTTGTTTTTGTGTTTGTTGTTTGTTTTGTCTTACCCCACGCATGCCCACCCCCTACCCCACTCCACCCCACCCACCCCCCACCCGCCCCCCAAGCCCCAAGTTTTTATAAGTTCTTGATCAAGTCTTAAATTAAGTTTTTAATAAGTTTTGGATCAAGTTTTTGATAAGTTCTTGATTAAGTCTTTCCCCTAAGTACAACCAAGTTCTTATTCAAGTTATTTTTATAATTATCAAAAAATTCAATCTATGTTTTTATCTTAAATAGTAGATGTCTTTAAAATAGTACACACACGCCTCAAAAAACGCGTCATCGTTGAGGATGTCTTGCTCAGCGTTTTCTGGCGAGATCGGTCGCATAGATCTTAATGAAGTTCTTACATCCTAAGCAACCACATTGATTACAATTCTGGTCTATGAAATGTTTTTATAGACTCCATGTCTTTATTTAATGACTTCATCATTTTATTTAAAACGCCATGACTTTTTTTTTATTAAAAAATTTAAATTAAATTCTTAAATATTATTGCATTTAAATGGATCAAAATGATGCTTGTTATTGGCGGGTTTTGGGCGTGTGTTGTCTTTTTCTGTATTTAGTGGTTCAGATTTTTTTGATGCTTTGTTTTTGTTGCCATTGGTTATATATTTTATAACCGTAATAACTGCCCCAACAGCAGCAATGGCGCCAAAAATGGCAACAGTTTTAAGTTCAATATTCCATGAAGACTTTGGCGCTGTAGGCCTTGAATCACATGGAGTTTTTATAGCTGGGATTGAATCAACTTGTTCTGGCGCTGGCGGTGTTATGTTTTCATGATGAGTCATATTCTGTAACATTAATTTTTTTTGTCTGTTCCACTCTGCTAATTTTTTTCCTGCTTCAACACGCCCAGGATTTTTAATGGTCTCCACCTGATTCAGCGTTTTCTGATTCTGCTGATTTTCTGGCTTGGTTACTTTCTCCACCTGATTCAGTGTTTTCTGATTCTGCTGATTTTCCAGCTCGTTCATTTTGAAGGGAAACAAAATCTATATGATTAAAAGTTTTATCCCATGATTAATGGCGATAACAATGTTCCAAATCTATAGTATAAATCACATCCTAGAGACTCTAATGACTTTGTTAAAACTGGATCTTGCGTTAAATCATACGTAAGATCTTGTTCAGAATCAATGGGAGCAAATCTACTGACTAGTTTAGTGTACAAACTAAGAACCGTTTGCCCCACACTTTTCACCATTCTAGACCCCAGCTGCGCTTCATACCTGTTATGATACTTTATAATGTCTTGTGGAGACATCTGTTGAATCTGTTCTATGCTGAATTCAGTTCGAGGAACTGTTTTGTTTTCCCACATGCTGCCAAAGAATACAGCCTCTCCTTTTTGGGCATAATAGCTTGATCATCAACTTGGTCATTCATAAGTTCAGGAAGGTTTAGGCCGCCTTGTAGCTGTAGTAGATCATCACTGTTCATGTTTTTTATTAAATTATAATTATTTTATTTTCTAAAAATGAGCACCGAAAAAACTGTTGCTAACCTTGTATACCATTCTGCTGTTATTGGTGGTCTAAGTGTAGGATACTCAATGCTTGGTAAAAGCTTGTTAAAAATAAAAACCGGCAGATCTTGGCAACTAGACTTTGAAGACTCAGCAAAGCTAATTGCTATTATTACAGCTTCGTTCGCTACGAAAGATTTTCTAGTTAAGCAAGGAATAATTCCAGACAGTATTAAATATGTAAAAAAAAAATACATTTATAAAAAATGGCTTCACTCGTAATGATGATAGGTGGTGCTGTGGTTAATGCGCTTGCTTTTAGCGGAAGTAATTACGCGTTTAGTAAACTACGGGATGACGGCGAGAGAAAAAGACATAACATAGCTATGGAGCAACTAGCCGCAGCACAAGCTGCATATGAAAAGCAGAGAATTGAGCAGTTAGATTTTATTAACGACGAACTGAAAAAACAGGGGCATGCAGCTTACACATTTAAAGATGTTGATCAAGCAATAAAACAATATTATCTAGTAACAGGCAAACCAATCCAGACATTGCCCCCACCAAAATTCAGCGACTTTTATCATCCATCAGAAAAACAAAAGATGCAAGAAATCGGGTTTATTGTCGTTGGTATGGCCGTCGTGTATTTTGTTGCACATAATATTGGCTGAATAAAAAATGAACAAAATCTATTATTCGCCCAAAGGATATTGGAAGGGTATCACAGCAATACAAAAGCTAAGCCAAGCAGCGGGGTCAGTGAACAAACAGCAAAAGAATGGTTATCTAAACAAGCGATCTGGCAAATTTATTTACCTGCGCCTAGACGAATACAGAACCACACTTTGTGAATACAATACCGAACGACTCCCATCAAATGGACCTTCTATATTTACCCTCTGATACGATTAGACGAAAAAGATTTAAGTACGCACTCACAGTCATTGACGTAGCTTCAAGATACAAAGATGCGGAACCATTAACACAAAAGAGTGCTTCTGCTGTTGCTGTTGCCATACAACTGATATACCAACGAGGCCCCTTAACTTATCCTCGCATGATTCAAGTCGATGATGGAAAAGAATTTAAAGGCCAAGTGAATCAATTATTGTTAAAACATAGAGTTGCCATTTAGAAGAGGCATTCCGGGAGTTCACATATCACAGGCTTTAGTTGAAAACTTTAACAAACAGTTATCTGAAAGACTTTTCTCCTACCAGTATCACAGAGAGCTGATTGACAATTCTCGCAACACAGAATGGTTAGAAGATTGCCCTCAGTTTTGCGCGCAATGAATAATGAAGAATTTAAAGGGCTAAAACCAGTACAAGCAATCAAAAGAAAAAACAATAAATGTTGCTGAAGGAGACTCCAGTACAACCAGCAAACTATTACCATTTGGTTTGAAAGTAAGGCACCTTTATTTACCGGGGAAGCAGAAGGGACACTCGCATCAGGGCAACAGATCCAGTTTGGAGTGTTGACCGTACGAAATAAAAAGAATTGTAAAAATGAATCCGCCCGTTATTATTTACGAGAAACTGACACAACAAAACAACCAGCTCCTCAAAGATCTTTTGTAAAAGAAGAACTGCAGATAATTCCACCAGACACAGTTCCGCTTTAATTATTTTACGGTTCTCCAATGCCCAATTGCATATGAAACTCTGGATTAACAAATACTCGTTTAGTGTTTGTTCTATCTAATGACTCTTTTGTTACAACAGTTGTGTTGATCTCATGTAGATTAGATCGCAGTTTTACGTTGCATGAGAAAAGTCTTATTGCCAAACAATGCTTCTTTGTAGTTGTCATGTGATATGTTTGACTGCACAACGCTGCGAGATATTCCTTTGCTTTCTTAATGATTTTCTCCTGGCTCGAAATACTGTACATTTTTGACCTTAAACCAACAAACTCCTTGATCACCTTTCCAGATAATTCATCCTTCATCTTCCTAAAACCTTCTTGTTAGTAATTGAATGCAAAGCGAATCTTTAGGGTAATCAGATGTATCATACCATCCCGCATGTCCTTTAGCTACTTCCATTTCCATGTCTTTATAGATGTCTTCAGTAGGAATATCTATAACAAAACTGTCTGTATCTGTGTAAAGTACTCTGGACTCAGGATACGAGGGCTAAAGTAGTCATAAAGAAACTCTAACATTAAAGCTTTGATAATTCTAAAACGGTAAACCCAATAAATACAGGTTTGTCCAATTTGACTTTCTTTTTTTTTATCATTATACCAAAAAGCTGGTCATGAAATCTTTTAAAGTCCTGATAATTAGGTTTTGAAGTCAGCTTAATTGCTTCGTTCTCTTTGGTGACTAATCTGACGTCTTTGCGCTTGTGCGGATTCTCCATAGTCTTTCCAAAACAGCTGTTGTTCATCAACTTGAAAAAGTCTTTTTCTGAAGCATCTGCAGATTTAGTTCTGAGATCAGTGTTCTTCATGATGTATGGTTTCATGAACTGTTCTTGATCGAAAGCAATTATACGATGAACAGCTGTTAACTTTAAACCATGTCTTAAATAAAATGTAGAAGTCTGTAATGACAGACATAATTTTTTTTGCCACGAAGATTAGGCACAAGTTTAGGTGGTTTTCCTTGGACCCCACTTTAGATTTTTCTGCTGCAAAAGGGTATCTTTATGCGGCATGGATTTTCATAAAAATTTTCAAAGTAAACTCAGAAGAAACCACGCTTTGACAGGGTTAAAACTCCCCAACCATTTTTATTGCCTTTTAAATATTATTCGGATCCCCCCCCCGGACTTTTTTAAAGTGCGAATGGAAGCGATGCCCCAAGCCCCCAACGATTTTTTTCATCAAAAAAACATGAAAATTTAAAACCTTTTACTGGGACATAGTCGCCAAAGATTTTTTGTTTGCTTTACAAAATGAGCACCCCATACTAATTACGCAATCCTTTTTTTCAACACTGAATCTTTGGGTAAATCTGAAAATAAATAATTGTACTCCAGTAAATTTTTAAGAAAGCCCCCAACTACCCCGGCGCAGAAATATAATGCGCGGGGATCCAAGTGTAATTTTTCATGCAGTCTTTCTTAATTTTCAAAAACTCCGCCAAAAACTACATTCCATTAAATAGGGGTCATGATATCCCCCGTTTAAAATCTAACTTTTGCCAAGCATCTTGAGCATGCTGGTAATCGGAGTCGCTGATGTCCTTTCCTCTAAGACTAGAAAAGAACGCGCCTTTAGGCGGAAGTGTATCTTCGTCAAACCTTTCCCAACTGTTCATGTATTCATAAGGATAAACGCCCTTTCTAACAAGAGTTGAGTCAAAATATTCTTCTGTTATTGGGCAGGACTTTAAGGACATAGCTAGTGACTCTAATGATCCATCATGTGTTGCATAGAGTCTAAAAAGACATGTTATTTAGATTAAAGCACATGTACTTTTCTGATGACTGTGCAATGCATGCTACCCTGAAGGCGCTGGTTACTGCTTGCATTATAAGGTGAGAGTCATAACCTCGCAAGTTGTGAAAGAATACAGGCAGCTTCCATGTCTTTGGATCAAACTTTAGTTGAAGATTGCATTTACTGTGCGCTGCACCTCTAAACTTCCCACTAATGTGATCATGGTCTCTTACTGTGGGGTTTACACTCTTGGGCGTTAGCTCTAAACCGCAAATCCAACAATGCGTGGCTGAGTCATACTGTTGTTGGTCTTCAGGCGCCATTATGATTTCAGATAAGTTTAGATTATTAGAACAGGCGTTACGCACTTGCTGCATGCGTTTTAAGAATGTTTCTGCAGCATCTGGTCCTCTATATAATTCTGGCTCTGAATAAACGCCATCCGACCTAACAACAATGAAAGCAAATGAACAAATCCGATGATTACTCATTAAGACTGTTTTTCGAAGTTTTTGTGGCGCTGGCCCTTCATAAGGAACAATAAGCGACTCGAAGTCTGCGTAAACTACGTATGGAGAATGTTGCAGTTTTTTCCAGTTCTTAAAACTAACTTTAAGATCCAGGTGGGGGCGTAATTAGTTTCTGTATTACAGTCAACTGGGCCGATACAATGTTTCTTATGTTCGCTTGCGGCTTGAACAGATGGCATTCTTGTTAAACATTTTCTGCAGAATTCTTGTTTGTGCCCATCTTTTGAAGTATGCTGCATTAGCTTACTCATTGTTCGTATCAATGTGTAATGTGGCAGCCCCGCTGGTGAAAACATTAGTAGTAAGTCAACATGATTTTTGTCTGGCTCGCCAATTGTTGGACTGTTCTTGGACACTTTAATCGGCTGTAGATTTGTTTCCTCATCCCATGTGTAGATATTGACAGTTATTGGTTTGTTTTGTTCTTCAAACTGATCAATTTGGTCTACACTAACAGGAAAGGATATTCCTTTTGAAGTTAAATCTTTGGTTATTCCCGATAGTTAGTCACTCTCTCTGCGTGTTCGCGGACATGATGCACCCTTGCAAGAAACAACCACATGAAACATTTGTCGTCTGAATTCTTTATGTTTAAAACTGCTCTCTTTTAAAACCAACCTCGAGGTAGCGGAATGTAAGCCTTCCCTACAATCGGTGCATATTTAGCCTGTTTTAATTTTATCTCTAAGACTTCGCCCTCTGACCAACCAGAGCCTCTCATTTTAGCTTCTTCAGCGGCAGCGCCAAACTGTGTAAGCAGTTCGTCTGCCCAACCGGGGTGTTAAGTCGTTATGAAAAGAATAGTCTGCTTTTTAGTTGAACCAGACCTCTAGATTTTCTTCATTTATTGTTATATAGTCGTTTTTAAAACAGCAAAACATTACTTTAATTTGGGGGTCTATTGTTAGTTTACTTGGATCTTGAGAAATTGCATGTACACCGTTTTGCCCGCACGTTTTCTGGATTAATAACTTCTAAATCAATATCATTCAGTGCTTTTGACAACGCTCTTTCTCGAGCATTCTTCAAACAATTCATCTGGGCCTTCATATATCTTAGCCATGCTGTCTTTCTTTTCTAAGCCAACATATTTTTTTAAAATTAAAAAAAATACAACGGCTTTAAACAGAATCAATATCAACGGACTTTTTGTGCTTGGACTCATAAACTAAAGTATAAACCCCTTCGATGTTGTTACTGTGAGCGTTTAGAACAGAGTTTAATGTCTGTTTACTTTTTTTAAGCATTCCTTTTTTTCTGCTCGGCGTCTGGCTGTTGAGAAAAAATTGCCCCCGCCTTTCTTTGAAGATCAAACTTTTTTTCTTTTGTAGTCATCAAAATCGGCCTGTAAACGATTAAATTCTTCATCCGTGATGTTTGAGTCAACAGTGCTTTTTTTATTGTCAGTTTAAACGAACTAAGTTTAGCGTTATTAGTTGAACCATAGCTGTGTGCTTTTTGGGGTTTTGTTTTTATTTTTTTTCCAGCCGCACTTACACTAAAGAAACACACCGAGAGCAAAAACAAACCTCCTAGAGGTAAAGCTGCGGGTGCGCCTATGCCCGTGCTAAGAGACCAACACTCGTTCCTGCTGATAGAGCGCTTATAGTCGATGTTCCAGTATTAAAAATATGTAACAGCATTAAAGGCAGCAGAATACCTTCGTTGGTTTTGCTGTATTTTGAAAGGTCTTGCTTTGTTTTTGTTGCATTTGTGTAATGTTGGTTAATCTGAAGGTTTTTATGTTAGGGCTTTCTACTATCTCTTCGTTTGGTAACTCTGGCGCTGTAAATACTTTTGGATAAACCGAAACAGACATGCTTTTTATAAAATTAAAATAATTTAGTATTGTATATCTTTTAATCTGTTTTCTTTAATAGTCAGCTGCGCATCATATAATAAAAACAAATGTACATTAAGCGGTTTATCGGCTTCTTCTTCTTTATACAATTTGAATGTTTATTACGTCTTTCACCTTTCTCCCGCTTCCATGCAACTGATTATCCTCTGTTGACCTTAGGTCAATCCATAAACCGTATTTGTTGTTAAATAATCATCAAGCCTAACATTGTGAAGATGTAAATCTTTAGACACTAGGTCTGCTGTTAGACTTCTACCCCTCCCACCCCCAAACAATTTTCTTATTTCGTCAAAATGATGATAAGGTCTAAACCCACTAGCGTAGATTTGGTTAGGACTACCGTCAATTGTACATTGCACTTTCGTTATTTTAGGATTAAAAAACTTTTCACTTGCTCTTTTGAACGGTTCTTCATCTTCACACAGCAATAAAATACCTTTAAGCGATCTTGCTGCGACGCTAAAACTAAAATTCCATATAGTGTCTGCCCTGCTTCTGGATATGTTGTATGATGAATCACTCTTTCGTAATATATTGCTAATTTTGTCTGATATTGTTGCTCAATCAGCCTTGCTAATTCATGGTTGCTAACAACGTCAAACTCTAACGTGATGTCAGAAATGCTGTACTTTGCTCCGGTGTCTGATGATCTGATAACGCGTTTGTATTCATTAAAAGTTAGTTCATATGACAATCTGTCTTTTAATGCTCCTTGAAAGTACGGTGCATGCGCTTTTAACAACTCAAAATCTAAGGGGATGGAAAAGCGATTACCATACGCAAATTTTACAGCTACATACTTTTTACCGTCTTTAACATCTGCGGCGCCTATTCTATGTTTTAGTGCTTCTTCATTTTCGATTCCTTGAAACGCAAAGTCAGCCCTTTCATTCCCGGTTAGCCATAGATCAGAATAGGTTAAAAATATGTCTGCATTGTGTAAAGAAAATATTTCTTGCCCCTCAATTTTTATAGAAATTTTCTTAACGATTGCCCGTCCCAAGTTCTGGACAACTGTCCTGTTTGCGTCTGTTGTTGAAGCGAGTTCTATTTTGAAAGTAAGACGTGCAGAGCCTGGCACAATCAATTCATCCGCTCCTAAGTCTGGAAATTTGACAGTAAGAATTTGATCCGCATCAATAGTAGATGGATTATTTGGAACAGTAATATTCCGCTTATTTCCCTTCACGCCTAAGGGCTCTTTCAGTTTTCTATACGGGTCAAGAATCGAGCCATGTGCTTGTGACATTTTTAGAAGCAAAATAAAAAGTTAATTATTTAAAAACATGGCAAGAATTGAAGCTGAAGAAGATTATGATGTTTTTGATCCTGGAGCCGACATGAGTGAAATGATCCCTTTGACACAGCATCGCTCAATGCTCTCAATGCGGCATGAATTAACAGAAAGTAAGGTTAAATCATTTTACGAAAGTTTAGGTCAAGAACCTCCCGAATTTATAGACCCAAATGATTTTGAATTAAAAGATGATCATTTGTCTGTAAAAAACGACCAAGGGCAACTTGTTCGGCTTACAACTAAGCCAGACCCATCAAAGTTTTTAGCCAAGAGTACAATTATACAAAGACTCAGTGTGAAAGATCAAAATCGCCTTGGTCTTGTTAGACCGAAATTAAGGGCGGAGGCAGTTTCTAAACTTCAAAACACACTGCAGGAACTCCCAACAGCTAACCAAATACAAAACATGGAACTTGAAGAATTAAATCAATCGGCAGATGAAATAATAAATGCAATAGAAGCAGAAACCAGTTTTTCAGAAGAAACAGCATTAAAGACTATACACGACTCACCGCTACCCATGCGAGAAATAGCGGCCCTTGATCATGCTTTAAGAACCATTAGAGGCGAATTAACAAACAATTTAGCAAAACTGGGTGAAATAGATGAGCATATAAAAAGAGAAAAAGAAAAACTCGTTGAGGCTGATGACGCCAACTTAGGGCATGATATTAAAGAAAGAATAACCCAAAGACTAAAAGATCTTGAACAAGAAAGATCAGCAAGACTAGAAGCGTTGTCTACTAACCGTGAACAATTACGAACTCAAGTGAGCAGAATAAGAGAAACTATCCAAAGAATTTTATATGAAGACACAACGCTAGCAGAACGAATACGAACACTGTTTAGAGAGCAGGGAGTCACATTAGCAAGCGTTATAACGGCCTTAGGATTTGCAATAAGTACACTGGTGTTGGCTATTACAGGCAGCGGTGGTCAAAGTCCAGTGCCTCCACCACCATCGCCTCCACCTGATAAATCATGGGTAAAAAAAACAGCTTGATCATCTTGCGAGTTTATTAAAAAAAATTAGCTGGTAAAGCTATAGACTCTTTACCAGGTATATTAGGGAGTATTGTTAGCTGGCTTTTGTCTACTGCAAGCAAAGTAGTTGGCTTTATGGCCGAGCACTTATGGACATTAGTTCTCTTAATAGTTGGGTTAATTTTTAGTAAGATAAAGACCAAGTAATCCTAGGCCAGTTATCCAAGAACAAGCGCTGTCTTTTCATATTCATGGTCATTATTTTTGACTTCGCGAACAGAGTCCGCGTCTTCAACGGTCTTCGGGCTTTGGACCACGGGATTGGATGACTTATTCTTGGAGGGTCATCTTGTTTTTTTACTGCTTGCAATATTACTGGCTCAGAATTTATTTCGTTTTTTCCGACTTTCTGTTCATTGCCTGCCACAAGGATTTCATTATTGTAGTTTATTATTGTTCCTATCTGGGGCCTGAGGTCAGAAGGCAGCATGTATAACCAGTGCCAACAGCAAAGTCTACTTTTGATCTTGCGTATTGTAAAACATCTTGGTACCTTTTTATACTTGAAGGTAAATCGACTGTAGAATTAATGGCGTCCTCTAAATTTGCTAAGTACTGTTTTTGTGCATCAAAGCCAGTAGAAGGATCAGTTATGCTCGATCCAGTTTGTGCTTGCGAACCTAGCAAACACCAAACGTAAGTACGAACAGAGTCGTTTATTCGTTCTATTCCTGCTTTAGTTAGGCCCTTAGAAGTGTCTAAGATAAATGTTGTCCATGCTGTTTTATGCTCTTGCTCTATGGACCCTAGGTGAACAGTTGTGCCTGAAGAGAAAGATGTGTAAGGTGGATTCCAGTCATAGTTATACTTTGTGCACGCCCCAATAATAAGGGGTGCCTAAGCCATGATTAAGATCCGACTTTTGTCTAAAGTCTGTCTTGATGTTAATATTGAATTCGTTACAGATTCTTTCAAAAGCCTTCATGTCTATTCTGTTGCTGAATGGATTAAACGGTTTGTCATTTGGTAATGGCGCTTGCAGTTCAGTCAAAATACGTCTGAAGGTGTAATAAAATGAAATCTATACACTGACCTCACCAAAGGATCAGGATGAATTTAAATGATCAGCATACGATACTCCACACCCAGTTGATGCACAAACACAGCAAAGTTTAACTGGTTCTGATAAAACTGCATCGGATGACTGAACCACACTTTCGCGATGTAGTCTTTTTTAATAGGAGGGTTGAGATATCTGTTTAATGGAGTACTTACCTTTTTATGAAAGGTGTCAGTCTGGGTCACAGAAATGTCGAGGTGTCAGTTGTTATATTTTTAAGATTGTAGTGCGGCCCAACAGAATATTTTGCTCAGTAATTTGAATCACTCATTTTTTTTTTGTTTAAAAAATGTTTGAAACAAAAAACCAAAGCCCCGCCTTAGAGAAGGGAAATACCATCCTGGCCACTTCCCCGCCCTCACCCAGTTTGGGGGCGAAAGAAACCCAGATTGGTTTTTCCCCGTTCTCTGACAATAAGGCTTAAAAACCCAAAAAAAATAACGATTTATCTACAAAAAACATACTGTGAGGTTTTTCCTTTTTTAATACAATTTACTAACTTTGCTTTTTTGTTTAATCCTATTTTTTCCTGACATTTTCAAACTCATTTTGCGCAAACATTCTTCAAAGAGTTCTTCTTTCATTAAATAAAACACAGTTTTTAACGTTCTCAAAAGGGGTTTTTAAAAAAAACCGATTATATTTCGGGCATAAAATCCACACCTTATCCCACATTTTTCCGGAAAAAAGCTATTTTTTTTTTTTTTTCGACAAAGTGTTTTCTTTTTAACTAGTCTCTTTTCTGCGAACATCATCTATAATAAATAGTGTCTGCGTTTCCTTCAAACATTTTAAAACTGTTAAAATCACTCATTTTATTGTGGGATCAACAAAAATTAATGCCCACATCTTCCATAAAACCCTTTCTTTTAGAATGCTTTTTTCCTTTTAAGGTTGGGACAGAAAACCAAAATAGTTTAAAAATTTATAACGATAAACTGTTTGTAAAGGTCTAGGATAAATATTTTTTTTTCCACAACCATCTGCCCACAAATTAATAGAAATGGGGGGTTTTTTGCAAAATTTAACGCTCATATTTTTATAACAAACTTAATCAATCCTTTATTGTTTTTATCATACCCCTGTTAAAACTTTTTCATATAATAAATCCTATAAGGCCTAAGTGTGTAAGAAAATCCAAATTCAGTGCTGTAAGTTGTTCTATTTAACTAATATTGATTTTGTTGCTGTTTTTTGACCTTAAATCCCCCCATTGTGAAAAATGAAAACAAAACTTTAAACTGTCAACGTCTAATTTTTCCCAGCTAATTAGAATTTCCCTTTAAAAAAGACGTCACTAACGCCCACCCCCACCCCCCTTATCTTTAAACAGAAATTTCAAATATTATTGTGAACGGCCCCCTAATTTCTTTGCGGCATGAACGTAATTTTGTAGAAGCATTTTTTAAAACCCGCTTCTCTTCCCCGGGGGATGTACTTTTTTTTCCCAAGGGCTTTTTCAATCTCTTTTCCGACTATGTCATCGGGCAAAAAACTTACTAAAAAGGGCCGAGGGTTTAAAAATGCTTTTTTGAAATTTTTTGCGGGGCCAAAAAAAAGGGGTTAGAATTAAAATTTTATTTCCCATCAAAATTGGGTTCTAATGCCATTTGGGTGGGCTTTCGAACATTTTATAAAAACTGGCCAACTTTATTTGCCTCTAGTTGCGCAGTTGTTCTTTGGGAAAACTTTTTTTTGGTCGCCAACCCTTGCGATAATCACCATCTTTAGTACTCAAACCATAAAAAGTGCCATTTCACCATTCTTTTCAAAGTCCGCAACCCCCTGAAAGGTCTTTTAATTCTAAGGTTAACCCCTCACAGCTAAGAACTCCTGGTTCTTTCTGGCCCACGCACTTTTTTTAGTACAGTTTATTTTTTTTTCCAAAACAAGTGTAGTATTGCATTTCAAAATTTTCCCTGCTTTTCTGCAATTTTTATATTAAATGACCCAACCCTCCCACAAACTAATTTTTTAAACTAAAATAGGGAATTTAAATTTCAAATCGCAATATCAGCTTTCCCGCCGTAAAGCTCTTAAAACTTTTTGGGGGCCTCCATCAATAATTTTCATCAGGGCTCACCTCCAATGACATAAATAATGAATGTAATGCAAGATAGCGGATTTTCCCCCTTAAAAAGTATTTTTGTTTGGCGCAACAAAAAATCAGGCCCGGAGTGTCAATTTTAAAGCCTAACTTTTTGCTACCTTTACAAATAAGTAATCTCTTTTTCATTTTCGAATTTATATTGTTTTTAATTTGCATTGTAATTTTAGTAATGTAAATTTTACTCATTGCTTTCTTTTTATGAAAAAACCCCGTAAAAACCCTCGTATTTTAACTGGTATTTTGAGCCCCGAAACTTTTATAATCTTTTTTTCCCCCTTTTTCGTTTATATTAAACCCTTCGACTTTGTAAAATATTTCATGGGCCGACCTTTGGGGGGGGCCCCGAAATTGTTATAAATAGCTGTTCTAAAACGAAGGACGTTTTGAGTTGTTATTTTTACAAACTTTTAAAAAATTAAAAAATGATGTTTTAAAATATACTGATGCAAAATATTCTTTTGGGGCCGCACTACAATTTAAAAAAATAGCAACTGAAAACCTTACATGCTGTGCCCCAACGCCCTTTCATAAAAAGGTGATACTCCTTTGAAGAGCTATTTAAACCCCCCCTTTTAAAAACGAACATCCAGAAAGCGGGGTTTAGTCATCCATGCAGTTTTATCAAACCAGTTAAATTTTGCTTTTCTTGTGCATCAACGGGGTGTGAGGGGCGTATGCTAATCTTTTAAAATCACCATGACCCTTTTGGGTGAGGTCAGTGTACAGATTTCATTTTATTCCCCTTCAGACTTTTTTTTGTCTGAACTGCAAGCGCCCTTTCCAAATCAAACCTTTTAACCATCAGCAACAAATAACAAAAACTTTTAAAAGGACGTAACAAATTTCAATTAACATCAAGACAGCTTTAGACAAAAGGGTCAATCAGGGCCTAGGGTCATTTTTTTCAGGCACGCCGAAATTTAAAAACTTTGACTGGCGTTCTCCTTCAAAATGGTTCAGCCCTGGTCCATAACAAGACATAAAACACAGGGACAACTTTTACTTAACACTTCAAGGGCCTAACTAGAGGGGGAAAAAACGAATAAACGACTCTATTCGTACTTACTTTGGTGTTTGCTAGGCTCGAAACACAGAAAGATCGAGCATAACTGATCCTTCTACTGCTTTGCGCACAAAAAAAACATAGCAAATTTAGGACCCAAATCTACATTTGTTTTTCCCTTTCAAGATTAAGATACCAAAATGTTTTACAATGCAAGATCGAAAGAACTTTTGCGTTGGCACGGTTTTACACTCCCTTCTGCCCTTAGATTTCCAGTGGGAAAAAATAAACAAAAATGAAATTTTTATACACAATGAACGAAGGTTGGAAAAACGACAAAATTTCGACCCTAAAATTACAAACAAAAAAGAACACCCAAGATTAAGTCACTAACCCCGAAGTCCAAACCCCCAAATCTTGAAGACTCAGAAAAGCCCGGACCTGTTCGCGTGACCGAAAGAAAAGACACCCTTTGTTTTGGATTAACTGGCAAAAGGATTTTTGGGTCTTACACAAATAGTAACCCAACTATTACAAACAATGCCCAAATGCTCGGCCTAAAGCCAACTACTTTGCTTGCAGAAACAAAACCCAGCTAACAATACCCCTAATATACCCGAAAGATCTATAGCTTTTCTGGCTAATTTTTTTTAAAAAATTCGCAAGATGACAACTGTTTTTTTACCCATGTTATTAGGGGGGGCGATGGCGGGGGGAGGTAAAACTTTTACCACCGCCGCCGTAAAGCCACACCGTGTCTTATTTCAAATCCAAGGGTGTTTTAACCTTTCAATGTACTCCCCCGCTCTCTAAAAAAAGTTCTTATTCGTTTTGCAGCGTTGCTCTTCATTAAAAAATTTTCGATAGTTTTCTCTTATTTTATTTACTTGATTCGTAATAGTCTCGGTTTCAGTCTCACTTTTATCCTTTCGATCTCTCTTGTCAAGATCTTTAGTCCCTTTTGGGTTATTCTTTCTTTTAAATCAGGCCCCAAGTTGGCGTCATCAGCCTCAAAGAGTTTTTTTTTTTCCCCAATGCCCCTCTATTCACCTAGTTTTGCTAAATTGTTTGTTTAATTTTCCCCTGATGGGTTTTTAAAGTACGATCAAGGGTAATAAATTTCGCATACAAGGGGAATCATTAATTTTTTTTTAACCGTTCCCTTTTGAAAAAATGGTTTTGCTCTATTGTTTTTTAATTGCCTGCTGATTTATTTAAATCTTAATTCCAGGGGGGGCATTTTGGATCTGTCGGGGGTTCTTGAATTTAAAACTCCTCCGCCCTTAATTTGGTCTAGCAATGCCAAGGCATTTTTTTCTTTCACACGAGTCATTTTTAAGAAAGGTAAAAATTTATGGGTCGGTTTAGTTGTAAGCCGAACAAATTGCCCCTTTACGTTTTTTACAGACAAAGACCATCTTTTAACAAAATCTTTGGGGCTAAAATTTGGGGTTCTTGACAAACTTTTTTAAAATGCCCGACCGATTTTTGTTAATTCACGCTGCATTGAGAGCGTTGGCGATGCGTTCAAAGGGTCTTTTACCATGTCGTCTCAATCAAAAACATCAAACTTCTTCACTTCAATTCCGCCATGTTTTTTAAAAAATAACTTTTTATTTGCTTCATAAAAAGCCCCAACAAACATAGGGCCATTTTTGACCCGCATAGAAAACGAAAGGGGCCCCCTGGCGTAAGGGAAATAAACGGAAAATTTTTGTTCCAAAAAATCCACTACATTATGCAGTCAAATTTTTACTGTCAAATTAACTTAGGGCGGGTGAATTGATTTTCAGGGTCTGCGCGTCTTACTTTTAAAATAAACCTTCAACAACAGACCCAAACAGACATTTTACAAACTGGGCGGGCAATTGTTAAAAAATTTTTTATAAAAATTTAGGGGGAAGAAAATTTTTCTTTTCATAAAGCAGACATATTTTTTTCCTATTTTGATCTATGGCTAACCGGGGAAAGAAAGGTGATCGCGTTTCAAGAATCGAAAAAAGAAAAAGCACTAAAACAAGAATAGGGGCGGGGATACTAAAGACGTCAAAAAATATGTACGTAAAGTTTGCGTAGGAAATCGTTTTTTTTCCATCCCTTTAATTTTTAGTTGTTTTAAAAACGCATCACCATACTTCAAGGGGCATTAAAAGAAGATTGTCATATGAAAATAACTTTTAATGAATACAAACGGTTTTCAAACATCAACACGAACAAAATACAGCATTTCTGACATCTCGTTAATTTTTACGTTTTAGCAACTCAATTTAGCAAGCTGATTTTCCACCAATATAGTCACATTTCCCCAAAATATTTTTCAAGAGTGATTCATCAACAACATACCCAGAACAGGGGAGACACTATATGGAATTTTGTTTTAGTGTTGCAGCAAGATCGCTTAAAGGGATTTATTTCTGTGTGAAGAGAAAACCATTCAAAAAAGGGAAATAAAAGTTTTTTAATCCAAAAAAACGAAAGTACAAAGTTCGATTGAGGCATCCTAACCAATCATGCTAGCGGCTTTTTAAAACCTTTTCACATTTTGAGAAAAAAGAAAAAGTTTGGAGGGGGAGTGTAGAAATCCAACAGTTGACCTTTGTCAAAGATTACATCTCACAATGTTAGGCTTTATGATTTTTTAACAAAAGAAATACGGGTTTTTGGGTTTACCTAAGGGCAACAGAGGAAATCATTTTCATGGAAGCGGGAGAGCTTTAGAGACTAATAACATTCAAAATTTATAAAGAAGAAGAACCGAAACCCTTAAGTACATTTTTTTTTTAAAATAATGCCAGTTGAATATGTAAAGAACAGATAAAAAGTATATTTCTAAATTATTTTTTTTTTAAAAAAGAGTCGTTCAGGGTTTTTTCAAATGTCCACACGCCGCAAAAAAGAGAAGCAGGGAATTCTGCTGTTTAGAAAACCCCAACATAAAAACCTTCAGATTAACCAAAATTTCACAAAGCAGCAAGTACTAGACAAGACCTTTCAAAAAAAAGCAAAAACCCAAAAGAAGGGATTCTGCGCCTTTAAAACTGTTCATATTTAATACTGACATCGCACAAGTCTCTATCAGCAGGAACGAGTGTTGGGCCTTAGCAAAAGGGGATAGGCGCACCCCAGCTTTACCTCTAGGAGGTTTGTTTTTGCTCTCGGCCTGTGTTCTTAGCGGGAAATGCGGCGCAAAAAATTAAAAAAAACCAAAAGCACACAGCTATGGGGCAACTAATAACAGTAAACTTTGCTCGTTCAAACTGACAAAAAATAAAACGCTAGTTGACTCAAACACACGAGAAAATTAATCGTTCAGGGCCCATTTTTATGACAAAAAAGACAAAAGTTTTTTCCAAAGAAAGGGGAGGGCAATTTTTTCTAACAGCCAACCCCGGCAATAAAAAGGAGCAAAAAAAGAAACAGACATTAAAATCTGTTTTAAACACTCACATTAACAACGCCAAAGGGGGTTTATCTTTAGTTTATGAGTCCAAGCAAAAAGACTGTTTAATTGGGTTTTGATTTAAATATTTTTTTTTTTTAATTTTAAAAAAATATTTTGGGTTAGAAAAGAAAGACAGCAGGCCAAGAATATGAAGGCAACGAATTGTTTTTAAGGAATGCCAAAAGGGGGGAGGTTTTTCAAAAGCACGAAGAATTGAATTAGAAGTCATTGACCCAACAAACGACAGGCAATGTTGTCAGCATTTCAAGTTTCCCGGGAAACAACAATAGACCCGCCATTAAAGAAGTTAGCGTTTTAACGACTATTAACAATAAAAAAAATCTAGAATCTGGGGGCCAAATAAACAAAAACATTCTTTCTCATAACGACTTAACACCCGGTTGGGGGAACAACTGCTTACACAGTTTGACGCTGCCGCGAAAAAGAAATGAAGGGTCTTGGTTTGGGCAGAGGGGGGAACGAATTGATTAAAACGGGTAAGTATCGCCGATTGTTTCAAGGGTACATTCCCCACCTCGAGTTTGGCTTTTTTAAAAAGCAGTTGTAAACATAAAAAATTTAGACGACAAATTTTCAGTGGGGCTCTTGCAAGGCTCATCATTTCCGCGACCACCAGAGAGAGTGTCAACATCGAATACACCAAAGATCTTAAAATTCAATGGAATATCCTTTTCCGTTGTGAGACCAAATTGATCAGTTTGAAGAACAAAACAAACCAATAAATGTCAATATCTACACATGGGATGAGGAAACAAATTAACAGCCGAAAAAAGTGTCCAAGAACAGTCCAACGATTGGCAAAGCCAGACAAAAATCATGTTGACTTACACAATGTTTTCACCAGCGGGCTGCCACATTACACATTGAAACGAACAATGATAAACTAATGCAGCATACTTCAAAAGAGGGCACAAACATGAATTCTGCAGAAAATTTTTAACAAGAATGCCATCTGTGCAAGCCGCGAGCGAACATAAGAAACATTGTAAAAGTTCTGTAGACTGTAATACAGAACAAATTTACGCCCCCACCTGGATCAAAGTTAGTTTTAAGAACGAAACGGCTGCAAACAAGTCCAACGTAGTTTACGCAGACTTCGAGTCCCCTTATTGTTCCTTATAAAGGGGCCAGCACCACAAAAACTTCGAAAAACAGTCTTAAATGAGTAATCATCAGATTTGTTCATTTTGCCTTCATTATTGTTAGGTCGGATGGCGTTTATTCAAAACCCAGAATTAAAATAGAGACCAGAGGGCGGGCAGAAACATTCTTAAAACGCATGCAGCAAGTGCGTAACGCCTGTTCTAATAATCTAAACTTTTCTGAAATCATAATGACCCTGAAGACCAACAACAGTATGACTCAGCCACACATTGTTGGATTTGTGGTTTAGAGCTAACGCCCCAAAAGTGTAAACCCCACAGTAAGAGACCATGATCACATTAGGGAAAGTTCAGAGGAGCTGCGCACAACAAATGCAATCTTCAAATAAAGTTGAACCCAAAAACATGGGAAACTGCCCATCTTCTTTCATAACTTGCGAGGTTACGACTCTCATCTTATAATTTAAAGCAGTGGACGATGCCCCTTTAGGTAGCATGCCTTGCACATCATCAGAAAAGTCAGTGTTTTTACTTTAAATAACATGTCTTTCTACGACTCTAAAGCAGCACATGATGGGGGCATTAGAGTCACTGGCTATGTCCTTAAAGTCCTGCCCAATAACAGAAGAATATTTTGACCCAACTCTTGTTAGAAAGGGTGTTTACCCTTATGAATACATGAACAGTTGGGAAAGGTTTGACGAAGATACACTTCCGCCTAAAGGCGCGTTCTTTCTAGTCTTAGAGGAAAGGACATTAGCGACTCCGATTACCAGCATGCTCAAGATGCTTTGGGAAAAGTTAGATTGTAAAACGAGGGAGACTATCATGCCCCCTATTTAATGGCAGAGTATGGGTTTTTTGGCGGGCGTCTTTGAAAATTATAGAAAGACCTGCATGAAACATTACAGTTTGGATCCTGCGCATTATATTTCTGCACCCGGGATGAGCTGGGACGCTTTCTTAAAGTTTACTGGAGTACAGATTGATTTATTGTCAGATTTACCAATGATTCAGATGATTGAAAACGGATTGCGTGGAGGAATTAGTATGGCGTCGCATCATTACTGTAAAGCAAACAACAAATACTTGGACGACTATGATCCCAGTAAAAGGTCTAACTATCTTATGTATTTAGATGCAAACAATCTGTATGGATGGGCAATGGCGCAATCACTTCCGTTACGCAACTTTAAAATGTACACAGGCGGCGATCCGAATAATATTCAAAAGGCATTAAAGTGGTTGGGCAGTTTAACGCCTGATCAACAGCGTGGTTTCATTCTAGAAGTTGACTTAGAATATCCTCATGAACTCCATGACCTGCATAATGACTATCCATTAGCAGCAGAAAGTCTAAAGATGGATCCAAGAGAACCGCCTAAACTTGTGCCTAATCTTCGGGGCAAAAAAAATTATGTCTGTCATTACAGACTTCTACAATTTTATTTAAGACATGGTTTGAAGTTAACAGCTGTTCATCGCATAATTGCTTTGATCAAGAACAGTTCATGAAACCATACATCATGAAGAACACTGATCTCAGAACTAAATCCACAGATGCTTCAGAAAAAGACTTTTTCAAGCTGATGAACAACAGCTGTTTTGGAAAGACTATGGAGAATCCGCACAAGCGCAAAGATGTCAGATTGGTCACCAGAGAGAATGAAGCAATTAAGCTGACTTCAAAACCTAATTATCAGGACTTTAGAAGATTTCATGATCAGCTTTTGGCATAATGATGAAAAAAAAGAAAGTCAAATTAGACAAACCTGTATTTATTGGTTTACTGTTTAGAATTATCAAAGCTTTTGATGTTAGAATTTCTTTATGACTACTTTAAGCCCTCGTATCCTGAGTCCAGAGTACTTTACACAGATACAGATAGTTTTTGTTATAGATATTCCTACTGAAGACATCTATAAAGACATGGAAATAGAAGTAGCTAAAGGTCATGCGGGATGGTATGATACGTCCGATTACCCTAAAGATTTCGCCTTTACATTCAATTACTAACAAGAAGGTTTTAGGAAAGATGAAGGATGAATTATCTGGAAAGGTGATCAAGGAGTTTGTTGGTTTAAGTCAAAAATGTACAGTATTTCGAGCCAGGAGAAAATCATTAAGAAAGCAAAGGGAATATCTCGCAGCGTTGTGCAGTCAAACATATCACATGACAACTACAAAGAAGCATTGTTTGGCAATAAGACTTTTCATCATGACAACGTAAAACTGCGATCTAATCTACATGAGATCAACACAACTGTTGTAACAAAGAAGTCATTAGATAGAACAAACACAAAACGTGTGTTTGTTAATCCAGAGTTTTCATATGCAATCGGGCACTGGAGAACCGTAAATTAATTAAAGCGGAACTGTGTCTGGCGGAATTATCTGCAGTTCTTCTTTCACAAAAGATCTTTGAGGAGCTGGTTGTTTTGTTGTGTCAGTTTTCTCGTAAATAATACACGGGCGGATTCATCTTTACAATTCTTTTTATTTCGTACGGGTCAACACTCCAAACTGGATCTGTTGCCCTGATGCGAGTGTCCCCTTCTGCTTCCCCCGGTAAATAAAGGTACCTTACTTTCAAACCAAATGGTAAATAGTTTGCTGGTTGTGCTAGCGTCTTCAACAACATTTATTGTTTTTCTTTTGATTGCTTGTACTGGTTTTAGCCCTTTAAATTCTTCATTATTCATTGCGCGCAAAACTGAGGCAGTCTTCTAACCCATTCTGTGTTGCGAGAATTGTCAATAAGCTCTCTGTGATACTGGTAGGAGAAAAGTCTTTCAGCTAACTGTTTGTTAAGTTTTCAACTAAAGCCTGTGATCTGTGAACTCCTGGAATGCTCTTTTAATGGTAACTCTGTGTGTTAACAATAATTGATTCACTTGGCCTTTAAATTCTTTCCATCATCGACTTGAATCATGCGGGGATAAGTTAACGGGCCTCGTTGGTATATTAGTTGTATGGCAACAGCAACAGCAGAAGCACTCTTTTGTGTTAATGGTTCTGCATCTTTGTATCTTGAAGCCATGTCAATGACTGTGAGTGCGTACTTAAATCTTTTTCGTCTAATCCTATCAGAGGGTAAATATAGAAGATCCATTTGATGGGTGTCGTTTGGAGTTGTATTCACAAAGTGTGGTCTCTGTATTCGTCTAGGCGCAGGTAAATAAATTTGCCAGATTGCTTGTTTAGATAACCATTCCTTCGCTGTTTGTTCACTGACTCCCGCTGCTTGGCTTAGCTTTTTAATTGCTGTTATTCCCTTCCAATATCCTTTGGGTGAATAATAGATTTTGTTCATTTTTTATTCAGCCAATATTATGCGCGACAAAATACACGACGGTCATACCAACGACAATAAACCCAATTTCTTGCATCTTTTGTTTTTCGTGATGGTTGATAAAAGTCACTGAATTTTGGTGGGGGCAATGTCTCGATTGGTTTGGCTGTTACTAGATATATATGTTTTATTGCTTGATCAACATTTTTAAATGTGTAAGCTGCATGCCCCTGTTTTTCAGTGTGTCATTAATAAAATCTAACTGCTCAAGTCTCTGCCTTTCATAGGCGTCTTGTGCAGCTGCTAGTTGCTCCATAGCTTTGTTATGTCTTTTTCTCTCGCCGTCATTCCCCAGTTTACTAAATGCGAAATTACTTCCGCTAAAAGCAAGCGCATTCACCACAGCGCCGCCTATCATTATTGCGAGTGAAGCCATTTTTTATAAATGTATTTTTTTTTCTTACATATTTATATTGTCTGGAATTATTCCTTGCTTGACTAGAAAATCTTTCGTGGCAACCGAAGCTGCAATGATAGCAATCAGCTTTGCTGAATCCTCAAAGTCTAGTTTGCCAGATCTGCTGGTTTAATTCTTAACAAGCTTTTACCAAGCATTGAGTATCCTACACTTAGGCCTCCAATAACAGCAGAATGGTATACAAGGTTGGTAACAGTTTTTTCGGTGCTCTTTTTTATAAAATAAAATAATTATAATTATTAAAAAAACATGAACAGCGATGATCTCCTACAGCTACAAGGCAGCCTAAACCTTCCTGAACTTATGAATGACCAAGTTGATGGCCAAGCTGTTATGCCCCAAAAGGAGAGGTTGTATTCTTTGGCAGCATGTGGGAAAACAAAACAGTTCCTCGAACTGAATTCAGCATAGAACAGATTCAGCAGATGTCTTCACAAGACATTATAAAGTATCATAACAGGTATGAGGCGCAGCTAGGGTCTAGAATGGTGAAAAGTGTGGGGCAAACGGTTCTTAGTTTGTACACTAAACTAGTCAGTAGATTGCTCCCATTTATTCTGAACAAGATCTTACGTATGATTTAAACGCAAGATCCAGTTTTAACAAAGTCATTAGAGTCTCTAGGGTGTGATTTATACTATAGATTTGGAACATTATTGTCGCCAGCGATCATGGGATTAATAACTTTTAATCATATAGATTTTGTTTCCCTTCAAAATGAGCGAGCTGGAAAATCAGCAGAATCAGAAAACACTGAATCAGGTGGAGAAAGTAACCAAGCCAGAAAATCAGCAGAAAACACTGAATCAGGTGGGGGCCAGTGAAAAGCATCCTCATCCTGGCGTGTTGAAGCAGGAAAAAAATTAGCAGAGTGGAACAGACAAAAAAAATTAATGTTACAGAATATGACTCATCAATGAAAACATAACACCGCCAACGCCAGAACAATTGATTCAATGCCCGCTATAAAAACTCCATGTGATACAAGGGCCCCAAAGTCTTCATGGAATATTGAACTTAAAACTGTTGCCATTTTTGGCGCCATTGCTGCTGTTGGGGGGCAGTTATTACGGTTATAAAACATATAACCAATGGCAACAAAAACAAAAGAAGTTAAAACAACCTGAACCACTAAATACAGAAAAAGGGAACTGCACG
>CM031608.1:37472113-37492113 GCA_018398815.1 Conus ventricosus | reverse complement strand
ATTACAAGAGTTTGAAATGTCATTGGTGAAAAAACAAATAATGTCGCTGTAAAAACATTTAATTTTTTTTTAAAAACTAGACGATGAAGGACATGAAATGCATGCAGCACATTTTTCGACTCTAACGATTTTTTTTTTTTTTTTTTTTTTAGAATTGCCAGCTTGACAAGGAAGAGTCAATAAATCATCAGATACATCGCTCCGAGATCGTGCAGACGTTTTTAGGCTTTCGTGGCTTCAGCCCGTGGTCGAGGTGATGATAGAAATCGTCTGGCTTGACGATGATCGTATATCAAACCACATCAATGCACACACAGACTGTTGGCAAATACAATTTTTTTAAAAAGAGTTTAAAGTAACGAAGGGGACGGACTGGCTACGAATAGAGTGTTGCGGGGTGAACTGGAGAAGCAGAGAGAGAGAGACAGAGAGAGAGAGAGAGAGAGAGAGAGAGAGAGAGAGAGAAGGCTATCTAAAAACAGTTAGTTTTAAAGTTGTGAAATTGGAACACATGTTAAAAGAATTTAAAGAAAATCAGCCATTCAGCAGGACAAACTACAAGACAAAACAAGACGGACAATCTCTCTCTCTCTCTCTCTCTCTCTCTCTCTCTCTCTCTCTCTCTCTCTCTCTCTACACACACACACACACACACACATATATATATATATATATATATATATATATATATATATATAGAAGAAATAGGGGGAGATACGCATTCATATCTGCAGTGGTAGATGATTCTGCCTAACTAACAGTATGTGCTTGAGTGGGTGAATGGGGAAAAATAAAATACATGCTTCTCAAAATGAACCTTCAGCAAGCTTATATTCTCCAAGGGGGAGACATCCTCCAATAGGGAGGGAAACTCACTAACATATAACTCCTGGTCATATACCGATATTTCGAAACTTGGTGGTTTCTCCTCAGTGACCGCGGAAAGTGATAATTTGACTCCTCTGCCTTTTCAGTTTTAAGAAGAATGCAATCCCAGAAAAGGTTGGTGTGCAATACCATAGTATGTTTGTTGAGTTTTCAAAAAACCAACCAAAGGTGCCATCTAAGAAGCAAAAGAAAATCATAAAAGAGCAAAACAAACTACATTTTCTTGTGAAAAATAGAAAATATAAAAAGATATCCTCTAAGACACAAGTGCTGAGGGCTAGTTCTTGGAATGAATCCGCAAGGGACTAAAATACAACAAACTAATAAATTCCAAGGATAAGTACCGCACCGTTCCAGCAACTTACAGAGCAGCTTGGTGTTGCAATGACTGCAAGAAATATTGAATTATAAACAAAGCTTGCTTTTATGTCTAAGATTGAAGAAATAGGGGGAGATACGCATTCATATCTGCAGTGGTAGATGATTCTGCCTAACTAACAGTATGTGCTTGAGTGGGTGAATGGGGAAAAATAAAATACATCCTTCTCAAAATGAACCTTCAGCAAGCTTATATTCTCAAGAAAATGTAGTTTGTTTTGCTCTTTTATGATTTTCTTTTGCTTCTTAGATGGCACCTTTGGTTGGTTTTTTGAAAACTCAACAAACATACTATGGTATTGCACACCAACCTTTTCTGGGATTGCATTCTTCTTAAAACTGAAAGGCAGAGGAGTCAAATTATCACTTTCCGCGGTCACTGAGGAGAAACCACAAGTTTCGAAATATCGGTATATGACCAGGAGTTATATGTTAGTGAGTTTCCCTCCCTATTGGAGGATGTCTCCCCCTTGGAGAATATAAGCTTGCTGAAGGTTCATTTTGAGAAGCATGTATTTTATTTTTCCCCATTCACCCACTCAAGCACATACTGTTAGTTAGGCAGAATCATCTACCACTGCAGATATGAATGCGTATCTCCCCCTATTTCTTCAATCTTAGACATAAGAGCAAGCTTTGTTTATAATTCAATATTTCTTGCAGTCATTGCAACACCAAGCTGCTCTGTAAGTTGCTGGAACGGTGCGGTACTTATCCTTGGAATTTATTAGTTTGTTATATATATATATATATATTATATATATATATATATATATATATAATATATATATTATATATATATATATGTCACGTGGGTGATGTCACGTGGGTGATGTCACGTGGTAATTGTTCAAGGGAAACGCTATGCTCAATCCCAACTCAATCGCGCTAACCACACAAACATCAAATTCAAACACGGAAATACGAGTACAAAAAAAAAAACTGAAACTTTACTGTCACAAAAAAACCGATGTTCACAACATGTTTACATACATATATAAGGACGGGGTATACATTATATAAATTCAAAAGGGATGTAAATAAATGGAAGGGACACACACACCCACGCACACCACGTACACACACCACACACACGCACTCACACACACACAAAATATCGAATCTCTCTCCACTACCATTCATGCCCCGGCCGGATTCTGGGTGGGGCCAGGAGGTAAGGTAGAGCCGGAATGCAATTAAATGGTCAAGGAAGTAAAAAAAAACAGGGATGCTTGCCAAAAACTGATCCCTCGAAAATTAAAATAGGGATGACCAGGATTGCCAAGATGGAAATCAAGGACAACAACCTGTGGGATGAGACCGGATTACGGTTGAGAAGGAGAAATTTTGGCACTGGATAATTAGATAAGCAAGGCCAAAACAAAGGGGAGCGTCTTGGGCAATACCCTTAGAATGGGGTAGTATACTGGGGAAGTTCAACTTCTAAGGGCTGTAACTAAACATCCAACATTAATTTCACTTTTTTTTTTTACGCTATCAGACGGAGGAACAGTTCTTCACAGAAAGATTGATAAACATTGGATGGTTTAAACTTGGCAACATAGATAAACTGGAACCTGCACAAGAAAAAAAAACGCACCATACAGCGGCGACAACCCTGGAAAGCAAGTATATATGGAAATGCACAACACAACATTCATGTTAGGCAAACATAACTATAATAGAATGATAAAGCGCTCTGCTGACACAACTGATTTAACGCCTGTCCTTTGTCTCTGCAATAAAACGTGGATGCCAGACTTACGGACCGATCCCCCCAAGCCTCAACCGTGAGACATCCTGTGCGGGTCCAGCGAAGGGAGAGCGTCTGTCCGTCGGATGCACACCACGACA
The DNA here is from genome assembly GCA_018398815.1 of Conus ventricosus. Lineage (NCBI taxonomy): Eukaryota > Metazoa > Mollusca > Gastropoda > Neogastropoda > Conidae > Conus > Conus ventricosus. The sequence continues at coordinate 37,488,993 of CM031608.1, read as the reverse complement.
GGAAAGCGTCCTTCTCCTTCCAAGGAGATACAGTTACACACAACGAGGCCACGAAGGTCCGATGGTGAAGGTGATAATACACTCAGTCAGGCACACAGGTGTGGCGGCCGTCAACCCTGTACACAACAGGTAGGGCAGTGACACCAGCGACCCACGAAGCTGTAGTGGTAGAGAGTGGGGTCGCCGGCGCACACACAAAATGAAGGGGTCAGGCTGAAGGTCCTCTCTCCCGAAGATGGTGCACGGCGGCAGGTGCGTCCTCGTTCCGACCCCGGGGCGAGGAGTCCTTGCGGGTTCCCGGGAGAGGGCGAGGAGGAGGAAGGGTGAAGACTGGGAGAGGAAAGGGGAGGGATGATGTGGGCGTAGAAGAAGATGGAGGTAGTTGGGTCAAGCCGTGGTCGCAGCAGCAGCTGCAGTAACGGTGGCGGCAACAGCAGAAACCGGAAAGGGGCGAGACCCCCTACAGATGCAAGGTCAGCGGCAGCAGCAGCGGCACACAGGTAGGTCAGCCACTGGTGAGGGGAAGGAGGAAAACCAACAAGAGGAAGAAGTAGAAGTAGAAGACGAAGTAGAACAAGAACAAGTCCTGGAAAACACACAAAAGATGGTTTCCCAATAAACATGTGCGAAGCAAAAACCCGTAAGCAACCATCCATTACAGAGAGTAACAAGGACAGGCACTGGCAGAGCGCTTGCTAATTTTTGTTTTCAATAGTATTAAATACATTTCCCCAGTTCAGCACATTTGTCTACATACATATTTCCAATACACGTTCACAACCGTTATGTCAAACACCCGGGGGTGGGCTCTCTTGGGTAAAAAAAACAAAACGAATCATCTCCCTCGGGACAACTCTTTCTGTTAACAAAGGCCGGAAGCATTAACAGCGCCACATAAACTTATGGGCGCTCTAAATATTTACAGGAATGACAACAAAAATGGTAAAGAAAAAACCCAAGTCCTGAACACACGCATTTACAAGTGACGACCACTAACACACAAAACACGTGTGGCGAGACACATGACCCGGAATGCGGTACAGGCACGCGACAACCACAGAACACAGCAACACTACATATTTGGAAGGGAAAATGGATAACACGCCCTACTGCTGTAAAATGTAAGACAAAATGGCAGAAGTAAATGAATAATTAAAGTTGGTATAAACGAAATGGTAATAAAATGATAAACGAAAATAATACTCAAATACAACAAAAAAAATAATGAAAGAATTAAAGTAATAGCTGGGAGGAAAACCAATTCTTTAAAATAGATTTGGAAATAAATAAATAATAAAAGAAAATAGATATGAACTAACTACGCAATGTACTCACCAATTAGACTTGTGAAAGGGACTCCTTGAGGAGCTGGAATAGTAAGCCCTGCACGGCTCGTATCCCCGGTCAGGGCCTAAAAGTTTAGAAAAAAAACAGGCTTCTGCCTCTAAGTGAATCAGGGATTCACGACTGCGATATGGATCACAGGAATACAACAAAAAGCCGGACAAGACGACAGCACTCCTATGGAGTACAATGGTTTGGTTCAACCCAAGGTAAAAACCTGACGCCGAGAGCCCGGAGATATGGGATCTCCAAAAAAAAATAATGCAACGCAGTTTTTCCTCAAAGGAGAAACGATGGTGGCTCCCCGAGGGATATGGATCCCTCACAAAATACAGTTACAAGAAAACTGCAAGCATAAGGCTTGCACGACACGTTATCTTTCCTCCCACTCTCCCAACCAACCTCGACTGCCTCGGTCGGTTTCAAAAAAAAAACACTCATTCGCAGGTGAGAGGAGGCTCACTCAGCCCACGTTTAACCCCACGTGCAACCCGAGTCCACATGGAAAACACATGACAATGCAGGATGGAAGGTGGGTTGCAGAGAGTTTAAAAAGTAAAACTAAACTGTTTTTTTTTAGACACATGACTCTGCTTAAGGTTGTCCTTGGACAAACACCCCCCTACACAAATTCTTCCCTCTAGACAAACGGACCTTGAACATGACAGTTGGAAACATGCAGTGCGTGACACCCCCCCACCTAAAAAGCTCGGTACTAATGAGGTACCAGCTACCCAACCTGTCCATGTTCAAAGGTTCATTGCAAAGTAGAAAAAAAAGAAAAATCACCACAAATCATGGTCCATGATACACACAGTTCAGCGAATCTCCGGTCAGCACCGAAGAACAGGTAACAGCCTACGTCTCCATCCATACTAAGAAAATCCGCCTCTACATTGTCCTTACCAGGGATGCGCTCAAAGTCAAACACGTGGCTCTGAAGTTCAATAGCCATACCATTAACCTCGGCTCACTGGCCTGATGCGATGAAGGTATTGCAGCGGGTTGAAGATCAGTCTGGAGCACGAATTTCCGCCCGTAGAGGTAGGGATAGAATCGACGGATGGCCCATACAAACAGCTAAACACTCCTGCTCTATCGTATGATACCGCAACTCTGCCCCCGTCAGTTTCTTACTGACGTACCCCATGGGTTGAAGCCCCTTCCCCTGGTCCTGGAGTAATGCAGCGCTATCCCTGTTGCTGAGGCGTCTGTCCGCAGGACAAAAGGGAGTTCAGGGCACGGGAACTGTAGCACTGGTTTGGAAGTAAGTGCCTCCTTTAACTGTCTGAACGCTGTCTCACACTCCTGATCCCACGGATCTGTTCTGGAAGCTTCCCCTTGGTTCTGTCGGTGAGCGGAAGGGCCAATTCTGAGAAGTTGGGGATGAATTTGCGGTAATACCCACGAGGCCCAAAAACGATCTCAATTGCTTTTTGGTTTTAGGGGGTGTTGCATCCTGATCTTTCGTAGATTGTCGTCTTCAGGATACACCAACCCTTCTTGAAGTCTGTGTCCAAGGAACGAGATCGATGTTTCTCCCAGTTGGCATTTGGCAGGTCTTGCGGCAGCTGAACCTCCCTCAGTCTCTGGAAAATGATCCGAATGACCTCTAAATGCCTGTCCCATTCTTGGGTCGCGATGAGCAAATCATCCATGAAATTCTGGGCTTCCTGGAGCTGAAGAGGAGACAACATCATCCCATGATGCGGCTGAACACAGCTCCGCCGTCTTCAGCCCGAATGGCGTGATGGTCCATTGATACTGGCCTTCTGGGTGGTAAACGCTGTCTTTTCCTTGTCGCAGCGCCATGGGAATCTGCAGTTCCTTTTGTGAGATCCAGTTTGGAAAAATACTTTGCTTTGCTCAACTGTGCGAAGATGTAATCAACGTCAGGGATGGGTTCGGCATCGAATTCCAGTACCTTGTTGAGCTTTCTAAAGTCAACACAAAACGCATTTTCCACTTTCTTTCTCACAAGCAACACAGGGGACGAGTATGAGGAGTAACACCGTTCGATGACACCCATTTTCAGCATGGAGTCGATTTCCTCCTTTACTACCGACGCCTGGGAATGTGGCAGAGGGTACTGTCTTACCCTAACTGGCTCCCTCTGCGAGAGGTGAGCGAGCAAGTTCCCAGGTTACACCGCAAAGGAAGATCGACTAGGATGTCAGAGAACTCCCCACACAGGGTATTCAATGGACTCTTTGCTCAGTAGACAAATCAGCAGAGATTTTGACATCTTTCCAGGTCTCTTCAGGACTCAGGGCAACAGAGGAATCTGGTAATCTACCACTGGCGTTTCTCGATTGGTTCAATGACTACAGGGGCAAATCCAGACTGGACCCTCTCCGCCTTTGATACTTTCTCAGCAAATTTGCGTGATAGAGCTTGCTCTTCCCTTTGATGCTGATGACGTAGTCCAATCACTGGTTCGCTGTTCGACCTTATATGGTCCCTGCCAGGCTAACTGGAGCTTGTTATGCATGGACGAAGGAGAAGGAGCACCTTATCTCCCGGTTCGAACCACCGTTCACGAGCCTTCTTATCAAAGATCCGTTTATCCCTCTCCTGAGCTCGCTTGAGATGAGATGAAGCCAGTTCGCAGTCTCTGCAATCCTGTTCCTCAAGTCAAGCACATATGCGACTTCTGTCTGTTTTTCCTCCTCCGGTTTCTCTTGTGTCCACATGTTCTTCAATACGACATTGGCCCCCTTACCGTTCGTCCGTACAACAATTCAAAAGGAAAAAAAACGCATGGTCTCCTGTGGCACTTCACGGTAAGCAAAGAGGACACCTGGGATGTATCTATCCCACTCCTTCGGTTGCTCTTGGCAGAGTCGCTTCAACATTTGTTTCAGTGTGGCATTAAAACGTTCGACCACACCGTTGCTTGCGCATGATAGGGAGTCGTGGTCAACCGATGTATGTTGAGTAAGCGGAAGACTCGTGCATGACCCCCGACATAAATTGTGTCCCTTGTCGGAAAGTACTTGGTCTGGAATTCCAGTCCGGGTCCACATGCCCCAGAGTGCTTCGGCGACAGTTGGAGCATCTATGGACTTCAGAGAAACTGCTTCGGGGTATCTCGTGGCATAATCCACCATGACGAGGATGTACCGATGTCCTCGAACTGAGGCTGGATGATGGGCCCCACTAAGTCCACTCCTACCTTAGAGAATGGTGTTCGTACTAGTGGCACTTTCCTAGAGGAACTCTTGTGTTGTAGCCTTTGGGTGTTGTTCGTTGGCACATGTCACAAGAGCGGCAATACGACGCACATCTTTCTCCATGCCAGGCCAGTAGAATTCTTGCCTGATCCTCTCGAGTGTCTTCTTGACCCCTAAATGTCCAGCCATGGGGGAATCGTTGTCCCAACTGTAGGACGTTGTCGCGGAGAGTGCGAGGCACAACCAACTGTTCGAGCTTCTGGTTCTTCCCCTCAAAAGTTCGCTTAAGAACGCCTTCCTCTTGATGAACAGAGTCTGCCCAGCTCCACGCCGAGTCGGTGGGCTTCCAAGTTCTTTCGACCTGATTGAGGGTAGGATCTCGCTGCTGTAGATCCTTCACCTTGTCGGGGGTCACACTCGCCACGCACTCCATCTTGAGTGGCCTCAATAGCGGTTTGAGTGGCTCTTGCTTCTGTTGGGCACGAGTGGTTGCCATCCTTGCACAGCTTGAAGAGGTAGGTCAGTGGAGATGTCCCGAATTGTCCCATCCCCGAACTTCACACGTTACCTATCAACAAGGGATATGCAGGCTTGTCCACGCCGATCGCCCAACCGTGCCCATCAAAATATGGCGTCGACATACGGATCAGTGCAGTGGGCCACTTGGACTTGAATCCTGCCTCAATACCCGACACCTCACACATGGGTCCCCGTTCAGCATCAGCAGGGATCAGACTCTGGTCAACAAAGATTGCTGATGCGCCAGAATCCTAATGGCATCAACGACATCACCCTGAACCACGATGCGAATGTGGGGAACTCTGGTTCGCCTGATAGGGGTGATGCTCCATGTGCCACAGTCTCTGATCCAGCCTCACAAATTGAACGGATGCTCTCAGCTTGGGGGCACGCATTTCTCAAGTGCTCAGTCGATCCACACTGAAACACCGTCTTATTAACTTTGGGGGACCCTGTTCCTTGGCCGCTGTAAGTTTCAATGACGGAACAGCAAGTTGTTTCTGGGGCGGTCGGTCCGATGGCTTGGGACCTTGTTGGGTCTAGCGTCGGAATGAAAAAACCGCCTGGCATCTGCAAATGCTTCGGCAAGGTTATTGCCTCTTGGAACGATGCAGGACGGGATTCTCCCAGTTTGATTCTTAGATCTGCAGACGCTACGTTGCTCAGCTGCTCCAGTAGGACAGCATCCTGTATGGGCACCCCGAGGCATCCACCCAATAGTTCAACGTCTTCCTTAATCGCTCCCCAAACTGGAGGAGGTTTCGTCTCGGCCCTTGTTCATAGTCCTAAACCGACGACGGTAGGACTCTGGCGTCAGTTGGAGCCGTTTGCGAAGGGCAGCTTTGAGATCCTCATAGGAACTGGGGAAGGAATGTTGACCAAACGCCTCCTTAGCCATACCTGGAGACTCGACTTCAGGTATACTGCCTTTTGACCATCAGTCATGCCAAAAGGGTCTATCCAAATCCTCGAAGTGTTCCAGGAACACGTCTAGGTCTTCCCCTGGTTGGAACAAAGGAATGCGGATCCGGGGCGGCTGAAACCCAATGCCCCTTACGTCATGGGTCGCTCCTCTCTCGCTCCAAGGTCTGTCTTCTACTTCCTGTCCTGATGCCACAGAGGACAGTCGCTCTGTCCTGGCTCGCTCCAGGATCTGTCTGGCCTCAGCCCTACTTCTTTCAGCCTCTTCTTTCTCCTGCTGTCTGTTTTCTCTCTCTTCTCTTTCCTCCTGCCTAATCCTAGCAGCCTCTTCACGCTCTCGTTGTTCCTTTGCTCTCTCTCTTCTCTTTCTGCTATTCTCAACTCTCTCTCCCACTTCTCCTTGGCCTCCCGCTCCTCTCTTCAGCTTTCCTACGTGCCTCTTCACGCCTCTCCCTAGCTTCTTCTCGGGCTTCTCTCTCTTCCCTCTCTGCTATTCTCAACTCTCTCTCCCACTTCTCTTGGCCTCCCGCTCCTCTCTCTCAGCTCTCCTACGTGCCTCCTCACGCCTCTCAGTTTCCTCTCTCTCAGCTCTCCTAAACCTTCCCTCTCTATCCTCCCACCTAAGATGATCCCTCTCTCTCTCACCCTCCTCACGTGGCCTCAGCGGTGCTCTAATGTCAGAAGGATATCCACGATCGGCGGGCGAAAGGGGGTTCGTTGGTATGGCGGAGGTCCAAGATATTGGGGGGTAAACCCTGGGGTGTGGAAACCGCGGACGTTCACGGACTGACTCAGTCGGAGTAGTAAGCCTAACTGGGGAAGGAGGTACCCGACCTGCCGACAGCGTGGTTACCATCCCAGGCGGCGTCGACAATGTGGTTATAACAGTGGTCGTCACACTCCCGGCAGGTGAAGGAAAAGAGCTCTCCACAGAAGCTTTTCCCAGACGGCTGCGGCAGCAGAGATACATCGAGTCACTACCCTATCAGTATCCATGGTTTCGCAACCCGATTGATTCTCGGAAAGATAAGTTCCGGAACAGTGTACTAATCCTTGCACTACACGTTCGACGAGCAGTACACACACAAAGCTTGTTAACGCGCGAGTCACAGTAGCTCGCCAGCCTAATGACCCCAACACAATTTCAGATCAATGCACGGTAGGATTAAATCACAAACCCCAAGTCAATGAAGTGAACTCGAGCACCAACCCAATTCGTAAGCACTGTCGGTTTCACCGGTACTAAGTCACCTCACGGTGCGGACATCGGCTAATGAATATATCAACACTACGTCTGGAGCCCTAACTGGAACGAAAACGTCAACAATAATTGCAATGCAGAAAACTGGTAACTAGTAACGATCCTCATCACTGACTACTGCATTAAGTCCTGTTCACACAAAATAAACACTCGTGTATCACTGAAGTGCTCCTCTCCACAATGTGTCTGAACACACACACTGTAACCCGCTCAGAGCAGTAACAACCGCCGAGCAATTGAAGAGCTTAATACGGTTATCTCTGTCCACACACAAAATATTTCTACATTCAAAAATCACATTTATGAATTCACTCCTAACGCACCCTTTACACGATCACAAGTTGTGCACTACCAATTCCTAACAATACAACCGAGCCAAACAAACACGAACTGACCAACTTCCGTAAAAAAAACTATTTATGTCCTAGATTACAAAAGAGAAGAAAACTGACACCTGTCACCACGACGCGACCGATTCAATTGTAGGACGAGGCCAAATCTAACGATGGGGAGTTTCCCCGGTCAGCAACTCTCGATCTGTGAGGGAATATAATAACCTCGCTAAACAACTTTCGCAAAAGAACAATATAATGAATAAACAGCAGTAGAGGGTTCTAATCCACCTCCAAATGTTACCCCCCTACTACGCATAGGGGTAACCCTCCAACCTCCCACAACCTATTCCGTAAGCACAATTCCAAGCACAAACACTACGCCAAAAACAACAAACACAACAGGCAGCGCAAAGGTCAAGAAAGGTCACAGCGATCCCGGACGAGCCCCCATAATAGTCACGTGGGTGATGTCACGTGGTAATTGTTCAGGGAAACGCTATGCTCAATCCCAACTCAATCGCGCTAACCACACAAACATCAAATTCAAACACGGAAATACGAGTACAAAAAAAAAACTGAAACTTTACTGTCACAAAAAAAACCGATGTTCACAACATGTTTACATACATATATAAGGACGGGTATACATTTATAACTTCAAAGGGATGTAAATAAATGGAAGGGACACACACACCCACGCACACACGTACACACACACACACACACGCACTCACACCACACAAAAAATAATCGAATCCTCTCCACTACCATTCATGCCCCGGCCGGATTCTGGGTGGGGCCAGGAGGTAAGGTAGAGCCGGAATGCAATTAAATGGTCAAGGAAGTAAAAAAAAACAGGGATGCTTGCCAAAAACTGATCCCTCGAAAATAAATAGGGATGACCAGGATTGCCAAGATGGAAATCAAGGACAACAACCTGTGGGATGAGACCGGATTACGGTTGAGAAGGAGAAATTTTGGCACTGGATAATTAGATAAGCAAGGCCAAAACAAAGGGGAGCGTCTTGGCAATACCCTTAGAATGGGGGAGTATACTGGGGAAGTTCAACTGCTAAGGGCTGTAACTAAACATCCAACATTAATTTCACTTTTTTTTTTTTTTTTCGCTATCAGACGGAGGAACAGTTCATCACAGAAAGATTGATAAACATTGCATGGTTAAACTTGGCAACATAGATAAGCTGGAACCCTCCACAAAAAAAAAAACGCACCATACAGCGGCGACAACCCTGGAAGCAAGTATATATGGAAATGCACAACACAACATTCATGTTAGGCAAACATAACTATAATAGAATGATAAAGCGCTCTGCTGACACAACTGATTTAACGCCTGTCCTTTGTCTCTGCAATAAAACGTGGATGCAGACTTACGGACCGATCCCCCCAAAAGCCTCAACCGTGAGACAGTCCTGTGCGGGTCCAGCGAAGGGAGAGCGCGTCTGTCCGTTCGGATGCACACCACGACAGGAAAGCGTCCTTTCTCCTTCCAAGGAGATACAGTTACACACAACGAGGCCACGAAGGTCCGATGTGAAGGTGAAATACACTCCAGTCAGGCCACAGGTGTGGCGGCCGTCCAACACCTGTACACAACAGGTAGGGCAAGTGACACCAGCGACCCACGAAGCTGTAGTGGTAGAGAGTGGGGTCGCCGGCGCAACACAAAATGAAGGGGTCAGGCTGAAGGTCCTCTCTCCCGAAGATGGTGCACGGCGGCAGGTGCGTCCTCGTTCCGACCCCGGGGCGAGGAGTCCTTGCGGGTTCCCGGGAGAGGGCGAGGAGGAGGAAGGGCTGAAGACTGGGAGAGGAAAGGGGAGGGATGATGTGGGCGTAGAAGATGGAGGTAGTTGGGTCAAGCCGTGGTCGCAGCAGCAGCTGCAGTACCGGTGGCGGCAACAGCAGAAACCGGAAAGGCGGCGAGACCCCTACAGATGCAAGGTCAGCGGCAGCAGCAGCGGCACACAGGTAGGTCAGCCACTGGTGAGGGGAAGGAGGAAAACCACAAGAGGAAGAAGTAGAAGTAGAAGACGAAGTAGAACAAGAACAAGTCCTGAAAACACACAAAAGATGGTTCCCAATAAACATGTGCGAAGCAAAAACCCGTAAGCAGACATCCATTACAGAGAGTAACAAGGACAGGCACTGGCAGAGCGCTTGCTAATTTTTGTTCTCAAATAGTATTAAATACATTTCCCCAGTTCAGACACTTTGTCTACATACATATTTCCAATACACGTTCACAAACGTTTATGTCAAACACCCCGGGTGGGCTCTCTTGAGTAAAAAAAAAAACGAATCATCTCCTCGGGACAACTCTTTCCTGTTAACAAAGGCCGGAAGCATTAACAGCGCCACATAAACTTATGGGCGCTCTAAATATTTACAGGAATGACAACAAAAATGGTAAAGAAAAAACCCAAGTCCTGAACACACCCATTCACAAGTGACGACCACTAACACACAAAACACGTGTGGCGAGACACATGACCCGGAATGCGGTACAGGCACGCGACAACACACAGAACACGCAACACTACATATTTGGAAGGGAAAATGGATAACACGCCCCTACTGCTGTAAAATGTAAGAACAAAATGGCTAGAAGTAAATGAATAATTAAAAGTTGGTATAAAACGAAATGGTAATAAAATGAAAACGAAAATAATACTCAAATACAACAAAATAAATAATGAAAGAATTAAAGTAATAGCTGGGAGGAAAACCAATTCTTTAAAATAGATTTGGAAAATAAATAAATAATAAAAGAAAATAGATATGAACTAACTACGCAATGTACTCACCAATTAGACTTGTGAAAGGGACTCATTGAGGAGCTGGAATAGTAAGCCCTGCACGGCTCGTATCCCGGTCAGGCCTAAATGTTTAGAAAAAAACCAGGCTTCTGCCTCTAAGTGAATCAGGGATTCACGACTGCGATATGGATCACAGAATACAACAAAAAGCCGGACAAGACGACAGCACTCTATGGAGTACAATGGTTTGGTTCAACCCAAAGGTAAAAAACCTGACGCCGAGAGCCGGAGATATGGATCTCCAAAAAAAATAATGCAACGCAGTTTCCCTCAAAGGCGAAACGATGGTGGCTCCCGAGGGATATGGATCCCTCACAAATACAGTTACAAGAAAACTGCAAGCATAAGGCTTGCACGACACGTTATCTTTCCTCCACTCTCTCCAACCCAACCTCGACTGCCTCGGTCGGTTTAAAAAAAAACAACTCATTCGCAGGTGAGAGGAGGCTCACTCAGCCCACGTTTAACCCACGTGCAACCCGAGTCCACATGAAAACACATGACAATGCAGGATGGAAGGTGGGTTGCAGAGAGTTTAAAAAGTAAACTAAACTGTTTTTTTTTTAGACACATGACTCTGCTTAAGGTTGTCCTTGGACAAAACTACCCCCTACACAAATTCTTCCTCTAGACAAAACGGACCTGAAATGACAGTTGGAAACATGCAGTGCGTGACAATAATATACAATAATAATATATACAATAATCTTCCCTTTTAACACTTTAATACAATAATCTTCCTTTTTAATACTTCTTTTAACAATATATATATATACTATATATATATATATATATATATAAATATATATATTTATATATATATATATTATATATATATATATATATATATAAATATATATTAATACTGACTTCCATAAAAAAAACGCGAAAAATTGAAAGGCATATTTTTCGGGTGAAAAGGGGTGAATATACAATATTGAACCATTGTGGCAAGTTGTTTGGGTCCAAGACTCACGTGCATGTGAAAAAATTGTGTGAGCAAAACATCATTCCCGGCATTGGAGGTCAACAAAAATGGCAAACTTGTTGCTGCATGTGAGGCACGTGCACACCATGCAGAGCAAAGTTAACCAGCGACAAGTACGCAGGCATGCAGCCTTTATAAAGCCGCGCTACAAGGTTCAGATAACGACTTGCCGTCTGAGCGCTACAGAGATGCCAAGACTACGAGCAGAGGAACGCAATCGTGCCCTAGGCCATCTGGAGCTGGTGTGGATGCCAGGCAGGTCGCCAACATCTTTAACGTCCACATCTCAACCATCTATCGTCTGCAGCACTGCATGCGAGTCACTGGTACCACTGATGATCGTCCCCGGCAGGCCGTCCTCGGGTCACCACACCAAGAGAGGATCGCCATTTTGTTCGAACCCATCTGCGGGACAGGCGGCAAACAGCCGCTAACTCTGCTCAAAGGTGCCTGGGAATCTCCAGCAATGAATCAGCCTCAACACTGTGCGGCGGCGTCTTCAGGAGAACGGGCTGGCATGTAGGCGTCCTCACAGAGCTCCGGTACTGACACCAAGACACCGGCAGGACAGGCTGCAGTGGGCACAAGCCCGAATCAACTGGCGCAGGCAGCAGTGGGGACGCATACTGTTCTCAGATGAGAGCCGTTTTTGTATTGACATGGCTGATGGTCGTGTCAGAATATGGCATCGACCTGGTGAACGCTATGCTGACTCCTGTGTGGTAGAGCGGAACCCCTGGGGAGGCCCGAACGTTATGATATGGGTGCAATTGGCATTAACCACGTCATAGGACCAGTCATCTTTCAGAACATTGGTCCTGGTCGCGGACAGGGTGTCAATGCACAGCGCTACATCCACCAGGTGCTCAGACCCCATGTCATTCCTTTTTATGCGCAACACCCAAACTGGACATTCCAACAGGACAATGCAAGACCACACACAGCCAGGGCCACCCAGCAGTTTCTTCAGCATAACAACGTCAATGTGCTGCCCTGGCCAGCCCTCAGTCCCGATTAAAACCCAATAGAACATTTTTGGGATGAACTTGGCAGACGGTTGGACCTCCTGCGTCCACGACCAGCAACAGCGGCTCAACTTCACCAGGCCATCGTCCATGTGTGGGCTGGTGTGCCAAAGGGACCATCAACTACCTGGTCCACTCGATGAGCCGCAGGTGTCAAGCAGTTGTCCATGCAAATGGTGGCCACACACGGTATTAGGACTTCAAGCTGGTTTGTCACGTGACCTTGGATTTTCCACACAAAGACATATTGCTGATGACATTTTCACACATTACCGGCGTAATGAATCAAATCACGTTGAATTCTCGCTTCCACTCTGTACAATTGTGACCAATAAAATTCGCCCCTAACCTTCAGCTTGTTTTGCTTTCGCGTTTTTTTTATGGATGTCAGTATATATATACAATAATCTAATAAATTCCAAGGATAAGTAACCGAGCACCATTCCAGCAACTTATTTCTTAAATCTAAGGCATAAGAGCAAGCTTTGTTTATAATTGCATATATATATATATATAATATATATATATATATATATATATATATATATATATATATATAATATATATATATACAGATATATAATTATATAGAGAGAGAGAGAGAGAGAGAGAGAGAGAGAGAGAAGAAGAAGAAAAGAAGAAAAAGAAACACCCAAAGGTGCTGGGGAGGACCCAGAGAAGCACTGTCTTCACCTGCCTTTAGAGCAGTCCTGTACCACCCTTGGAGGCCTGTGCTGTGTTGACGATGGGTACAGGCACGCGCAGGACACTCCATTAAGATATCAAGGGACATAACCGCTCCTGAACAGAGGTAAATTAGACTACAGGATGCAGCTCATAACAGCCTTAAAGTAGCATCCCCATGGTGTACCAGCCCGTATTTCATGACTGCAGAGCCCACCGGCGAAAAACACCACCCTCCAGCTGCCGAGCACACCCCACAGACCCAACCACCCCTGCCCACGGACAGATGAAGACAGTGCCACTCCAGACACAGCCAAGCTTTCGCCATACGGTCTTATATATAATATATATATATATAAAATATAGAGAGAGAGAGAGAGAGAGAGAGAGAGAGAGAGAGAGAGAGAGAGAGAGAGAGAGAGAGAGTGTTCTACAGTTCACTCCGCACACTATGTCCTACACAATATCACATTCATAGCCATTCCCCTTCGTTGTACTATCTGGAAACTACATCCCGCAGTTTATTCCCCACTTTATCTAACCTATTCTTCGTACTTTAAACTTTCAAATCTAGTTTCCACCTCTAATCCTGCAGTATATCATAGCCGCCCCGTTCTCCACAACCCAGTCGCTAAAGTACATTCTTCCCGGCACAATTTCTACAACGTGTTCCCTGTACTGTTTTCTCCTCAGTCCATTTCCTTCCAACCCACTATCAAGAGTGAGTTCCACACAGCCTAGTTCCACAACCCACTATCAAGAGTGAGTTCCACACAGCCTAGTTCCACAACCCACTGTCTTCTTTTTCTTGATATTCTTATCTGACGCTGATCGATGAGAATGAGGATGATCAACATGATGCTATGCATTCCAATTCAGATCTGTGACTGCATGACAGGGCTGTACTGTACGTTTACTTTCATATACCCCGGCATCAACCAGGCCGAGAGATACAGACACATGCAGTGTTGGTCAGGATATTTGAGCAACACCCTCAGAGACGAATCCATTTAGTGATGAAATTCAACTTTGTGATCCCAGTCCCTTTCCCAATTGAGCCCGTAGCAAACTCAACTCTGGGCAGAAGCCGGTCGGGACAGAAAAATCCCACATGGTCTGAATGGAATAGAACCCACGACCTCCCAGCCGTGTGTCAGCGACGCTAACCACTTCGCCACGGCGGCTGGTCAACGCACTGTCTTCTACTTAGTCTCTATGGCCTCCTGATCGACTTGTTCCAATGTCAATAATCTATACAAAGAAAACTGTCCATTCAAAATCCACTCGCTGATTCACATGCCCATCTAAACACACTTAACAAAGTGCACGTGAAAAGTTATTCCGAGTTCTCTTTACAATAACATTGTCAAGGACTGCAATGTTATTCCGAGGCGACTCGGTGTGTACAGTGATTAGCATAATATATCAGTGCGTTTTTGAGGTCGCCAAGAAAGAAATATTAAAGTTTTCGAATTTTCAGTCTGGGTGCGCTGCGGTTCACTGTTGTTTCATGTGCGCTCGTGTGTGTGTGTGTGTGTGTGTGTGTGTGGTGTGTGTGTGTGTGTGTGTGTGTGGTGTGTGTGTGTGTGTGTGTGTGTGTGTGTGTGTGTGGTGTGTGTGTGTGTGTGTGTGTGTGTGTGTGGTGTGTGTGTGGGTGTGTGTGTGTGTGGTGTGTGTGTTGTGTGTGTGTGTGTGTGGTGTGTGTGTGTGTGTGTGTGTGTGTGTGTGTGTGTGTGTGTGTGAGTGAATGAAACAAACACAGTTTTCTGAACGTAACATGAGCCGTTAGCATGCGAAGGGCTGCAGCTCCCCAACAACATGTATCAATAGGACGAGTCTAGTAGCTTGGTTGCTGAAGTCTCTTTACACGCCTGCGTTAGAATTCAAACATACACGCTGGAAGACGTTCGTAACTCCTGGTGTCTCCCTTCTGTAATCCCTTGCTGATCGAGATAGATCCTATATTACCCAGGCATCAGAGCATTCACTAAATGCGGTCCAGATTACACATATAGACAAGTGTTGGGACGACGGTGATAATACACTACAATACAATACAACGCATCTTCCTCCTAACAGTATGTTCCACACAACCTATGCTTTTCCCATCTTTGTCAGAAAGCTCTCTGAAAACTGCTTTCTGTGACCTACTCCCCAAAATGTATGTCCCCTGCCCACTTTTCCACACATCCCACTTTCTCTAACCCCTCCTCAGTGTACCCCCAGACCCTCATTGTCCATCCTCCTCCCCACAGCTTGTTTCACACAACCCATTTCCCTACAGCCTCCTCCCCGCAGTTCGTTGCGTAAAACCCATTTTCCCCAGCCTTCTATCCACGTATGTTCCAACAACCCACTTTACCCGGCCTCTCCCCACATTCTCTTCCACACAACCCACTTTACCGGTCTCTCCCCACAGTCTGTTCAACACAACCCACTTTACCCGGCCTCTCCCCACAGTCTGTTCCACACAACCCACTTTACCAGACTTTTCCCCAGAGTCTGTTCCACACAATCCACTTTACCCAGCCTCTCCCCACAGTCTCTTCCACACAACCCACTTTACCGGTCTCTCCCCACAGTCTGTTCAACACAACCCACTTTACCCGGCCTCTCCCCACAGTCTGTTCCACACAACCCACTTTACCCAGACCTTTCCCCACAGTCTGTTCCACACAACCCACTTTACCCAGACCTTTCCCACAGTCTGTTCCACACAACCCACTTTAACCCAGACCTCTCCCCACAGTCTGTTCCACACAACCCACTTTACCCAGACCTTCCCCACAGTCTGTTCCACACAACCCACTTACCCGGTCTCTCCCACAGTCTGTTCCACACAACCCACTTTACCCAGACCTTTCCCCACAGTCCCGTTCCACACAACCCACTTTACCCGGTCTCCCCACAGTCTGTTCAACACAACCCACTTTACCCAGACCTCTCCCCACAGTCTGTTCCACACAACCCACTTACCCAGACCTCTCTCCACAGTCTGTTCCACACAACCCTTTACCCAGACCTTTCCCCACAGTCTGTTCCAAACAACCCACTTTACCCAGACCTTTCCCCACAGTCTGTTCCACACAACCCACTTTACCCAGACCTTTCCCCACAGTCTGTTCCACACAACCCACTTTACCCAGACCTTTCCCCACAGTCTGTTCCACACAACCCACTTTACCCAGACCTTTCCCCACAGTCTGTTCCACACAACCCACTTTACCCAGACCTCTCCCCACAGTCTGTTCCACACAATCCACTTTACCGGTCTCTCCCCACAGTCTGTTCAACACAACCCACTTTCACACGGTCTCTCCCCACAGTCTCTTCCACACAACCCACTTTACCCAGCCACTCCTCCACAGTCTCTTCCGCACAACCCACTTTACCGGTCTCTCCCCACAGTCTGTTCCACACAACCCACTTTACCCGGCCTCTCCCCACAGTCTGTTCCCCACAACCCACTTTAACCCAGCCTCTTCCCCACAGTCTGTTCCACACAACCTACTTTACCCAGCCTCTCCCCCACAGTCTGTTCCACACAACCTACTTTACCCAGCCTCTCCCCCACAGTCTCTTCCACACAACCCACTTTACCCAGACCCCTCCCAGCAATAACGTTCCCCACAACCTCCATTTCAGAGCCTCTTCCCCACACACTATGTCCCTTAAACTCTCTGTCTTTCTGTCCCTCAGTCTCTGTCTCTGTTTGTCTGTTTGTCTGTGTCTGTGTGTCTGTCTGTCTGCCTGTCTGCCTGTCTGCCTGTCTGCCTCTCTGTCTGTCTTCTGT
>CM031608.1:37462113-37467113 GCA_018398815.1 Conus ventricosus | reverse complement strand
AAGTGGCTGATACTATGTAAACCCCATCTAGCATCCCTGAACTCTAAAATAGAAATGGTAAACAATTGCAGGCATAAATGGAAATCTTTGTCAAAGCACCATTTCCCTTTGGGACGTCCCCCCCCGAACGCGTCCCAAAAAAGAAAAATCTAAAAGGGCCCCGTGCCACACCGCAGAGCTCACGCACCCACACAACACACTAAAATAATACCGTGGCGTGCCCTGATTGTACATCCTGAAGAGAGCAACGCGCCCCGAAACAAATTTATATAATATATATATACTTTTCACAAGAAAATGTAGCTTTTTTCCTTTCATGATTTTCTTTTGCTTCTTAGGTGGCACCTTTTGGGTTTGGGTTTTTTTAAAACCCAACAAACATACTGCGTATTGCACACCACTTCTTCTGGATAGCATTCTTTTTAAAACTGAAAAGGCAGAGGAGTCCCAAATTTCCACTTTCCCGCGGTCACTGAGAAAACAATCAGGTTTCGAAATGTCGGTATCTGACCAGGAGTTATACGTTAGTAGGTTTTCTCCCTATTGGAGATCGTCTCCCCCTTGGAGACTATAAGCTTTCTAAAGGGCCCTTTTGAGAAGCATTTACTTATTTTTCCCCATTCGCCCACACAAGCACATACTGTTAGTTGGGGAGAATAATCTACCACTGCAGACAGAATGCTTTTCTCCCCCTATTGCAACACCAAGCTGCTCGGTAAGTTTCTGGGAAAGGGGCGGTATGTAAACCTTGGAATTTATTAGTTTATTTATATATATATATATATATAGAGAGAGAGAGAGACAGAGAGAAGAGAGAGAGAGAGAGAGAGACACACAGAGAGAAGAGAGGTATATGTATGTGTTATGTGCGCGCGCGCGTGTTGTGTATGCGTTTATATATATATAAATATATAATAGAGAGAGAGAGAAGAGAGAGAGAAAAGAGAGAGAGAGAGAAGAAGAGAGAAGAGAGAGGATTTCATGGGATTTAACGACTGGGCGAAGAACGTAAACAATAAACAAAACGAGAGAGAGAGAGAGAGAGAAGAGAGAGAAGAGAGAAGAGTACTGTTCCCCGTTTAACGGTTAACCCAGAGACATAAACAACACACAAAAAGACATCAAAGGAAACAGGATTAGCAAACATCTTTTTGGCCTCCGTCATGAAAAATACAGAGATTGATTTATGAATCCCCAATAAAGGCCATTTCGCATTTCCTCTTTCGCGGTAATTGGGTTTGCGTGGGTAGCGAGTGCAGACAGCCAGGAGGGGGGACCGGAGAGGGAGTTCGCAGGAACTGAAGAGAACAATGGAAGAAGGTGAAACAGTGTTCCCACAACGCATTTCCTGCATTCATAATGCGCAATTGTGATCCATAAAAAGCCCGTAATCAGCCCCTTCACTCCTCGAAGGGGGACAACGCCACTCGCATTACCTCCCTTGTTTAGCATGTGCAATAGTGTGCTGAGCCAGGGATTAATGGCTACGGGTGCAATTTAAAATGATTCGTGGCTGAAGTTATTGCCAGTCGCTGAATGTTCATGCTTTTCTGATGTAGGAACAGGAGGACAAGCTGTTGGTTAGAGCCAGAAATGGAGCATTAGCCGGTTTCTGCTTACATAAAACATAAAATTGAATGTAAAGGTGCAATACGAAGAGCGACACAACAAAGTTTAAGGACGATTTGCATACTTCAAACAAAATGAAAGGAATAAAAGTACAGAAAAAAAGAAAATTCTACAAGACACGGGGCTTTTGATCCAAAAACCCACATTAAAATAACAAAGATAAAATGACACTCTTCAAACAGTAATATATTACAGACGAAGGCTTCACTTTTAAACACACACTGTATATTAAAGACAAGAGTCCTCACTTTCCACATACAAAAGGTACTGAAGACAAGGCCCACAGTTTAAACGCACAAAAATGATAAAGACATGGTCAACACTTTAAACACACAGAGCATATCAAACACGAAGAAAAAACTCTTCACAGTGAAACATATTCTTTTAGAGTGGGCGGGACTTGCATGATGTCAGACACAAAAGTTATAGCAGATCCACGAATACCGTGTTCAGAGACTCCCACCTGATGTGATCTTTGAATTTCTGAAAGAGACATTTTCATCTGATTTAAGAATTCACAGAAGAAAGATTTAAACATTATATTTTCCGGTGTGTTTTAGGTGTATTTAAAGGTTTGTTGAATGAGGTTTTTTTTTTTTTTTTTTTTTTGTACTCCCAGTTCTTAAAGAACAGGGGGTACTTTAGAATGGGAACGAAGAAATCTGGTTGTTTTGTGTGGTGTGGGGTGTGTGTGTGTGTGGTGTGTGTGTGTGTGTGTGGTTGTTGTGTGTGTGTGTGTGTGTGTGTGTGCGTGTGTTGTGTGTGTGTGTGGTCAAAATGTTCCACTCGCTCCCAGACAAAACTACTGGGGCGATCTTTCCCGAAAAATTTTTAGGTATGTTTCACTATGGGGGCAAGGGTGATGCCCGATGTTTATTTTCTGTTACAGCCGTTACTAAAGGCTGTAACCCCTGTAACAGTTTTTCTTCTTTATGGGGAATATCTCACAAAGTGCTTGGCCGATCTTCTTGAAAATTTATAGGGATGTTCACTATGCACACGGATGATGCCCGATGTTTAGTTTACCGTACAGCCGTTACTAACGGGGGTAACGGCCCGTAACGCCTTTTCTTCTTTATGGAATATCTCAGAAAGTACTTGGCCGATCTTTGTGTAAAATAGCAGGTGTGTTCATTATGGTTCACGGATGATTCCCGATGTTAGTTTACCCCGTTATAGCTGTTACTAACCGCTGTAACACCTGTAACGTTTTTTTTTTCTTTATAGGGTATCTCAAAAAGTACTTGGGCCCATCTTTCTGAAAATTGTTTCAGTTTACCGTTAGAGCCGTTACTAACGCATAACGGCATGTAACATTTTTCTTCTTTATAGAATACCCAAAAAAGGGACTTGGCCGATCTTTCTGAAAATTTGTAGGTATGTTCATTATGGGTCACGGATGATGTCCGATGTTTTAGTTTACCCCGTTATAGCCGTTACTAACGGCTGTAACGGGCTGTAGCGGTTTTCTTTCTTTATCGAATATCTCAGGAAGCACTTGGGCCCATCTTTTCTGAACATTTCTATGTATGTTCATTATGGTCACAAATAATGCCCGATGTTTTAGTTTACCATATATACAGTTACAACGGCTGTAACGGCCTGTAACGGTTTTTTTTCTTTATGGAATATCTCAGAAAGTACTTGGCTATCTTTAACATTAGCAGGTATGTTTATTATGGTCCCGAAAATGCCCAATGTTTAGTTTACCCCTTAAAAGCCTTTACTAATGGCTGTAACGGCCGTAACGGTTTGTTCTTCTTCATGGAATATCTCAGAAAGTGCTTGGTCGATCTTTGTGAAAATTAGCAGGTATGTTCATTATGGGTCACGGATGATGCCCGATGTTTAAGTGTGCGTTATAGCCATTACTAACGGCTGTAACGGCCTTAACATTTTTTTCTTTTTAGAATACTCAGAAAGTACTTGGCTGATCTTTCTGAACATTAGTAAGTATGTTCACTATGGGTCACGGATGATGCCCGATGTTTTAGTTACCGTTATACCGTTACTAACGGCTGGGAACGGCCTGTAACGCTTTTCCTTCTTTAAACGAATATTTTCAGAAAGTACGTGGCCGATATTTCTGAAAAATTTGTAGGTATGTTCATTATGGGTCACGGATGATTCTCGATGTTTAAGTGTACCGTTAAGCCATTACTAACGGGCCATAATGGTTTTCTTCTTTTTGGAAAATCTTAGAAAGTTCTTGGCCGATCTTTCTGAAAATTTGTAGTAAGTTCATTATAGGTCACAGACGATGGCCAATGTTTACCAGAATAGCCATTAACGGGTTATAAACCCTTTCCCAAAACGGTTTTTTCCTGTTTATGTAAATATCTCACGAGTATTCAGGTTAAACTGGGGGTACGTTTTTTTGCTTTGCATCTTGTTTCTTTTTGTTAGCGACCTGTGAGTTGACTTTGACACGATGACAGCCCTGATGTGGCCCTTTGCGGTCGACTTGACCCGTAAGCAACATTACCACAAGGACAACTCTTCAAATTTACAATAAACACAAGAGATAAAGCAACGCCTGAAGCACACAAATAGATAGTAAATGTAAGTAGATAGACAGGGTCGGCAAGACGTTACGACACAAATAACGTTATTTATTTGGAATTAAAGAAACGTATACAGATTGATAGAGTAAGGCAGATCAGAAGAAGAAGAAGAAGAAAAGGAGAAGAAGAAAAAAGGAGAAGAAGAAGAAGAAGAAGAAAGAAGAAGAAGAAGAAAAGAAAAAAGAAGAGAAAGAAGAATCTGCGGTATGGTAAATTGCTTCAGAAATGACACACGTGCTTCCAGGTAAGGGCTGGCATCATAAACAGACCGTCAGGCTGGATTCGTTCGACGAAGACGTCATGCTTTTTTATGTGCTCATCCGAAAATGGATGACGTCATGGTTTTGTGCGCTCCCTCCAAAAAAAGGATGACGTCATGGTTTTGTATGCACATCCAATACTAACTGGCTGCAGATGGCAACACACTGAAACTGTTATTTTGTAAGGTAATATGTGAAGCCGTGAGGTGTAAGCAGAGAACTGGCATGAAATTTATAAATGGGATGAGGATGGTGGTGGTTGTGATGGGATTGCCGTCTATGTTGGGAGATAGGATGGTGGAGGAGGTTGGGTTTAAGGTGGGGGTAGCCGTCATGAAGTGATGATGGTGTGTGTGTATGTGTGTTGTTGTGTGTGTGTGTGTGTGTGTGTGTTGTTTCGGCGTGATGCGTGCGTGCATGCGGCGTGCGTGCGTGCGTGCGTGCGCGCGTGCGTGCGTACGGGGGTACCTGCGTTGTGTTTGTAGGTTTTGGGGTGTATGTGGGTGGTGTGTGTGTGTGTTTTTTGTTTTATGTGGGGGGGTGGTGG
>CM031608.1:37458927-37462013 GCA_018398815.1 Conus ventricosus | reverse complement strand
AAAATTTCTAAAAAAGTGTTTTTTTTTCGAAGGATTTTTTTTTAAAGAGTTTATGAATATTTTTTTGTAATGACTTAGATTACGTAAACGCCATGACAGCTTTGATATGCCCTTGCGGTCGGCTGGGCTATAAATTACCCTACCTTACCGTTTTTCCATGTAGCGCTTCCTTCTCATCTTGCTTTTCTGCGCCTCGCTAGCTGTTCTAGGGGGATGCTAGATTCTGCTTTTGTCCCATGGTGGTTTAAAATACCACAACATTGTCGGTGGGATCTCTCAACGTCAGCTAATCAGATACCCACAACAACCAGCCGTGTCTCACTGATGAATCCAAACCAGTCGACGAAAGGCATCTGCACAAGTAATAAGTCTGGCTTTGTCTTCAAAATGGACTATGGAGGCCTGCATGTTTATGCTACTATTGAAGATTTACACTTGCAATCTGACGCTTTCTGTTTTCACTACCTTTGTCTTTCTCTCACAGCCTGTCACAATTTGTTTCTGCTTCATGAACCTTTGCAAAATCAGTTCTGTACTGACGGAGGATTTGTTAGTCTGCACTTGCTTTCCCCCACCACATATCTGTTCCATTGAGAGAGAGAGAGAGAGAGAGAGAGAGAGAGAGAGAGAGAGAGAGAGAGAGAGACAGAGAGAGAGACAGACAGACAGACAGACAGACAGACAGAAAGACAGAGACAGAAAGTTTCTCTCAACCACACACATGTGACTCATTTAATTCCTCTAATGCTACCATCTTGTCTTGCCTTTATCAGACAACACAGATAAAATCAACGTAACACCGAAAGTTTTACAGGCAAAACAAGTATGAAAAGTATGGTTAGTACCAGGAAAAAGTACAGAAACATAGGGAGAACTCTTTTTGAGAATGGTAATGACGCTGGCGTCCTTTCCAGGAGGAAACTCGTGTGTAGCCCACTAATGCCGTTACCTCTCGTTGATGGTGAAGATGGGGAGGGAAGTGTAGGGTGGGGTGGGACTGAAGAGCTGTAAAGGAGAGAAAAAAATCTGGAACATGGACAGGATGGGAGGGGGAAATGAGAGAGAGAAGAGAAGAAGAAGAAGAAGAAGAAAGAAGAAGAAGAAGAAAGAAGAAGAAGAAGAAGAAGAAGAAGAAGGAGAGAGAGAGAGAGAGACAGAGAGAGAGAGAGAGAGAGAGAGAGAGAGAGAGAGAGAGAGAGAGAGAAGTGAAAGAGAGAGAGAGAGAAGAGAGAGAGAGAGAGAGAGAGAGAGAGAGAGAGAGAGAGAGAGAGAGAGAGAGAGATCAGGACATGTCGTGAAAATAAGGATATGTCCTAAACTACCCCCAGGAACCCTCAACAGTGAAGCTAAGCCAATTCAACAACGTAACTTTGTTTTTGCAGCTTCAAAGATTGTGCGGAAGGCGACCCTGTGTGACGATGATGTTTTCTCAGCTGGAAGGACCAGCCGTGTCTCTTGGTGGGCCTTGTTCAGGCGATCTAGACGGTGGATTCTCCCGTGTCTTTTCTTGGTGACTTTCCTCAAGACAGAATTGCTGCCTCCAATGTTAGGCACAGATTAATGTGAGCGTGCGCGCGCGCGCGCGCGCGTGTGTGTGTTATGTGTGTGTGTGTGTGTGTGTGTGTGTGTGTGTGTGTGTGTGTGTGTGTGTGTGGTGTGTGTGTGTACGAACACGGTATCAGATGTCGACTTCCCACGCCTTTAAAATGGTTGTTTTGTGTCAGACATGCCCTCTCATATCGCTAAGTAGTGGATGTCTTAATCGTGTTGAAACACATCGTTTACTTACAACCCACACCACCCCCAACATCATTCCTGAATATCGTTTTTAGTCAAAGTGATTAAAGAAGAAAAAGAAGAAGAAAAAGAAGAACAAGAAGAAGAAGAAGAAAAACAACGACAACAACGACGACGACGACGACGACGACGACGACGACGACGACACAACAACAGCAACAACAACAGCAACAACAACAACAACAACAGCAAAACAACAAGGAGAACAAGAACAAGAAGAACACGAACAAGAACAAGAAGTAACGAACAACGAACACACAATACAATCCAAATCCGAACAACCGCATTTGAATGAATAAAAAAAGGAAGAGTTACATCATTTTCCCCCTGTTATACTTTCAACAATATCACCCATTCGCTTCATGATTCACATAGAGCAGCTCTAGACCTGTCTCCATAGAGCTATCAACATATCAAGACCTCAGAGGTTCTAGGACAATGTCTCTGCGACAACGAAGTGTCAAAATGGCGATCTTTAGTGCTGCGCTCTTCCTGGCTCTTTTTCGCGGGAACGACTGGAACACCGCACAAAGCAGTGTCAGGTTGCCCTACAGGTCAATGTGATCCTGAAGGCATGGTGTCTTGGGTAGTTTCCGATAAAAAGTATACTCCAGTACTGTCTCAGTTCTCTTCATTTTACGAAAATGTATGGAGAGTGATGTGTGATTTACAGTGTAAGAAGATATTGCAAGATCTCAGACCATGCCTAGGGGGGGGGAGAGAGAGAGAGAGAGAGAGAGAGAGAGAGAGAGAGAGATGAGAGAGAGGAGAGAGAGAAGAGAGAGAGAGAGAGAGAGAGAGAGAATACGAATACGAATGCGAATCCAAACAGGAATACGAATCCGAATAGGAATACCAGTCCGAATAGGAATCCGAATCCGAATAGGAATCCGAATCCGAATAGGAATACGAAATACTTCATGTTGAAGGGTACAGCCGCAATATATACAACATCAATTAACATCATGGACGAAAATTGAAAGAGAAAGCAAGTAGGCCTACATTTCAGCATACAATAACATTAAGAACACACAGTACGTGGCCTTTTTGTGCTTCATGAATGTTTGTAGCAAGATTGAAGAGAATGTCTTCATTTCTAGACGCTAGGTGTGAATTTGTTCTGAAAATACAAGGATCAGAATTATACTTTGTATAAGTCAAGAGAGAGAGAGAGAGAGAGAAGAGAGAGAGAGAGAGAGAGAGAGAGAGAGAGAGATCGGGTATGATCATATTGATTATTTATGGCGCTTAATCTTACATAAGCACTTAGCGCTTACAAAGCCAGAAAA
>CM031608.1:37441427-37443927 GCA_018398815.1 Conus ventricosus | reverse complement strand
AGAGATTTACTATTAATATGGTGGAATAAATAATGGAAGAAAACAATTGGATAAATACGTCATTCCTCAAAATTGTACACAAATTGTTTTCTTCAATTTCTCCCCAAACAATATTGGATGTTTATCCAGCCTTTCATGCTATTTTCTGGTGGGAGGGAGACTGTACAGAAGAAAAATGCACCGATTTAAGAAATGTCAAACAGTGTACATATTTCATATGAAGAGTGAGGTCAATGACATGTTTTCACTACTATTACTCGATATGAACATTCCATGTTCCATTTAAAGCTTCATCTTACCTGGTGGTGAGTACTCGCATGCTCGACGTGCGTCCCCCCCCCCCCCCCCCACCTCCCTGCCTCCCGCTCATCCCCAACCTGAACTCACCTCACTTTTCAGGTTCCCTTAGCTTTCATGGGGAATCTATTTCACACATTT
This sequence comes from Conus ventricosus, assembly GCA_018398815.1. Taxonomy (NCBI): domain Eukaryota; kingdom Metazoa; phylum Mollusca; class Gastropoda; order Neogastropoda; family Conidae; genus Conus; species Conus ventricosus. Next base: position 37,443,489 of record CM031608.1, on the reverse strand, counting down.
CTCCATGCAGTCTTATCTACGTGGGGTATGCATTTCGTACATCGCCTCTGTGCGGCTTTCGACTATAAAAAAAAACCCGACCATGTCATTCATTTTCTTAAGTCAACCTTTTCGTCATAGAATAACCATGTCATATAATGTCTCTATGTACCCCTTTTGAGTTGCAGCACCCAGTGCATACATTACTTTCATGTACACTTGTTTACATGAAGCACCCATTTCATGTGTCGTGGCTCTCTGCAGCCTTCACTACAAAGAGAAGCAGCTGCTGCTCTATTTCAAGCACTTGCCAACGCCTTTTTTCCTGTGCTCTGTGTGAAGCGAGGCATGAGCTGACTAGCAATAACACCAGTCGCCTACCTGCCTGTTCCATTGTTAGTTATATCGGCAGTCAATCTTTGCGATGCATACCATTTCCGCATGTTAAACCAGGGGCGTGATATTAAGTGATCACATGGTGAATTCTGAAGACCCGAATGGCCGCCAATAGCTGAGGTTTGCTGTGAGGTACAGTTTCATCCTGTTTCATGTGTTTCTTTTTTTTTCTTTCTATTCCCTCTCCATCCCCACCCCCACCCCCCTCTGGCCCCAATTCCCACCTCCTTTCCCCCCACTATCCTCATAGTTAGCAGTGCAAGAAATGCGAAATAGCCATTAGTATGGATAAAGAAAATCTAATCTGTCTCTACTTTTCACTCATTGAACCAGAATAATGTGTTCATTAACCCTGTTTGCACAGTGCCTCTTTTTGTACTCTCAGTTCTTATAGAACAGGGAGTACTTTAGAATGGGAACGAAGAAATGCTGTCTGTGTGTCTGTCTGTGTATCTCTCTGTGTGTCCGTGGTCAAAATGTGTTCCACTCGCTCCAGACAAAACTACTGGGCCGATCTTTCTGAAAATTTGTAGGTATGTTTATTATGGGCCACGGATGATGCCGATGTTTTATTTTACCGCTATAGCCGTTACTAACGGCTGTAACGGCATGTAACGGTTTTTCTTCTTTACCGAATATCTCAGAAAGTACTTGGCCGCTCTTTCTGAAAATTTGTAGGTATGTTAATTATGGGTCACGAATATTGCCCGATGTTTTAGTTTACCGTTATAACCGTTACTAACGGCTGTAACGGCCTGTAACGGTTTTTCTTCTTTATGGAATATTTCAGAAAGTACTTGGCCGACCTTTATGAAAATTAGCAGGTATGTTCATTATGGGTCACATATGATGCATGATGTTTTAGTTTACCCCGTTATAGCCGTTACTAACGGCTGTAACGGCCTGTAACGGTTTTTCCTCTTTTATGGAATATCTCAGAAAGTACGAGGCCGATCTTTCTGTAAATTTCTATATATGTTTATTAATCGTCACGGATGATGCCCGATGTTTTAATTTACCCTGTTATAGCCGTTACAAACGGCTGTAACGGCCTGTAACGGGTTTTCTTCTTTATGGAATATCTCAGAAAGTACGTGGCCGATCTTTCTGAATTTTTTATTTTTTATTTATTTTTATTTTTTTAATAATTTCTTTATTACGATCATATAATCCATCGAGCAGTACGTTGGTTTATACATGCATATCCCATACATGTTTTCAATATTTCTACTATATATACATTTTCTACTAAACACATTTTCCAATAAACTTAACGGTGCACCACATGTTTACACAAATATAACAATGAAAAAGAAGAAAAGAAAAAGAAACACCCGAAGGTGCTGGGGAGGACCCAGAGAAGCACTGTCTTCACCTGCCTTTAGAGCAGTCCTGCACCACCTTGGAGGCCTGCGCTGTGTTGACGATGGGTACAGGCACGCACAGGACACTCCATTAAGATATCAAGGGACATAACTGCTCCTGAACAGAGGTAAATTAGACTACAGGATGCAACTCATAACAGCCTTAAAGTAGCATCCCCATGGGTTGTACCAGCCCGTATTTCATGACTGCAGAGCCCACCGGCGAAAAACACCACCCTCCAGCTGCCGAGCACACATCATAGACCCAACCACCCTGCCCACGGACAAATGAAGACAGTGCCACTCCAGACACAGCCAAGCTT
>CM031608.1:37426427-37428927 GCA_018398815.1 Conus ventricosus | reverse complement strand
ATAGAGACAGAGAAAGAGGTTGACTGAGAGAGAGAGAGAGAGAGAGAGAGAGAGAGAGAGAGAGAGAGAGAGAGAGAGAGAGAGGAGAGATGTGAGTGCGTTCAAACGCGCGCGCGCGCGCGCGCGCATGCGTGTGTGTGTGTGTGTGTGTGTGTTTGTGTTTGTGTGTGTGTGTGTGTGGTGTGTGTGTGTGTGTGTGTGTGTGTGTGTGTATGTGTGTGTGTGTGTGTGTGTGTGTGTGTGTGTGTGTGTGTGTGTGTGTGTGTGTGTGTGTGTGTGTGTGTGCGCGCGCGCGCGCACGCGCGTGGCCAATGTTCCACGGCATATTAAGATTTATCCATTATTATTCATAGCCGTTCTCACATTCTTTGATATGAGTTGTATAGCAGTTTCAAAGGAAATTGAAACATGTACTCAAAGAAAAAGAAAGAAAGAAGAGAACTTTTACTCTAATACTGATGAAAATGTACATTACATAAAAATAACAACAACAAAGAAACAAAGATATACAAACTAACATAAACATCTGAGGAGCACAGATGACATAAGCGAATAGGTGAATGAAGAAAGAAATTGAAATGAAAACGGCTCAAAACGTACATTCGTAAAATAAAAACAAAGAGACATAGCGATTTGTTTGTATTTGAAAAAGAAGGAAAAAAAAAACAAGTTATCCACCCCCTCAGTCTGTGTTTCACTGCAGTAATTTTTCTCTCAACGTTACGCCTTTACATGAACAATACTCTGAGAGCAAAGATTTGTTTTCAATTTAACATTTTTATTCGTGATTTTTTTTTAAACTAGATTTATTTTCACATTCACCACTTTTTGTTATTAGTATATTTCATTCTTTCGAATCATACGGTAAATGCATTAACTTGTTTACCTGTCCCAACCATTTCATTCATTGTCTTTATATACAGCTTTGTCAATCCAGAGCCACCATCTCAGACGCTGCATCTATGTAGCTTTGTCCACATGGAAATGTCATTTCATTCATCGTCTCTATGTAGCCTTATCCACATGGAGCAACTGTTTCATTCATTAGCTCCATGCAGCCTTCTCCATACGGAACACCCGTCACCATCTCAGATCCTATACGCGTGCAACCTTGTCCATCTGTAACAACTGTATCATTCGTTGTCTCTATGTAGCCTTGTCCATCTGGAACAACTGTATCATTCGTTGTCTCTATGTAGCCTTGTCCATATTGAACAACTGTATCATTCGTTGTCTCTATGTAGCCTTGTCCATCTGGAACAACTGTATCATTCGTTGTCTCTATGTAGCCTTGTCCATATTGAACAACTGTTTCATTCGTTGTCTCTATGTAGCCTTATCCATATTGAACAACTGTATCATTCGTTGTCTCTATGTAGCCTTGTCCATCTAGAACAACTGTTTCATTCGTTGTCTCTATGTAGCCTTGTCTATATGGATCAACTGTTTCATTCGCTGTCTCTATGTAGCCTTGTCCATCTAGAACAACTGTTTCATTCGTTGTCTCTATGTAGCCTTGTCCATATTGAACAACTGTTTCATTCATTGTCTCTATGTAGCCTTGTCCATATTGAACTACTGTATCATTCTTTGTCTCTATGTAACCTTGTCCATCTGGAACAACTGTATCATTAGTTGTCTCTATGAAGCCTTGTCCATATTGAAAACCTATTTCATTCGTTGTCTCCATGTAGCCTTGTCCATATGTATCAGCTATGAGTGTTATTTTCTCTATGTAGCCTTATCCATAAATAAAAACAATTTCATTCATTGTCTCTGTGTAGCGTCGTCCACAAAACTATTCAATTCATTGTCGCCATGTACCCTTGTCCATATGGATGAGCTACGCCTGGTGTAATCTCTCTGTAGTCTTATCCATATAAAAAAAGTCATTCATTGTCTCAGTGTAGCGTTGTCCATATAGAGCAACCATTTCAGTCTCTATCTTTCTGTGGCCCTGGCTACTTACAACACCAGCGAACGCTGCGTTTAACAGACACTGTCCAACTTCTGTTTCTTGTTCCTATGTTCAGCGGAACATGAACATCAATTAACCAGCAACAACACCAGCTGTCTGTCAGTTCTATTGCAATATCAGCGGTCAATCTCGGCTACGCACACCATTTTGCGATTGCTAAACAAGGGAGGTCATTTGCATTGATCACATGCTGGATTCTGGAGACACGAATAGTAGCCTGTTGTTATGTTTGCACCGCGCGGTACAGTTTCAAACTGTTCCATGGTTTTCCCCCTTTGTTCTCCCTACCCACCCATGTTACTTCCCATCCCCATCCCATCACCCCGACCGCTACACTTTTTACTTCCTCTGACTCCCCCCCCCCCCCCCCACACTCCACCCCCTTCACCAAAGCAGCCAATCGGCTTGAAGGGAGTAACGTAAAAATGACTTATTTTGGATCACAAATCAGTCTCCTTTCTAACCTCTGATTGTGGCGAAAATCATATTCCTGTTAGTCCTGTTCGCGTCACAGCTCCTTCT
>CM031608.1:37416427-37421427 GCA_018398815.1 Conus ventricosus | reverse complement strand
GCAACGTGCAGGAATTCCTAATGGTAGTACTGATAGCCAACTTCAAATGTCTAAATTTCTTTTCCTAGCTTTAAAGCGAAGGGACAATTCGACACAAATGAGATAAAATATATTTTTCGTACAGTTATGTGAGCAGGATCGAATGGACAATGTATATATAGATGTATATATTTATTAATATATATTTTCACTGGTTTGTTTTTTTTGGTATTGTAACGGGTCACATGTTGTAATATGAGAAATGTACATATGCGTATGGTTGAAGTCGTGGGCTTTTGAAAATGTTGTTTGTAATTTCCCCGTTGCATGCTATTCCTGTTTCTTTCTTTTTATAAGGGCAACATGAAAAAAAAAGCTTTACAGCTTATTCTTCAACCTCAGAATAGATAATTTTTGACTTGACTTGTCACACACACACACACACACACACACACACACACACACACACACACACACACAACACACACACACACAACACACACACACACACACACACACACACACACACAGAGCGAGAGCGAGCGAGAAAGAGAGAGAGAGAGAAGAGAGAGAAGAGAGAGAGAGAGAGAGAGAGAGAGAGAGAGAGAGAGAGCGAAACAAACACAAGCACAAGAGAGAGAGAGAGAGAGAGAGAGAGAGAGAGAGAGAGAGAGAGAGAGAGAGAGAGAGAGAGAGAGAGAGTGAATAAAAGAAAGCACATAAATGAAAACGAACGAAATGAAATGAAAGCAGACGAGGAGACCAAAAAGATCCCTAATGGTAAACAAATACAACAAAAATAAGGGGGAAAAGAAAGAAAAGGAATTTAAACACAGTCTAAACTCATCGAAGGCAACACAGGAAATGAACGAGAGGATTGATGGCAAAGAGTCTGGCATCGGACACCGACAAGAGAGAAGAGAGAGAGAGAGAGAGAAGAGAGAGAGAGAGAGAGAGAGAGAGAGAGAGAGAGAGAGAGAGAGAGAGAGAGAGACAGAGAGAGAAAGAGAGATAACTCTGAACTCTGAACGATGTAACTCTGAACTCTGAATTGTTTTTAATTGTAAGGCCACAGACCTGTATACAATGGGTACACGTTTGCTGAGAATAAAATGAAAATGGGCACGGGTCATCAGCAAAAGGAAGTAATTTCTTTCCAGAAACACACAGGCAAACAATTACAAGGGGAAATAATCCAAGGAAACAAACCAAGATAAACGAAAATATTTTCAGTTGCGTTTGAAACCAATCACAACACATATTCGTATATCTAGTTTCCGTTCATAAGTTCATGTCTAGTTTTCAGTGCATAAAGATATACATTGCCAAAATTCTAAGTATCATCATGTTTTCAGATTGCACAGAGAGAGAGAGAGAGAGAGAGAGAGAGAGAGAGAGAGAGAGAGAGAGAGAGACAGAGACAGAGACAGAGACAGAGACAGACAGAGAGAGAGAGAGAGAGAGAGAGAGAGAGAGAGAGAGAGAGAGAGAGAGAGAGGGACAGAAACAGAGATTATGGCACATGACTGTCTCAAATCTCAGAGAGAGAGAGAGAGAGAGAGAGAGAGAGAGAGAGAGAGAGAGAGAGAGAGAGAGAGAGAGAGAGACAGACAGACGACAGACAGACAGACAGACAGACAGACAGACAGACAGACAGACAGACAGACAGACAGAGATTATGGCACAGGGCTGTCTCAAACCTTTCAAGACAAGACTTCAACCAAACCTGATACCTCCACAGTTGTCAGCTGTCCCTTCCAGAAGTGGCAGATCTGGGGGGAAAAATAGTTACTGCAGGATTATAAATATTTAAATTGACAAAAATCATACACACACATGCACGCGCGCGCGCATGCACGCACGGCTTGCTTTTCATCGCACGCACGTCTGCTTCTCCCTCCTTCTCCCTCGCGCTACACACACATATACAACATAGGCATGCATGCACGCACACAGAAAAACAAACAATCAAGTACAACTATGTTTAGGCACGGTAAGATTATGAAGAAAAACAACTGAATAAACCAAAGAAAGACACTCAGAAAGTCAACTTGTTTTAACCATGGGAATGAATATGTTTTCATATCAATATTTGACAAAATGCAAAAGAGATTAATGTCTCAGAAAGTACCATCCGCCGTGGCGAAGTGGTTAGCGTCGCGGACTCACGGCTGGGAGGTCGTGGGTTCGAATCCCATCAGAAGTCATTGTGGTTTTTTCTGCCCCGACCGGCTCCTACCCAGAGTTGAGTTTGCTGCGGACTCAGTTGGGAAGACTGGGACCACACAGTCGAGTTTCATCCACTTAATGGATGCGTTTCTGAGTGTCGCTCAAATTTCCTGACCAACACTGCAGGTGCCTGTATCTCTCGGGCCTGGTTGACGCCGGGATATGTTATGAAAGGAAGCGTAGAGTACAGCCCTGTCATGTAGTCTCAGACCGAAATGGAAATCCGTAGCATCATCTTAATCATCCTCATTCTCATTGATCAGCATTAAAAAAGAAAGTCTCAAATTCTGTGGCCCCTCATGCCCTGCTCTCATGGTGACCTCAATTTCGATGTCCTCTGCACGTCTATGGCCTTGGTTTGGTTCCGTCGGAGTCACCAGTATCGGCGAGTCCATGGGGGCCTTCGTTGGACGGACGTGGTGGCGCCCTCCGAAAGGAGAGCTCACTCACGCCAGCTCCGTGACTAAGCAATTATTGTCGTCAGCAGGGGGCTTAGTAGGTGGTGTCCTGCGTATGTTAGATCAGAACAGGCGCCACTGAACACCACCGAAGTGACTCGGCAGCAGTGCAGTGTCTCCTCCGGTGGGTTGCCTCTTAACGACTTGACATTGACTGCTCCCTGTGGATTGCTGGTGCCGGGGCTGCGGCGGGGCCGACCGGGCTGTGGCTGTGGACGGGGTGTCGGAATGAGCGGCGTGGGTGCACTGCCTCTGAGGTGGCGCAGAGGTTGGGACAGCAAAAGAAAAAAAGGTCTTAGAAAGTGGGGAAGATTGTCTCAGACCACACAGACGGACCTTGAAAAATAAAAGAACGCCGGTGTCGTATATAATACTGTCGCCGTGGAATTGTATCGCAGTGATAGCATTTCACGTGAAATATTGTTGCAGCGACAATAATTGCTGGAAAAAAATGTCGCGCGACAACTTTTCACGAAAATGTCCCATAGAATATTGTAGCTGTCCATAAAATGCAGTATTTCCCGGGAAATACTGTCGCTGCGACACGATTTTATGAGCGACAGTATTATATACGACACCGGCCGTAGATCTTTATTCTCACAGAGGGAATCCGAAGAATCGTCTGTCAGTGGAAGGGTGCAATAGTTTCGAGAGACTGTAAAGTGATAGAAGCAGACATATGTTGAGGATATGGGGTTGCTATGATCTGTTGCACACATCTCTATAAACAGACAGACTTGAGTTTGGTTTCTGAGCTTTTATGTCTCCAAGAAAAAAAGATCGACATGAAAAACAAACGGTTACTTAAACCAAGGACGGGAACTCTTATCTCTAGTTACTAAGACAAGGAGAATAACTCTCATTTCAAGGAGCTTGGATGAAGTCAGTTCGGAGAGGTCTGATGACGTCGCTACATTTCTACCTTTTCAGGTTGTTTTTTTTCTTAGTTTTTATTTGTCTCAGAAAGGATCGACATAGGAAAACAACAACAACAACAACAACAACAACAACAAACGGTTACTAAAAATAACAAGGAAAGGAACTCTAGACCCTCGTAACAAAGACAAGGAAATTAACTCATTTCAAGGAGATCGAATGAAATCAGTTTGAAGAGCTCTGATGAAATCACTACGAGGACCTCAAAGAGCAAACGAACTGAAGCACAAACAGACAGTCCTGTACTACACTCTCTTATGAACAGGCAGCCGGTGAAGAGAGAACAGAAATGCAGACAATTGATCTGATTTTGATTGTCTGGACACTAGGTTAGCGGCGTGGTTTAAAACGGTTTACAGTCTTTCCAGAACTTTTGGACAGCAGGAAAGAACTGAATGGCAGTAATCAATTCCGGACAGAACCAAAAAAAAAAAAAAAAAATCAGTAATCGATTCCGGACAAAAAAGAGTTCATTGCATTGGTCGGGTCTTCACAAAGAAGACGATAAAGTGCTTTGGAATTCTACATAACAAACCCAACAGATATTTGAGAGACGTTGAAAGGAAAGAGTCTGAACAAGACTGATGTTCATGGTATTAAGTGGAGCATCTGATATCACAATCATCAATAGATACCTAGGGAAGACGAGGGGCGGTCTTTATGATTTTTTTTTATCAGAACAAACATATTTCAGTTTTATCCTCGCCTAATGCATTGTCAGTCATGTTTAAACATCAGAGACACATGCTTGAGTGGACAAAATCAAGTTTGACAGTTGTGGTAAATATACAGGAATGTATGAGTGATCGTCGGAGAAGCTGTGATGGGAGACAGAGTGGTGAGAGACAATGCTAGCAAGAAGTGGGATAAAGAGAACAAAAGAGAACAGGACCTAGAATAGAAGTTTTGGGGATCACCGAATTTCAGATAAATCTGGAGAGATGGAAATGGTACCAACAGATGCATGTCTATGAGCGATTTGTAAGGAATGAGCTAAAACCAAGACAAAGCAGTTTAGGTTACCCCCAAAGCGAGTTACATACAATGCAGAACTATTGAGTGGTCATTTGTGTCAAGGCCGCTGATAGTCAAGAGAGAATAATCGAGAGAGAACAGTCAAGGGAGAAGAACGACTGTCTTCTGTGGAGCGCAGGTCGTTAACTACCTTTACCAGAGTGGTTTCAGTGTTTTGACCGGAACAGGCAGAAGACTGAGCATGATAATACCAGCTGTTATTTTGGCGATGGCCAGAGAGTTGCTAGTTGATTTTTTAAAGAAAGCAGAGGTTAGAAAAAGGTCCAGCTTTTAATAGAATTTGGGTCAAGTGAAGAGTTCTTTGAAGAGAGGTCTCACTGTTGCAGATTTGAAGACCGTAGGAAAACACCAGAGAAAAAGAAT
>CM031608.1:37406427-37411427 GCA_018398815.1 Conus ventricosus | reverse complement strand
CTCTCTCTCTCTCTCTCTCTCTCTCTCTCTCTCTCTCTCTCTCACCACACACACACACACACACACACACACGCACGCACGCACGCACGCACGCACGCACGCACGCACGCATACACACACACACACACACACACACACACACACACACACACACATACACACACACACACACACATACACACACACACACACACCACACGCAGGTACCCCCGTACGCACGCACGCGCGCACGCACGCACGCACGCACGCACGCATGCACGCACGCACTCACGCACGCACACACACACACACACACACACACACACACACACACACACACATACACACACACCATCATCACTATCATGACGGCTACCACCACCTTCAACCCCACCTCCTCCACCATCCTATCTCCCAACATAGACGGCAATCCCATCACAACCACCACCATCCTCATCCTCATTTATAAATTTCATGCCAGTTCTCTGCTTACAACCTCACGGCTTCACATATTACCTTACAAGAAATAACCAGATCAGTGTGTTGCCATCTGCAGCCCAGTTAGTATTGGATGTGCATACAAAACCATGACGTCATCCTTTTTTTGGATGAGCGCACAAAACCATGACGTCATCCATTTTCGGATGAGCACCATACAAAAGCATGACGTCTTCGTCGAACGAATCCAGCCTGACGGTCTGTTTATGATGCCAGACCTCTACCTGGAAGCACGTGTGTCATTTCTGAAGCAATTTACCACTACCGCAGATTCTTCTTTCTCTTCTTCTTCTTCTTCTTCTTCTTCTTCTTCTTCTTCTTCTTCTTCTCTTCTCCTTCTTCTTCTTCTTCTCCTTCTTCTTCTTCTTCTTCTTCTGATCTGCCTTACTCTATCAATCTGTATACGTTTCTTTAATTCCAAATGAATAACGTTACTAGTGTCGTAACGTCTTGCCGATCCTGTCTATCTACTTACATTTACTATCTATTGTGTGCTTCAGGCGTTGCCTCTTATCTCTTGTGTTTATTGTAAATTTGAAGAGTTGTCCTTGTGGTAATGTTGCTTACAGTCAAGTCGACCGCAAAGGGCCACATCAGGGCTGTCATCGTGTCAAAGTCAACTCACAGGTCGCTAACAAAAAGAAACAAGATGCAAAGCAAATAAACGTACTCCCAGTTTAACCTGAATACTCGTGAGATATTACATAAACAGGAAAAACCGTCTTGGACTGGTATAACCGTTTAATGGCTATTCTGGTAAACATTGGCCATCGTCTGTGACCTATAATGAACATACCTACAAATTTTCAGAAAGATCGGCCAAGAACTTTCTAAGATTTTCCATAAAGAAGAAAACCATTATGGACCGTTAGTAATGGCTATAACGGTACACTTAAACATCGAGAATCATCCGTGACCCATAATGAACATACCTACAAATTTTCAGAAATATCGGCCACGTACTTTCTGAGATATTCGATAAAGAAGGAAAAGCGTTACAGGCCGTTACAGCCGTTAGTAACGGTATAACGGTAAACTAAAACATCGGGCATCATCCGTGACCCATAGTGAACATACTTACTAATGTTCAGAAAGATCAGCCAAGTACTTTCTGAGATATTCTATAAAGAAAAAAATGTTACAGGCCGTTACAGCCGTTAGTAATGGCTATAACGCACACTTAAACATCGGGCATCATCCGTGACCCATAATGAACATACCTGCTAATTTTCACAAAGATCGACCAAGCACTTTCTGAGATATTCCATGAAGAAGAACAACCGTTACAGGCCGTTACAGCCATTAGTAAAGGCTATAACGGTAAACTAAAACATTGGGCATTATTCGGGACCCATAATGAACATACCTGCTAATGTTAAAGATCAGCCAAGTACTTTCTGAGATATTCCATAAAGAAGAAAAACCGTTACAGGCCGTTACAGCCGTTAGTAACTGTATATATGGTAAACTAAAACATCGGGCATTATTTGTGACCCATAATGAACATACATAGAAATGTTCAGAAAGATCGGCCAAGTGCTTCCTGAGATATTCGATAAAGAAAGAAAACCGCTACAGACCGTTACAGCCGTTAGTAACGGCTATAACGGGGTAAACTAAAACATCGGACATCATCCGTGACCCATAATGAACATACCTACAAATTTTCAGAAAGATCGGCCAAGTACCTTTTGAGGTATTCTATAAAGAAGAAAAATTGTTACATGCCGTTATAGCCGTTAGTAACGGCTCTAACGGTAAACTGAACAAATTTTCAGAAAGATCGGCCAAGTACTTTTTGAGATATCCTATAAAGAAAAAAAAACGTTACAGGCTGTTACAGCGGTTAGTAACAGCTATAACGGGGTAAACTAAACATCGGGCATCATCCGTGAACCATAATGAACACACCTGCTATTTTACACAAAGATCGGCCAAGTACTTTCTGAGATATTCCATAAAGAAGAAAAGGCGTTACGGGCCGTTACACCCGTTAGTAACGGCTGTAACGGTAAACTAAAACATCGGGCATCATCCGTGATGCATAGTGAACATACCTATAAATTTTCAAGAAGATCGGCCAAGCACTTTGTGAGATATTCCATAAAGAAGAAAAACTGTTACAGGCTGTTACAGCCTTTAGTAACGGCTGTAACAGTAAACTAAACATCGGGCATCATCCTTGACCCATAGTGAACATACCTACAAATTTTCAGAAAGATCGACCCAGTAGTTTTGTCTGGAGCGAGTGGAACACATTTTGACCACACACACACACACACACACGCACACACACACACACACACACACACACACCACACACAACACACACACACCCCACACACACACACACACACACACACACACACACACACAGCATTTCTTCTTTCCCCATTCTAAAGTACTCCCTGTTCTTTAAGAACTGGGAGTACAAAAAAAAAAAAAAAAAAAAACCCTCATTCACACAACCCTTTAAAATACACCTAAAAACACACCGGAAAAAATTATAATGTTTAAATCTTTCTTCTGTGAATTCTTAAATCAGATGAAAAATGTCTCTTCAGAAATTCAAAGATCACATCAGGTGGGACGTCTCTGAACACGGTATTCGTGGACTCTGCTATAACATTTGTGTCTGACATCATGCAAGTCCCGACACTCTAAAAGAATATGTTTCACTGTGAAGAGTTGTTCTTCGTGTTTTTATATGCTCTGTGTGTTTAAAGTGTTGACCCTCGTCTTTATCATATATTGTGCGTTTAAACTGTGGGCCTTTGTCTTCAGTACCTTTTGTATGTGGAAAGTGAGGACTCTTGTCTTTAATATACAGTGTGTGTTAAAAATGAAGCCCTTCGTCTGTAATATATACTGTTTGAAGAGTGTCATTTTATCTTTGTTATATTTAAAGTGTGTTTGGATCAAAAAGCTCCGTGTCTTTAGAATTTTCTTTGTTTCTGTACTTTTATTCCTTTCATTTTGTTTGAAGTATGCAAATCGTCCTTAAACTTTGTTGTGTCGCTCATCGTATTGCACCTTTACATTCAATGTATGTTTTATGTAAGCAGAACACCGGCTAATGCTCCATTCTGGCTCTAACCAACAGCTTGTCCTCCTGTTCCTACACTCAGAAAAGCATGAACATTCAGCGACTGGCAATAACTTCAGCCACGAATCAGTTCTATTGCACCCGTCAGCCATTAATCCCTGCTCAGCACACTATTAGCACATGCTAAACAAGGGAGGTAAATGCGAGTGGCGTTGTCTCCCTTCGAGGAGTGAAGGGGCTGATTACGGGCGTTTATGGATCACAATTGCGCATTATGAATGCAGGAAATGCGTTGTGGGAACACTGTTTCACCTTCTTCCATTGTTCTCTTCAGTTCCTGCGAACCTCCCTCTCCCGGTCCTCCCTCCTGGCTCGTCTGCACTCAGCTACCCACGCAACACCCAATTACCGCGAAAGAGGAAATGCGAAATGGCCTTTATTGGGGATCATAAATCAATCTCTGTACTTTTCACTGACGGAGGCCAGAAAGATGTTCTGCTAATCCTGTTTCCTTTGATGTCTTTTTTGTGTGTTGTTTATGTCTCTCGTTAACCGTTAAACGGGGAACAGTACTCTCTCTCTCTCTCTCTCTCTCTCTCTCTCTCTCTCTCTCGTTATTGTTTATTGTTTACGTTCTTCGTCAGTCGTTAAATCCCCATGAAATCCTCTCTCTCTCTCTCTCTCTCTCTCTCTCTCTCTCTCTCTCTCTCTCTCTCTCTCTCTCTCTATATATATATATTATATATATATAAACGCATACACACACACGCGCGCGCGCACATACACACATACATATACCTCTCTCTCTCTCTGTGTGTCTCTCTCTCTCTCTCTCTCTCTCTCTCTGTCTCTCTCTCTCTCTTATAATTATATATATATATAATAAACTAATAAATTCCAAGGATACATACCGCACCATTCCAGCAACTTACCGAGCAGCTTGGTGTTGCAATAGGGGGAGATAAGCATTCATGTCTGCAGTGGTAGATTATTCTGCCCAACTAACAGTATGTGCTTGTGTGGGCGAATGGGGAAAAATAAGATAAATGCTTCTCAAATGAGCCTTTAGAAAGCTTATAGTCTCCAAGGGGGGGAGACGATCTCCAATAGGGAGAAAACCTACTAACGTATAACTCCTGGTCAGATACCGACATTTCGAAACCTGATTGTTTCTCCTCAGTGACCGCGGAAAGTGGTAATTGGACTCCTCTGCCTTTTCAGTTTTAAGAAGAATGCTATCCCAGAAGAAGCTGGTGTGCAATACCGCAGTATGTTTGTTGGGGTTTTCAAAAAACCAACCAAAGGTGCCACCTAAGAAGCAAAGAAAATCATGAAAGAGGAAAAACAGTCACATTTTCTTGTGAAAAGTATATATATATATATATAAATTTGTTTCGAGCGCGTTGCTCTCTTCAGGATGTACAATCAGGGCACGCACCGGTATTATATAGTGTGTTGTGGTGGGTGCGTGAGCTCT
>CM031608.1:37396427-37401427 GCA_018398815.1 Conus ventricosus | reverse complement strand
TGTGTGTGTGTGTGTGGGAGAGAGAGAGAGAGGAGAGAAAGAGAGAGAGAGAGCGGGGGGAGAAAGGGGGCAGAGAAAGACAGAGGGACAGAGAGAGACAGAGAGAAGGGGATGGGAAGAAGACACACACACACACAGAGAAAGAGACTAAGGAGACTGATACAGAGACAGAGACTGAGACATAGGCACAGAGACAGAGAGACAGACAGACAGACAGACAGACAGAGAGGCAGACAGGCAGACAGGCAGACAGGCAGACAGACAGACACACAGACACAGACAAACAGACAAACAGAGACAGAGACTGAGGACAGAAAGACAGAGAGTTTAAGGGACATAGTGTGTGGGGAAGAGGCTCTGAAATGGAGGTTGTGGGGAACGTTATTGCTGGGAGGGGTCTGGGTAAAGTGGGTTGTGTGGAAGAGACTGTGGGGGAGAGGCTGGGTAAAGTAGGTTGTGTGGAACAGACTGTGGGGGAGAGGCTGGGTAAAGTAGGTTGTGTGGAACAGACTGTGGGGGAGAGGCTGGGTAAAGTGGGTTGTGTGGAACAGACTGTGGGGAGAGGCCGGGTAAAGTGGGTTGTGTGGAACAGACTGTGGGGAGAGACCGGTAAAGTGGGTTGTGCGGAAGAGACTGTGGAGGAGTGGCTGGGTAAAGTGGGTTGTGTGGAAGAGACTGTGGGGAGAGACCGGGTTAAAGTGGGTTGTGTTGAACAGACTGTGGGGAGAGACCGGTAAAGTGGATTGTGTGGAACAGACTGTGGGGAGAGGTCTGGGTAAAGTGGGTTGTGTGGAACAGACTGTGGGGAAAGGTCTGGGTAAAGTGGGTTTGTGTGGAACAGACTGTGGGGAAAGGTCTGGGTAAAGTGGGTTGTGTGGAACAGACTGTGGGGAAAGGTCTGGGTAAAGTGGGTTGTGTGGAACAGACTGTGGGGAAAGGTCTGGGTAAAGTGGGTTGTTTGGAACAGACTGTGGGGAAAGGTCTGGGTAAAGTGGGTTGTGTGGAACAGACTGTGGAGAGAGGTCTGGGTAAAGTGGGTTGTGTGGAACAGACTGTGGGGAGAGGTCTGGGTAAAGTGGGTTGTGTTGAACAGACTGTGGGGAGAGACCGGGTAAAGTGGGTTGTGTGGAACAGACTGTGGGGAAAGGTCTGGGTAAAGTGGGTTGTGTGGAACAGACTGTGGGGAGAGACCGGGTAAAGTGGGTTGTGTGGAACAGACTGTGGGAAAGGTCTGGGTAAAGTGGGTTGTGTGGAACAGACTGTGGGGAGAGGTCTGGGTAAAGTGGGTTGTGTGGAACAGACTGTGGGGAAAGGTCTGGGTAAAGTGGGTTTGTGGGAACAGACTGTGGGGAAAGGTCTGGGTAAAGTGGGTTGTGTGGAACAGACTGTGGGGAGAGGCCGGGTAAAGTGGGTTGTGTTGAACAGACTGTGGGGAGAGACCGGTAAAGTGGGTTGTGTGGAAGAGACTGTGGGGAGAGGCTGGGTAAAGTGGATTGTGTGGAACAGACTCTGGGGAAAAGTCTGGGTAAAGTGGGTTGTGTGGAACAGACTGTGGGGAGAGGCCGGGTAAAGTGGGTTGTGTTGAACAGACTGTGGGGAGAGACCGGTAAAGTGGGTTGTGTGGAAGAGAATGTGGGGAGAGGCCGGGTAAAGTGGGTTGTTGGGAACATTACCGTGGATAGAAGGCTGGGGAAAATGGGTTTTACGCAACGAACTGCGGGGAGGAGGCTGAGGGAAATGGGTTGTGTGAAACAAGCTGTGGGGAGGAGGATGGACAATGAGGGTCTGGGGGTACACTGAGGAGGGGTTAGAGAAAGTGGGATGTGTGGAAAAGTGGGCAGGGGACATACATTTTGGGGAGTAGGTCACAGAAAGCAGTTTTCAGAGAGCTTTCTGACAAAGATGGGAAAAGCATAGGTTGTGTGGAACATACTGTTAGGAGGAAGATGCGTTGTATTGTATTGTAGTGTATTATCACCGTCGTCCCAACACTTGTCTATATGTGTAATCTGGACCGCATTTAGTGAATGCTCTGATGCCTGGGTAATATAGGATCTATCTCGATCAGCAAGGGATTACAGAAGGGAGACACCAGGAGTTACGAACGTCTTCCAGCGTGTATGTTTGAATTCTAACGCAGGCGTGTAAAGAGACTTCAGCAACCAAGCTACTAGACTCGTCCTATTGTACATGTTGTTGGGGAGCTGCAGCCCTTCGCATGCTAACGGCTCATGTTACGTTCAGAAAACTGTGTTTGTTTCATTCACTCACACACACACACACACACACACACACACACACACACACACACACACACACACACACACACACACACAACCACACACACACCACACACACACACACACACTCACACACACACACACACACACACACACACACACACACACACACCCACACCACCACCACACACACACACACACACACACACACACACCACACACACACACACACACACACACACACACACACACACGAGCGCACATGAAACAACAGTGAACCGCAGCGCACCCAGACTGAAAATTCGAAAACTTTAATATTTCTTTCTTGGCGACCTCAAAAACGCACTGATATATTATGCTAATCACTGTACACACCGAGTCGCCTCGGAATAACATTGCAGTCCTTGACAATGTTATTGTAAAGAGAACTCGGAATAACTTTTCACGTGCACTTTGTTAAGTGTGTTTAGATGGGCATGTGAATCAGCGAGTGGATTTTGAATGGACAGTTTTCTTTGTATAGATTATTGACATTGGAACAAGTCGATCAGGAGGCCATAGAGACTAAGTAGAAGACAGTGCGTTGACCAGCCGCCGTGGCGAAGTGGTTAGCGTCGCTGACACACGGCTGGGAGGTCGTGGGTTCTATTCCATTCAGACCCATGTGGGATTTTTCTGTCCCGACCGGCTTCTGCCCAGAGTTGAGTTTGCTACGGGCTCAATTGGGAAGACTGGGATCACAAAGTTGAATTTCATCCACTAAATGGATTCGTCTCTGAGGGTGTTGCTCAAATATCCTGACCAACACTGCATGTGTCTGTATCTCTCGGCCTGGTTGATGCCGGGGTATATGAAAGTAAACGTACAGTACAGCCCTGTCATGCAGTCACAGATCTGAATTGGAATGCATAGCATCATGTTGATCATCCTCATTCTCATCGATCAGCGTCAGATAAGAATATCAAGAAAAGAAGACAGTGGGTTGTGGAACTAGGCTGTGTGGAACTCACTCTTGATAGTGGGTTGTGGAACTAGGCTGTGTGGAACTCACTCTTGATAGTGGGTTGGAAGGAAATGGACTGAGGAGAAAACAGTACAGGGAACACGTTGTAGAAATTGTGCCGGGAAGAATGTACTTTAGCGACTGGGTTGTGGAGAACGGGGCGGCTATGATATACTGCAGGATTAGAGGTGGAAACTAGATTTGAAAGTTTAAAGTACGAAGAATAGGTTAGATAAAGTGGGGAATAAACTGCGGGATGTAGTTTCCAGATAGTACAACGAAGGGGAATGGCTATGAATGTGATATTGTGTAGGACATAGTGTGCGGAGTGAACTGTAGAACACCTCTCTCTCTCTCTCTCTCTCTCTCTCTCTCTCTCTCTCTCTCTCTCTCTCTCTCTCTCTTTATATATATATATATATATATATATATATAAGACCGTATGGCGAAAGCTTGGCTGTGTCTGGAGTGGCACTGTCTTCATCTGTCCGTGGGCAGGGGTGGTTGGGTCTGTGGGGTGTGCTCGGCAGCTGGAGGGTGGTGTTTTTCGCCGGTGGGCTCTGCAGTCATGAAATACGGGCTGGTACACCCATGGGGATGCTACTTTAAGGCTGTTATGAGCTGCATCCTGTAGTCTAATTTACCTCTGTTCAGGAGCGGTTATGTCCCTTGATATCTTAATGGAGTGTCCTGCGCGTGCCTGTACCCATCGTCAACACAGCACAGGCCTCCAAGGGTGGTACAGGACTGCTCTAAAGGCAGGTGAAGACAGTGCTTCTCTGGGTCCTCCCCAGCACCTTTGGGTGTTTCTTTTTCTTCTTTTCTTCTTCTTCTCTCTCTCTCTCTCTCTCTCTCTCTCTCTCTCTCTATATATATATATATATCTGTATATATATATATATATATATATATATATATATATATATATATATATATATATATATATATATATATATATGCAATTATAAACAAAGCTTGCTCTATGCCTTAGATTTAAGAAATAAGTTGCTGGAATGGTGCTCGGTTACTTATCCTTGGAATTTATTAGATTATTGTATATATATACTGACATCCATAAAAAAAACGCGAAAGCAAAACAAGCTGAAGGTTAGGGGCGAATTTTATTGGTCACAATTGTACAGAGTGGAAGCGAGAATTCAACGTGATTTGATTCATTACGCCGGTAATGTGTGAAAATGTCATCAGCAATATGTCTTTGTGTGGAAAATCCAAGGTCACGTGACAAACCAGCTTGAAGTCCTAATACCGTGTGTGGCCACCATTTGCATGGACAACTGCTTGACACCTGCGGCTCATCGAGTGGACCAGGTAGTTGATGCGTCCCTTTGGCACACCAGCCCACACATGGACGATGGCCTGGTGAAGTTGAGCCGCTGTTGCTGGTCGTGGACGCAGGAGGTCCAACCGTCTGCCAAGTTCATCCCAAAAATGTTCTATTGGGTTTTAATCGGGACTGAGGGCTGGCCAGGGCAGCACATTGACGTTGTTATGCTGAAGAAACTGCTGGGTGGCCCTGGCTGTGTGTGGTCTTGCATTGTCCTGTTGGAATGTCCAGTTTGGGTGTTGCGCATAAAAAGGAATGACATGGGTCTGAGCACCTGGTGGATGTAGCGCTGTGCATTGACACCCTGTCCGCGACCAGGACCAATGTTCTGAAAGATGACTGGTCCTATGACGTGGTTAATGCCAATTGCACCCCACATATCATCACAGTTCCGCTCACCAGGCTCGCTCTA
>CM031608.1:37370102-37380102 GCA_018398815.1 Conus ventricosus | reverse complement strand
CCCACTCTAAATATGGAAAAGGAATGCCATTCATTGCTCCGTGTGGAAAAGGAATGCCATTCACAGCTCTGTATGGAAAAGGAATGTCATTCATTGCTCCGTGTGGAAAAGGAATGTCATTCATTGCTCCGTGTGGAAAAGGAATGTCATTCATTGCTCCGTGTGGAAAAGGAATGCCATTCACTGCTCTGAATATGGAAAAGGAATGCCATTCACTACTCTGTATGGAAAAAGAATGCCATTCACCGCTCTGAATATAGAAAAGGAATGCCATTTACCGCTCTGTATGGAAAAGAATGCCATTCACCGCTCTGTATGGAAAAAGAATGCCATTCACCGCTCTGCGTGGAAAAAGAATGCCATTCACCGCTCTGCGTGGAAAAAGAATGCCATTCACCGCTCTGTATGGAAAAAGAATGCCATTCACCGCTCTGTGTGGAAAAAGAATGCCATTCACCGCTCTGTGTGGAAAAAGAATGCCATTCACAGCTCTGCATGGAAAAAGAATGCCATTCACAGCTCTGTATGGAAAAAGAATGCCATTCACCGCTCTGCATGGAAAAAGAATGCCATTCACAGCTCTGTATGGAAAACGAATGCCATTCACAGCTCTGTATGGAAAAAGAATGCCATTCACCGCTCTGCGTGGAAAAAGAATGCCATTTACCGCTCTGTATGGAAAACGAATGCCATTCACAGCTCTGTATGGAAAAAGAATGCCATTCACCGCTCTGTGTGGAAACAAATGCCATTCACCGCTCTGTATGGAAAAAGAATGCCATTCACTGCTCTGTATAGAAAAAGAATGCCATTCACCGCTCTGTATGAAAAACGAATGCCATTCACAGCTCTGTATGAAAAACGAATGCCATTCACTGCTCTGTATGGAAAAAGAATGCCATTCACTGCTCTGTGTGGAAAAAGAATGCCATTCACTGCTCTGTATGAAAAACGAATGCCATTCACTGCTCTGTGTGGAAAAAGAATGCCATTCACAGCTCTGTGTGGAAAAAGAATGCCATTTACAGCTCTGTATGGAAAAAGAATGCCATTTACAGCTCTGTATGAAAAACGAATGCCATTCACCGCTCTGTATGAAAAACGAGTGCCATTCACAGCTCTGTATGAAAAACGAATGCCATTCACCGCTCTGTATGAAAAACGAATGCCATTCACCGCTCTGTATGAAAAACGAATGCCATTCACAGCTCTGTATGGAAAATGAATGCCATTCACTGCTCTGCATGGAAAAAGAATGCCATTCACAGCTCTATCTCAGAAAACAAACCTCAACACAGGTACAAACTATACATATGTCGATGCAAACAACTGAACAGTCGACACACAACACCAAATGTGAGCTATGACAGACATGCAATATCTGGGGAAAGTGGATGAAGTGACAATATATGAGAGTCTGCCGCAGCCTAAAGATGACTCAGCTCAAGCACACTAGTAAATGTCTTTTTTTTTTTTAAAGAACGGGTTCCTAAACATCACTTCTTCTCTCTCTCTCTCTCTCTCTCTCTCTCTCTCTCTCTCTCTCTCCTCTCTCTCTCTCTCTCTCTCTCTCTCTCTCTCTCTCTCTCTCTCTCTAGTGATTCAGCATCTGAATCACTATTTCCGTCAGAAAAGCTGGACGATGGACGACATCGATAGGGCACATCGTCTTGGCTTACCATCTCCCAACTCCAGCAGGCCACGCCCGGTCATTGTAAAGTTCCACAGATGGAGGGACGCTATGGTTGTTATGAAAGACCGCGAGGGGAAGAGCCAGATGCGGGACTCGGACGGCATGCGAGTGGCAGGGGACCTGACGAGGCAGCAGAGGAACACCATGGCGCAGCTCCATCAGGAAGGCAAGCATGGCTACTATTCCAGAGGCAAGCTGATCGTCACAGAATCCCGAAGACACCCAGACAGCAGTTACAGACGTGACAACAGGCTCCACCCCAGTCTTTACCCCGCTGATCATCGCCCCTCTGTTACCACCCTTTTCCCACCAGTGTCCCCGGCCCCTACCTACGCTGATGCTGTGGCACAAAGCCAGGACACCACAGCTGCCTGTCCCCATCAGATGGAAGATGCCGACGACGCCGGTCTCTCCGAGGATCACACGCAGGACACAACATCAGGCGGAGTGCAGCACCGAGCCAACGCAAACAGTCCTCAGCGTGCAGGAGACGAGGACGACACTGCCGAGGAGGGAACCAGCTTCCAGCCGTTCTCATTGCCTCCCCGTGGTCATGGTCGGGGCTCTCCTCTGAGGACTCCGACAGAGCAGTCATCAACGGCAAAGAAAGATGCCAGTGGAGGGAGGGGACGAGGGAGGTCACGTTTGGTGGGACAGCCACGTTCTGATTGCAATCAGCCGCCCCCGGCGACACCTGTGCGAACCAGAAACCAGAGGTCTGCTCTCTCTGCGTCCAGCCAAGCAACACTTCCCAAGGACTGGCACCGGAACACACCAACTCAAAATTCTGGCATGCCGAATTCCAGTTGTGTGAAATAGCAATCAGGCCATCGCCCTAGCTTTGATCCTTTTACCGACTTAATAGTGACACAACAAATCTCAAACTGTTTTGAACTCGACGATAACTCTGATGTGAAATGTAGCAACTGTTATGACGATAATGTGCATGCCGTCATTAGTGTCGATGATAATGACTCTCCACTGTCCGCAGTGACTCAGTGTGACCGCTCTGACAGTGCTGTTGAATCAGCCTTGTTCGTCAGTACACATCAAAGACTACGTTTTGTGTCATTTAATGTAGAAGGCATATGGAGGATTGCGAATGAACTTGATTTACCCCATTTTGTTGCAAAGTATGACTTTGTCCTCTATTTGGAAACTTTTTCCCACACATTTCCTGATCATTTAGCTCCTTCACATGTAGCATATGTTTCACCTGGTATTAAAGTATCAGACAGTGTACATGGTCGTCTATCAGGAGGTGTTGTTTTCCTTGTTCGAAAATCGCTTAGTAAATATGTACGTAGAGTTGAATGTGAAATGGACAATATTGTTATTCTGAAAGTGTCTCGCCAGCTCATGGGAACCATGTCTGATTGCTTGGTAATTGGAGTTTACATTCCCCCTGAGAACTCGCCTTATTACCAGGAAACGGACATTTATAATGGTGTTAGTCTGTTGGAAGACTGCTTGCTCGATCTTGGAAATGAATATAATGATGTTCCAATTATGATTTGTGGAGATTTAAACTCACGAACTGGTTCCCTAAATTCACAAAAAAGCAACATATCAAACGAATTTTATGATTTACGAGCACCTGTGGACACGGAGGATGCAACTAATTCCCATGATAGATTACGTACGTCTTCAGATAGCATAGTCAACCCCTTTGGTCGCTTGTTGCTATCTGTATGTGACCAGTATGAGCTTTGTATCTTGAACGGATTGGAATCGAAGTCTTTTTCAGGGGAATATACATATATATCTGCAACTGGATGTAGTGTTGTGGATTACTGTTTGATTTCAAACCGGTTGCTAGACAGATGTGATTGTTTTAACGTTGTTCCTATGGTTGAATCGAAGCATGCGGCGATCGAAATATCTTTAAATGTATTTGCTGATGCGGTTCTCCCAAAACTTGATTTCACCCATAAAGTCGTTTCAGTATGTATGTATAAATGGGACGAGAACAAGTATGAAACGTTCTCTGACCTGATGCATAATGAAAATGTCAAAAATATCATGGACGAAGCTGTGTCACTTACTGAAATTGATATAAATCAAGCACTAAGCAAATTCAACGAATGCTTTACATATGCTGGTGAATGTATGAAAAAAACTATACATGTTGGGTCAGAAAAGAGAAAAAGATGGTACGATCTTGAATGTAAACAGACTAGGACTCTTTTGCGCAGGAAACTGCACCAGTTGGGCAGATCTCACCTCGATACCGACAGAATAGCTTATTCTGAGAAAAGAAGGCAGTACAAAGAGCTACTTGAATGTA
Organism: Conus ventricosus; assembly: GCA_018398815.1. NCBI lineage: Eukaryota > Metazoa > Mollusca > Gastropoda > Neogastropoda > Conidae > Conus > Conus ventricosus. The sequence continues at coordinate 37,376,122 of CM031608.1, read as the reverse complement.
AAAAGAAATCTTACAAGGAAAATGTTTTGCATTCCTTGCACGACAATTTGAATAATCCAAGAAAGTTTTGGGATACAGTCCGTTCTGCATCACCCTCAGTTAGTGGACAAAACACAATAACTAAAACTGAATGGTTCGAGCATTTCACCAATGTTTTCAACGCCAGTGGCAATGACCGTAGCGATGATGGTAGCATTGAGGGTGATGAAGATGCTAATTTTGACGCTCATGATGCAGCCCAAGTCACATTTAACTGTGACACACTGAATGAGGCAATCACTACAGGAGAAATTCGGGAGGCAGTACGAGCACTCAAAAGCCGAAAAGCTGCAGGTCCGGATGGTCTCATAGGAGAGTTTTATAAAAATGGTATAGAACATATTTTGCCTTTCCTATTGAAATTCTTTAACTACCTGTTTGATCATGGATTGTTTCCAGATGAATGGTCCTTGTCAATTATCCAGCCCCTGCATAAAAAGGGTGACTTAAATATTCCTGACAATTATCGAGGAATCTCGCTTCTTAATATTTGTAGTAAACTGTACAGTTTTATATTAAACAAACGTATCTCAAGATGGATTGATGTAAATGGTATTTTTGGCGAGGAGCAAGCTGGGTTTAGGGAAGGTTATTCCACAGCAGACCATGTTTTCACTATGTTCGCTATGGCTCAAAAGCAACTTTTGAGGCATAGAAAACTTTACGTGGCATTTATAGATTTCCGCAAAGCTTTCGACACTGTGTGCAGAGGGAAATTATGGGCTGTTTTACACAAGTCTGGATTGCAAGGCAAGATATTTAATGCTCTAAGATCGATTTATCATGTCGTTAAAGCAACGGTACGTGTCCATGGTGAATTAACTGATGTATTTATGTGCCCTCGAGGCTTGAAGCAGGGAGAGGTGTGTTCACCAGTTCTTTTCTCCTTATTCATAAATGAGCTCACAAAAGACGTAGTTAATTTTGGCCGGCATGGTATCCAGTTGTCCCCAGACTTTATACAAATATTGATACTGTTATTTGCTGATGACGTGGCATTAACATCTGACAGCATCATTGGCCTTCAGACACAGCTGAATATCCTGTCTGATACAGCAGAACGCCTGGGTCTTATTGTAAATATGGAAAAATCAAATGTTGTTATTTTTCGTAACGGCGGACACTGGGCGGCGAATGAAAAATGGTGTTTTAAATGGAAATGAACTTAAAATTGTGAACATGTACAAGTACCTGGGCATTTATTTGTCAACAAGATTGAGTTTTGTGTATACAATGTCTGATCTTGCAGAAAGAGCCAAGAAGGGAACAGTAGCATTGATAAGAATGTTGTGGTCCATTGGTGAACACTCACCTAAGATCTTTTTTAAGCTTTTTGATAGCCAAATACAGCCGATCCTGACTTATGGATCTGAAATATGGGGTTTAGTTGAAAATCAAGAATTAATCGAGAAGGTCCACTTGTTTGCATTAAAACGATTGATGGGTGTTAACCCCAAATCGCCTAAACATTTGATATACGGCGAAACAGGCAGATACCCCTGTATGTTACAACGAATTTGAAATGTATAAAGTTCTGGTTACGCCTTGTTTACATGGATGACAATAGATATCCAAAGAAAGCTTACCATATGCTACTCAGCCTACAGAGTCAAAACTATCAAACTTGGGCATGTAAAATTAGAAATGTTTTGTATAGACTTGGGTTTGGAGTAGTCTGGGAAGCTCAAGGGGTCGGAAATATAAGTATGTTTATGGCAACTTTTAAACAGAGACTTGTAGATTGTTTTCAACAGGATTGGCATGCGAAATTAGAGTCATATACTTTCTATAATTTTTATGCATCTTTCAGACAATCCCTGTCAATTAGTACTCATTTATGTCAAATCATGAACATCAGGGTGCGTAACACGTTTTCCAGGTTTAGAATTGGGATGTCCACACTGAATTGTCATTTTATGCAGTACAAAGTTGGCTGGAGCAGAGACGTTAACTGTCCATTTTGTACCAATGTGCCAGAGACAGAAGTGCATTTTTTGCTTGTTTGTCATACATATGAAACTCTTCGGAAAGAACTGATCCCAAAAAAGTACTACATCCGCCCATCTACGTTTAAATGTGTATTGCTACTCTCCTGTAACAACGAAATAATTGTAAGAAAAATGGCCTTATTTATTTTCAAAGCCTTAAAATTGAGACAAGAAAGAATGAATGTGGTTACATGCTGTTAACATTGTGTTTCATTAACCTCACTCCATTGTATGGGCGATTGGCCTGACAATTAAACATTCGTGACTCGTGACTCGTGACTCTCTCTCTCTCTCTCTCTCTCTCTCTCTCTCTCTCTCTCTCTCTCTTCTCTCTCTCTCTCTCTCTCTCTCTCTCTCTCTCTCTCTCTCTCTCTCTCTCTCGGCAGTTGATGCTCAATGTATATCTGCCAATAGCAGACTATGCCTGTTGATAAATTCCATTGTAATTAAGCAAATTGTTATCATAACGGGAACATTAGTGGATTGTTATCAAATGACAACAAAAGTATTCCTTTCTCGTCTTTATTTTTGCTGTAAGATATTCTAGGAACATCTTAATTGTCTTTAAGCAATCACATGATGATCTTATCGAATGATCAATAACATTGGGTTTATTTTAATTGATGACTGCCAGAATAAAAAAGTGTTTAAAAAGAATAACAAGTAATTTGAAAGTTTACATACACCAGAATGAAGGACTGTTTCTTAACATAACCACCACAGAGGAGATAAAATGCAAATAATAAAAGCCAAGATACAATATGATTGTAACCAATAATCACCGTGCAGGAAATGTAATGCCACTGATTGTTGGCAGAGTGTAAGAGGAGAGAGTGTAAGAATGCTGCTCATCTGCTCCAAGTGGAACGAAGAAGACTGGCTTGATCCCAAACACCAAGAAGACGATGAAGTAAGCAACCGCAACAAGCCATTTAAAGTGCGCGTACAATGTCAGTGGACTCTCTTGGTGACGGTTTCGTGTTTTGATTAACTCACACTCGATGTTGTGCTGCACAAGCAAAAGCAGGGATGTGGTGGGGTGGGGGTGGGGGGTGGGGGTATGGAGTTAGTGAAATCAAGCAGTGTTTTGTTTTAATAGTTTTATCATTGCAATTCATCTATTTTACCAAATCCTATTTCAATGGCTTAGATCCGATTTGATCGGGGGGGGGGGGGGGGGGGGGGGGGGGATGGGGGCACTGAAAGATGCATGTCTAAAAACTGAAATTGACAGAAAAAGTTTTGAAGTATAAAAGTTGTCTTCACAGTGCTATGTTAGTTAAGCTGTTCCTTTTATGGAACGTTTCCATCGACCCAGGAGCTGTAAATAAAACTCTTCTTGCAATCTTTTATAGATTTTAGTGGATCCACTGCACCGATCAGTTGGGCTGGTTAGAGCTGAAAACGATCTGTTCTTGAGTTGAATCTGAAGAAACGGAATCGTAGGAAGATTTCTAAACCAGACCCGGTGTAACAGCCCGTTCTTACCCCCTCTGGAACTTACCCCGGGGCTAGCCTGCTTTTACCCCCGGGGGTCATTCTAGGACTAGCTAGAACGTAACCCCCCCCCCCCCCCCTAGTTGGAACTTAACCCCCGGGGGTAAGTTTGGGTTAGCCTGGATTTACCCCCCCCCCCCCCCCACTCTCCCCCAAAGGGCCAATCTAGGGCTATTTGGAATCTTCCTCCACCCCACCCCACCCTTAAAACAAGAGACGGTTATCCAGGGTTTTCCTCTGCCTTTTCCCATCACGCACACCCGCCTTTAACAAAAATTGTATTTGCCTGCATATTTACACCAGCTCTCCTATTTCCTATATACAGTCAGTTGGGTTTAGACAAAGTGTTGTTCTAGACTCTTCTCAATAGATGGATCTCCTACTTCCCCCGAACCCCCTCCCCCACACACACCCTGGTTCACTAACAGATACGTATTAACATTTCTCGCGCTAGCTTGCACGCGTGGGTCAATATCCGGGTGAGTGAATACGCCCGTGGAAAGAAAGACGGCTACATGCCAATGTGACCAAGTGCCAATGTGACCAAGCGTAGTTGTGACAAAATGTCGTTGTGACCACTTGTCGTTGTGATTAAGTACCGTTGTTGCTTCATCCCGGTTTGCCTCTTTTAACTATTTTACAGCGATTTAGAGTCTCTTGAGTACCTGTGTACCTTAGTGGTCAGTGACACTGACCACAGCTCATTATGACGTAAATCAGAGATTTTAACTATTTAACAGCTAATTAGTGTTTCCCGAGTGTTTGTGTACCTTGTACAGTGTAGATTACTTGTGGTCAGTGCCACTGACTACTGCTCATTATGACGTAAATCGGATATTTTAACTATTTCACAGCTAATAATAGTCTCCCGAGTATCTGTGCACCTTGTACAATGCAGACGACTGGTGGTCAGTACCACTGACCACTGGTCGTTATGACGTAAATCAGATATTTCGACTATTTTACTTACAGTTAATCAGTGTCTCACGAGTGTTTATATACCTTGTGCAATGCAGACAACCAGTGTTCTGTGTCACTGACCATTGGTCACGTTAATGTATATCAGAGATTTTAACTATTTTTACAGCTAATTAGTGTCTCCTGAGTGTCTGTGTACCTTGTACAATGTAGCTAACTGGGGGGGGGGGGGAGGGGGGGGGTCAGTTCCAACTAGGGGGGGAGGGGGGGGGGGGGTCAGTTCCAGCTAGTCTGGAATGACCCCGGGGGTAAAAGCAGGCTAGCCCAGACTTACCCGGGGTAAGTTCCAGAGGGGGGGGGGGGGGGGGTAAGAATGGGCTGTTACACCGGGGTGCGTTTCATGTTAAACCCAAAAGCCAGACTTAATGACAAAGCTGACACAGGCCTCTGAAACACAAGACAACCTTTTTCTTTTGGTGTCAAATGACGCTGGTAGTTTAACTCTCTTTTTTTTATTTTTAAGAATTCTTGTTTTAGATGTACAATTTGATCCCTATTACTCCATTGCTGATTTGAGATTCACGAGGTCATGGCAGGATAAAAAAAAAACCGATGTTTTATCTACATATCACGGAGTTTAATATGTGGTGAGCGTGTATATGCGCTGCCACAGCTTTCCGTTCAGTTTATATGATAAGGTGATTTGTTGAAGTGGGATCGTGAATGAAGCCTGATTGAATTCAGGAGACCACTACGATAGCCAGACTGGCCTTACTACAGATTTGGAGGGCGAGAAAGTATCATGTTCCCTTCGTGTGTGTGTGTGTGTGTGTGTGTGTGTGTGTGGTGTGTGTGTGTGTGTGTGTGTGTGTGGTGTGTGTGTGTGTGTGTGTGTGTGTGTGTGCGTGCGTGCGTGCGTGCGTGCGTGCGTGCGTGCGTGCGGGCGTGCGGGCGTGCGTGCTGCGTGTGTGTGTGTGTGTGTGTGGTGTGTGTGTGTGTGTGTGTGTGTGTGTGTGTGTGTGTGTGTGTGTGTGTGTGTGTGTGTGTGTGTGTGGTGTGTGTGTGTGTGTGTGTGTGTGTGTGTGTGTGAGGGAATAGGGTAGTGGTGAGGACGGAATGTGAAGGAGTGGCTGCAGTTAGTGGGAAGCTGGTGATGAGGGTGATAGTAACGTGGGGTAATGTGAGGGTGATAGTAACCTCGGGTAATGTGAGGGTGATGGTAACGAGGGGTAATGTAAGGGTGATGGTAACGTGGGGTATGTGAAGGTGATGGTAACGTGGGGTAATGTGAGGGTGATGGCAATTTGGGGTAATGTGAGGGTGATGGTAACGTGGGGTAATATGAGGGTGATGGCAACGTGGGGTAATGTGAGGGTGATGGTAACGTGGGGTAATATGAGGGTGATGGTAACGTGGGGTAATGTGAGGGTGATGTTAACGTGGGGTAATGTGAGGGTGATGGTAACGTGGACTAATATGAGGGTGATGGTAACGTGGGGTAATGTGAGGGTGATGTTAACGTGGGGTAATGTGAGGGTGATGTTAACGTGGGGTAATGTGAGGGTGATGGTAACGTGG
>CM031608.1:37362602-37365102 GCA_018398815.1 Conus ventricosus | reverse complement strand
TCAAGACAAAAAGACATAGAAATCGAACAGTATAAACAGAAATTCAAATCTACAATCGGCAACACAAACGTTTGCGGATACAAACACACTCACACACATACACACACGTGCGTACGCACGCACGCGCGCGCGTGCGCTCGCACACACACACACACACACACACACACACACACACACACACACACACACACACACACACACACACACACACACACACACACACACACACACACACACACGCACACACGCACACACACACACACACACACACACACACACACAACACACAACACACAACACACAACACAACACACTCACTCACTCTGCACACTTCAGCAATCCATTGTCTTCGACCATCAAGCCATGAAAAATACACGAAAAGCGCTAACAGTGAATTCATACATCGTCACACATTTTGGCTCAACAAATTGTTTAAAATATTCTTTCTTCGAAAATCACAAGCTTCTGCTATATATCTCGCAATGATATGGTATTTTGTTCATTCTTACTAGATAGAATTGCTACGAGGTCTTTTCTTTGAGCAGCTGGCTCCCTGAAAATTTTACATCTACTTCGAATATCTGCGTAAGCAGGACAATCAAAAACAAAATGCACTTCATCTTCACTGTTGTTTCCCTCTACACACATGGGGCATGCTTTATTGTCCGATGCTTCGAACCATTTTCTGTTTGCATTGAGGCCCAGTGTTCTTGTTCGAAATTTTGTTAAATTATATTTATGCCATTTATTCGTAATAAACATGAAATACTTTTCCATTTCCAAACTACTTTTAAATGAGAGAAACCATTCATATTTGACGTTTCCATCCATGCTGGAATGCCAGTTTTGTCTGTAAGAACAAATTAAACGATCAGTAAATTCGGATATAAACCTCGCAGTATTGCCTACACCCTGACAAAGCCAGACGATACCAAAACCATTTTCTGTTAGTACTTTCTTTACACGAGATACCCAGTTAAATTTTCCCATATCGTGTTGTAGCAAAAGCATTTCATACGCTTGGTTACAGAGTCTGGTGGTAGGTAAATGAACTAATCTTAACCAGTATTTAATTGATTTGATATATGTTCGTATAAACAGAGGATATCGACCACTTTCACCATAAACTATCTTATTTGATGCATGTAACGGCACACGCATAACACGTTTTATTGCATAAGTATGAACTTTTTCCATGTGGGCGTTATCCAACAGACCCCACACCTCAGATGCGTATGTCAGGATTGGTTGTATCTGGGTGTCGAATAATTTCCAAAACAAGACCCCATCAACTGAATTCAGTCTTCTCATTGTTCTTAAAATGTCAATGACCCCTCTCTTTCCTTTCCTACACGTCTCCAGCCAGCATGTATTTAAGCTTAATTTTGTGGTGAAAAATATACCTAGATATTTATAACTATTTGTCACTTTGACTTCTGATCTGCCGTAGAACCATCTTTCATGTTGTGCTAAATGCCCTCCATTTCTAAAAACCATGATATTAGTTTTACGTAAATTTACAGTCAGTTGTAATCTATCAGATACCTTTTTCAAAGTGTCCAACTGTTTCTGCAAACCAACAGGTGTATCAGAAAGGAGAACAACATCATCAGCAAACAACAATAAAAATAGCTCAGTAGCCCCTGGTAACATTTGTATCCCATGCCTTCCATTCTCTGAAATATCTACAGCAAGCTCGTTAATGAAAAAAGCAAATAACTGGGGACTGAGAAGACATCCTTGTTTTACACCACGTGGACAATTGAAATAATCTGAATAAATGCCTTTATCACGAACACATGCAAGAACGGAATCATACATTCCTCGCACGGCTGCATACAACTTCCCATTCACACCACTTTTCCTTAAAACATTCCACAAAACATTTCTGTTCACAGAATCAAAAGCTTTCTGGAAATCAACAAAGGCAACATACAATTTTGTCTTTTTTAACAGGTATTTCTGAACTAAGGCATACAATGTAAATATGTGGTCTATTGTGCTATATCCAGAACGAAATCCAGCTTGTTCTTCTGTAATTTTCTCTTCTCTTTCTGCCCAAGCAGTTAATCTTTTATTAAGAATATGTGTATAAATTTTACTTAAGATACTTGTCAGTGCAATGCCTCGGTAATTATCGGGATTGTTATTGTCTCCTTTTTTGTGAAGAGGGATTATTATCGATTTTGACCATGTCTCCGGAAAGATTCCTTTATCGAACAGCGAGTTAAACAGGTTTACTATGAAATCAATAACAATAGAGTTGGCACGTTTGAACATTTCACAAACAACCTTATCCGGACCTGCGCTTTTGCCACATTTCATACGATTTATGCCGTTTATGACCTCATCTCTTGTTATCACACTATTGAATAATGGTTCTGTAAATAGATCTTCACTGTCTATCTCTATATTTGAGTGTTCGGAATCATTGTTAAAGCCATTGAATACTTCAAAAAATGATCATGCCACTGCTGTGAGGTAATTTCGTTATAGATCA
>CM031608.1:37352602-37357602 GCA_018398815.1 Conus ventricosus | reverse complement strand
AGTGACACGAGAGAATCTGGGTTGTCTAAGAATCAAACGAGCAGTATTGTTTTATACTTGATGGAGTCGCCTTAGAATAGTCTGGGGACAGTCAGCATGGAGAGAATTACAGTGATCAAGTCCTGATAGAATGAGGGCAGAAACAAGGGTTTTGTGGCATCAACAGAGAGACGATGTCGCACAGAACTAATGCGGAGAAGCTCAAAGTAACAGACACGGCAGACTGTGGAAACATGTTGCTGGAAGGAAAGTGCTGAGTCTGGGGTAACACCTAAATTCCGTGCAGGTGAAGATGTCTGCATAAGGCTATTTTCCAGTTTGATGGAGTTTGGGATACGGTCAGATAAAACAAGTCTTTTGGGTGCAAAGAAGATCATTTCAGTTTTTTCATTGTTGAGGTGAAGTTTGTTAACTGTCATTTAAGATTTTATGTCCATGATACAGGACTGCGTTGGACAGCTGAGAGATATCGCTGGATGTGTAAATTTGATTGTCATCTGAAAAGCAGTGGTGGGACAGGCTATGATGATTTACGTTACTGTAGTTTATTGTATCGTTTAAACTTACAATCGCCATTCACTGTGGCTTCGGGTGAAGTTTCGTAGTGTCAAAATGTCAGTGCATTCACTTGTCGACCCAGCAATCTGTTGTGTTTCGTTTTTTAAGTTATACTTTTTACTATTTACATATGATTACAAAGATAATTCATAGAAGCACGATGAAAATCTGAAGTTAAAAAACCTTCAACCGAAATATATGCAGGACTACAAATATGCAACGTGCACTTATGTACACACCTTTTCCAAACTAATGTTTATCTTTTTTGATCGAATCGATCAAAAATCCTGATAAACTATCAGCATCAAAACGCAGTGGACAAATGAAAGCGAACAGGTGACGTTAAAACACACAAACAAACAAAAACAAAAACAAAAAACGCCAGTTAAATCGGGGAAAAAAACACATTTCTAGAACAAAATCGCCTTGTTTCCAAAGATGAGGCTCATTATTGTCGCTAACGTCATGACTGTGGTAAGTCGTCATGAATTTTATCGACGTCACAGTCGTCATTATCTTCATTGTCATTATGATGGTCCAGACAGATAAGCTGGCGACGGTGGTTAGTTGGTTGGTTGGTTGGCCTTTTTTTTAATGGAACGATCAGAGTCTTTGTGACCTTCAGACATTTCTGACTGAGAAAAAAACGAAAACAGTATTATGATTCATGTGAATCATACCCTTTTGTGACCTTCAGACATTTCTGACTAAAATAAAAACAGGATTGATGTGAACCTTGCGTTTCGCTGAGCTCACAGTCTTGCAAGGACCAGAATGTCATCTGGGGAGAAAAACTGTGTCCTTTGAAGTTAACTAAAGGAGTTGGATTCCATTATCAACAGACATCAGTAGTGTTCCCCTCCTCTGATGATCCCGGGCAATTTGTCACAGGGTCGGCAACAAAAGGCCACTTATACAAATACACCACACTAAAACATAAAAGACGATCACAGAAATCATCCTAGCCATTCACTGAAACTGACAGTCAAGAGTGATTTTCAGAGATTAGTTGTTGTAAACAAAAACAAAACAAACAAACAAACAAACAAACAAGCAAACAAGCAAGCAAACCCATTGACCTCCATAAAACTACGCAGACCCCCCTTCCCCTCCCCCCCCCCCCCCCCCCCCCCCACCACACCCAGCACCCACGCCCATGGTGATTCTCATTGTGCTTGCTGTAGACAAATAGGCAGAGACCTCCGAACAGACAGAATGAGTTTACCGAGTCAGACAGGGAACATGGAGGGAGGGAATGAAGACTCAGGCATGGCCTGGTAAGTGCCATCCACTGTATCAGGAGCTGCAGAGGATGCCATTGCCGTAGGCGATCGGTCTCCTTCTCTCAACTCCAGTACCGGTCACTCTTGACAGCTGACGTGACTGACTGCCTAAAACCGGTATTTGGATTCGGCTGCATCCTTGTTAAAGTCATTTCTGTGGAGAGGAAATTTATGGCCGTTCAGCTGCACCAGGTCTTGTGTGTGTGTGTGTGTGTGTGTGTGTGTGTGTGTGTGTGTGTGTGTGTGTGTGTGTGTGTGTGTGTTGTGTGTGTGTGTGCGCGCGCGTGCGTGCGTGTGTGTGTGTCTGTGTGTGTCTGTGTGCATGTGTGTGTGCGTGCATGCGCGCGCATGCATGCGTGTGTATGCTTTTACATGTGTATGTGTGTGTGTGTGTGTGTGTTTTGTGTGTGTGTGTGTGTGTGTGTGTGTGTGTGTGTGTGTGTGTGTGTGTGTGTGTGTGTGTGTGTGTGTGTGTGCGAGCGTACACACGCACGCGCGCGTGTGTGTGTGTGAGTATGTGTTTGTGTGTGTATGTGTGTGTGTGTGTGTGTGTGTGTGTGTGTGTGTGTGTGTGTGTGTGTGTGTGTGTGTGTGTGTGTGTGTGTGTGTGTAATGAGTGAGTGAGTGAGTGAGTGAGCGAGCGAGTGAGTGAGTGAGTGAGTGAGTGAGTGAGTGAGTGAGTGAGTGAGTGGACACGTATGCATGTATGTATATGTGTGTCTGTGTCTGTGTGTGTCTGTGTGCATGTGTGTGTGCGTGCATGCGCGCGCATGCATGCGTGTGTATGCTTTTACATGTGTGTGTGTGTGTGTGTGTGTGTGTGTGTGTGTGTGTGTGTGTGTGTGTGTGTGTGTGTGTGTGTGTGTGTGTGTGTGTGTGTGTGCGAGCGTACGCACGCACGCGCGCGCGTGTGTGTGTGAGTATGTGTGTGTGTGTGTGTGTGTGTGTGTGTGTGTGTGTGTGTGTGTGTGTGTGTGTGTGTGTGTGTGTGTGTGTGTGTGTGTGTGTGTAATGAGTGAGTGAGTGAGTGAGCGAGTGAGTGAGTGAGTGAGTGAGTGGACACGTATGCATGTATGTATATGTGTGTGTGTGTGTGTGTGTGTGTGTGTGTGTGTGTGTGTGTGTGTGTGTGTGTGTGTGTGTGTGTGTGTGTGTGTGTGTGTGTGTGTGTGTGTGTGTGTGTGTGTGTGTGTGTGTGTGTGTGTGTGTGAATACGAATACGAATTTTAATGATTAGGCCTACAGCCCATATCATGGGAGTTGAGTTCAAAGTACAATGTGACAACAAATATAGTGTAACATGTCGAACATTAGACATACTATCAGAACATGTTCACCAATGGGAAAGCAAAAGTACATGCTGGAATACCAGATGATTTGAAACTGGTTTGCAATTCTTTTAAATCAGGAAAAGCCGTCTCAATTGCAATGATTTGAATATAAATGTTGCTAGGTTATTTATTACGATACTATTCTGGTTTGCCAAAAGCATTGATAATCTAAAACATGATGGGTATTTATAGAACTTAGCGGGAATATACTGTTCCCTTAGTTCCTTATATTTCGGACATACTAAAATGAAGTGCATTTCCGTTTCTCTAACAAAACAAAATGGGCAGTTCAAATTTTCTCCTGAAACATTTTGACAATGTCGTAAACGATGAGGTCTCAATGATGAGACACCAAGTCTTAATCTGGTCAAAGCATTTCGCACAGGAACATGTTTTACTGTAGTTAGATGAAAACTAATAGATAACGCCGAATTGAATGAACAATAAAAAGAGAATCTATCTCTTGTTGTTATGTCAAAATGCCATTCCTGCTTATAACACTCTATTAATCTATTTTTAAAGGTTGATATGAACAAATTACAGTTTCCGACACCTTGGCTTTCCCAGACGTGTCCAAAACCATAACGATATAAAAGATTCCGCATGGAGGACACCCAAGTTTCTTTATCTTGATTCTGCAGAGTTAGTAACATATTATATGCTTTAAGTGGTAACCTATTCAGTGGCATTCTCAAAATGCTTAACCAATATTTCATGCATTTAACATAAACATTTACAAAAAGTGGATATCGTCCAGTCTCACCATAAGCTAGTATATTTGAAGAATGTATTTTTATATTGAGAAACCTTTTGTGTGTGTGTGTGAGAGAGAGAGAGAGAGAGAGAGAGAGAGAGAGAGAGAGAGAGAGAGAGAGAGAGAGAGAGAGAGAGAGAGAGAGTCAACACTCAGTCATCCAGTCCAGCAAATGCAGCCCCCATCCTGTCCCCTTCCCATTCCCCATCTCCCATCCCACCTTGGCCCCGTCTTTCACCTCATATCTACGTCCTGCCAAACCTCTGTCCTTTGGGCAGCATGAAGAAGCAACAATAAAACCTGACAACACTAATTAAGAGCAAATAACTGCGAACAGGCAATGAAGGGCTTAGTTCAATACCGAAGAGGTGACTTTACCAGAGACGCACAGTTTTATTTTATTGCAGACCAGTCTGATTTGTAAATCCAACAAAAGGGTTCCTGCTAGACCTATTGACTGCTCTTTCAGGCTACAAATGGAACTCATTCGTGCTGATGAACAGGGTCAGACAGTGCCAATGGAAAGTTCCTAGATTCGTAGAGGTGACTTTTGTGTCTTGTCCAAAGGCCCCAAAAGACACGGTGTCCCAGACCGAGGTCTGTAGTTTTGGTGGCAGGGTGTCTGGTCGTTGGCATGGGTTTTGAGCTTGGTTCTGGACAGAGACTGTCGCATCATATTCTAGTTTTCGTCCTAGACCGGATTGCGTCTAGGTCCTCTTCTTTCTTCGTGCTAATCTGGTGTCCAGCACTTGGTTCAGGTTCCGTGTAAACTGGTGTCCACTTTGTGGTGTTGGTTGGCAGACTGTGGGCGCTTGTATTCCTCTCCCCCACCCTCACCTCACCCCCCTCCAGAAAAAGGGAAAAAAATAAAGATGTCCCCAAACCCACTTTACGGGGCTGCTAACCGACCTTCTTCTTGCTTGGGTGGTGAGGGTCCTGTGCCTCGTGAGGCTGCCTCAAAGAGGGAGGGAGCAGGACGGACGTCGCTGGAGCACTGCATGGGTCCCGGAGAAGGTCCTCACTAACTAGGTGCCGAGAGAGCAATTCTTCAGCCCACCCCCTGAGAGGGGTGCC
>CM031608.1:37337602-37347602 GCA_018398815.1 Conus ventricosus | reverse complement strand
ACAGAGGGAAAGAGAGAGTGATTGACAGACAGACAGACAGACAGAAAGACGGGGAGATAGAGACGAAGAGAGAAAGAGACAAAGACAGAGAGAGAGAGAGAGAGAGAGAGAGAGAGAGAGAGAGAGAGAGAGAGAGAGAGAGAGAGAGAGAGAGAGGACAGACAGACAGACAGAGGTTCAGACAGACAGACAGACAGACAGACAGACAGAGAGACCGAGACACGGACAGGCTGACGGACAGTGAAAGAGAGAGAGAGGGGGGGTGGGGGGTGGGGTGGGGGGGGGCGGGAGGGAGAAGGAAAGAGACACAAACTGAGAGAGAGCAAATTGTATATGTACAAATACTACCGTCATAGAAACCACTGCAGACTGTCAATTATTTTTTAATCGGGATTACTTTATATATGAAGACTCTCTGTGGTTTCAGAGATGCACAACAAGAAGGGAGAAAACACTGCAGAGGCGACCAGTAAATCACAGTGATGTCTTCCAGAAAGAAAGGTCAGTGTGTAATCACAGTCATCGGAGCTGTCCACGCGAGAAAGAAAGAGAGAGAGAGAGAGAGAGAGAGAGAGAGAGAGAGAGAGAGAGAGAGAGGAGAGAGAGAAGAGAGAGAGAGAGAGAGAGAGAGAGAGAGAAAAGAGAGAAAGAAAGAGAGAGAGAGAGAGATAACTCAGAACCTGTTTACTGTACATCGGCCTTGGGCCACAATACAGGGGACGGGGCACGGGGACCGGGGAATAGTCGGCACTGAGCACAGTACATGTGCAGGACATGCAAAACATAAACAAGTCATGGACTCATCAAATATAGAGAAGATGAAAACAATTACCACCATTAACAAAACCATGCACTGTTTGATAATTACCCATTTCCATAAACATTGAAGTTTGAAATGTACACATGTAAAGTGATTATATAATTACTCTGTCATTTTCTGCCTTCTAATACCTGCATGAAAAACATACCTAGAAAGATTGTGTCTTAGATCACTGTTTTCGGATTCAAGAAGCTTATGCATTGGAGTGTTAACATGACCACTTAGAAACTTCTCTCTTAAGTCATTATACATAATGCACTCCTTCAAAAAATGGGCCTCATTTTCAGTTTTTGATTTACAAAAAGGACACATTTTATCTTGAACTCGATCACTATATCTATAAACATTGTTGTTGAGAGGTAGAACATTAAACCTTATTTGAGCAATAGCAACACGAAAACAATACACATCCATATGACATATGTACTTCTCTTTTCAAAAATGACTTTGAAAGTTCGATAACTCTCATATCTGTCTCTATCTCGAATAGCGCCGTACCATTCTTGTATAAACATATCTACTAGTCTCTGTTTAAACATACTCAAAAAAGCCTTTCTATCCCCTACACCTTGTTGAAACCAGACTATGTAGAAACCAGTTGTGCATAGAATTTCTCTTATTTTTGACGCCCAGCAGTCCTTCCCATTCTTGTCCAATTCCATTAACATTAGATACGCCTTATAAGGTAACCAATCATGGTTTATATGTAACAGCTTTAACCAATATCTAACGGAATTCGTGCATGAGTTAACACAATGCGGATATCTACCTAGGTCACCATATACCATCTTATTTGGAGTTTTGACTGGAACGCCTAAAAACCTTTTACACGCCAATATATGAACTTTTTCAATGTGTTCTTATCTATTTAATCCCCATATTTCGGATGAATATAATAAAATGGGTTGGATCTTCACGTCAAATATTTTGAAAAAGGTTTTATTGTTCATTTCTTTAAATTTACTGAAAGTCCTATTTAACTGAACCACTGCTTTCTTTCCTTTTGTAACCAAGTGATCAGTTCCTTTCTTTGCACTAATCATTGTTGTAAAATTGAAACCAAGATAACAATAACTATTTACCACTTCTAACTTGGAGCCATTATAAAACCACCGCTCACGTTTTCCAAGAAAAACCCCTTTCCTAAAGACCATTACTTTAGTTTTATCGGTATTAACTGTCAACTGCATATTCTCGCAAAAATCTTTCAAAATATTTAATTGCTGTTGTAAACCAATTGGTGTGATTGAAAGTAGAACTACATCATCAGCAAAAAGAAGAATAAAAAGTTCTGCTATATCAGGCAAAATTTGAACACCATGATTACCTCTTTCATTCACACTATTGGCTAACTGGTTAATGAACAATGAAAATAACACAGGGCTCAAAACACACCCCTGTCTAACACCAACAGGACACACACAAAATTCAGACAGTTCATTGTTTACCCGTATACATGACAAAAATGAATTATACATAGCAGACAAAGAAGCAAAAAATTTCCCTTTGACACCCTGGTTTCTAATGCATTCTAAAAGTTTGTCGTGACGAACGGAATCAAAGGCCTTTTTAAAGTCCACGAAGGCAGCGTATAATTTCCTTCCCTTTATAGACATACATTTCTGAACGGTTGCATACAGTGTAAATATCTGATCAGTAGTAGAGTAGTTTTTCCTGAATCCTGCTTGATTTTCAGAAATCAGCTCGTTGTTGTTAATCCAGGAATGTAATCTCCTGTTTAATATCAATGTATAGCATTTTGATACAATACTTAACAATGAAACACCTCTATAATTGTCCACATTTTCAGGATTCCCTTTCTTGTAAATTGGAATTATAATTGCCTTAGACCAGCCTTCTGGGTAGATACCTTTTTCGAAAAGTGTGTAGAATAGTTTATGAAGAAATTTCGTTGTATCCTTACCGCCGTTTCTGAGCATTTCAGCATAAATTCCATCTATACCACAAGCTTTATTAGATTTTAACTTGCTTATTGCAAAAATGATTTCCTCTTCCGAATTTGGGCTGTTTAATTCATGGTCATCTTGCTCTGATAAGTCGACTTCCATTTGGGAATGCTGTTCATTGCTAACCTCATTGCTCCGGAAAAGATTTTTAAAGTGACTTACCCAGTCAGTAGTGTCTATACTATTTACAACTCTTTCTCTATTTCCACAGCCCAATTTCTTAAGTTCCTTCCAAAAAAGTGTCGAGTTAGAAAAGTAATCTGCAAGAGAATCAGCTTTTTGTTTTCGATATGCTTTGTTCTTCAATTTTAGTAACTTTTTGTAATTCTTCCGTGCTGCAACATATATAAGTCTATCTTCTTCATCTCTAGATCTCCTGAACTGGTTTAACTTCATTCTAGTTTCCTTTTTAACCATGGAACATTCCTCATCAAACCATTCAGACTTCTTTTTCGGACCCGGATGACACCTATTGTACATACATTTACTAGCATCGTGTAAACATTGGTTAAATGTCAATAAAGCACTATCAACGTCACTGTCTATTAAAGTCATGGCTTCATAAATTTTACTCTGTATTGCATTGCTCTTCAGAGCGTTAATGAAATTATCTTTTTTAATCTTCTTTCCAAACTAATTTTTCTGTCATTTTATTTTCACCTGAATTTTCTTTACACTTTTTTTTCTCCAGTATCCACTGTTTTCCAAACGGATCTCATAATAACTGGAAGGTGATCTGATTCTACCACATTATCAATGATTACGGAAGATACATTAACCTCGTGAAACAGTTCACATGACATAATAAAATAATCTACTGTACTTGACCCCGCTGATGAAACATAAGTGTAGATGTCATCAAAATGTCTTTCACATAAACCATTCAATATAAAACAATCAAATATTTGACAAATTTCCAATAATTGGTTGCCAAATACATTTTTATGCCCGTCTTGAGATTTCCTACGAAATTCCATGGTGCCCAAAGCATTTATAATTTCATCCTCAACATCGTTATCGAAGAGGCAATAGTTTTCATCTGCTGTTCGTGCATTAAGGTCACCAGTTAGTAAAATGTAGAAATCACCATACAAATCCTGTAGATCTAATAAACCTTGTTCCAGTATTTCCATCCCGTATCCATCTTGTGATGGTTCCAATAAATAGAATCATGTGGGGGTATATATGTACATACCATCATTATGTGTTTTGTAGTTGAAAACAAATCTTTATGAAGTTTTACAATTATTGCATTTTGGCTTTGCACTTGTACATGTTCAATGAAACCCGCATACCTTTTCCTAATCATAACAACAATTCCACCAGAATGTCTACCCTGACGTGATAATTTAATAGCTTTTAAGGTGAATACCACATAATCATCAAACCAGGAGGAATGCAAATCGTTAGACAAAAACGTTTCTGTTAAACAAATAAAATCATGCAACAACAAAAAATCAACAAACTCTTTATTTTCTAGTTTTGGAAGTGGCCCGTTAACATTATAATTCAAAAATTTCAGTTGAGACGTAATGACATTATGTACAACAGATCCCTCAGAGCACTTGGTCTGCTTTGTCTCTGGCTCGCTGGAATTAACTGTATCATTGTCTGATATTGTGGCCCGGCCTATTTCCTATTTATTTTTGCTGCGGGAACAGCTTTTACTGACTTTTCGCATGTCGGATGAAGGACCCTCCCTCTCTTTAGACTGGCCTCGCGCAGGAGTTTGTCTAAGAGCATCCACTATGCTACTCTGACTGACCGATCTTCGAGCCAGTGTGTGGGTGTTCTTGTTCCCTGACTGTTTCCAAACAGCGGAACTTCTGGGATGCCGCTCCTGTTCTACAGGCACAGATGGAGGAGAGATAAAAGTCCTCTCCTCTTCTGTCTTACCATGACTGGCCTCTGAATCAACAACCTTTTCTTGGGCATTCTCTGAGCAAACAGACTGCCCAACTGCCTGTCTGAGGATCGAATTACCTTCTTGACCATCACTGCCTTGTGGTACATTCGTGACACTTAATGATTCAGAGCTAGATATGCCGCATGCATTAGTGCCCTTGCTCACTGTTTGCGTCTGGGTGTCGAGGTCAGTGTCAGTCAACTTTTGAGTCAAAGTCTCTGTCGTCGTTGTCGGATCCGTCACTGTCGATTCCAGTTCACCCTGAAAGTCATCATCAACAGCATCTGTTAACTCTTCATCACCTGAACAGCCTTCACCTTCATCCTCACCGACAATCCGTTTTTCTGTTCTGTAAGTTCAGTTTTGTCCACCTGGCCAACCCCACATCCTTCTTCTTGGTCCGTTATCCTGCTATCCTGATTATTTACCGCAACATTCATACAAAGACCGGCATTTTGGGACCGAGCCGAACCTGACATGTTGTTCGTAATATCAGAGTTTGCAGGGCAAACGTTGTCATCCTTTCTGGAGCCACCGTGCCCGATAGGCCTCACTGAACTGCTGGTGGTAGATCTGCGGTTCTGGATGTCCTTTTTGACTAGGACCAGTCTCCTGTGGTAAGATGTCACAGGATCTCCGCCTCTTGCTGCCTGGCTGTAGGAGAGATGTCCCGGCACCACTGGTCTCTGACTGTAGTCTTGGAAGCCAGAATTGCTCGGGCTGTTTGGGCGGCTGTTTAGACGGTCACAGTCTTTGAGACTATCTAGGGCTGGGCAATGATCCATAGTCTCGTTTTCCTGGTCCATCTCGTCTCGTGGATGGACATGGCTTTTGACAGCCGACGATGGAACTTCAAGGACTTTTTCCTGGTGGGGAAACGACTTCTTAGACGCCACACCTCTGCGAGGATAACCAGAGGGTGGCTGTCTGCTGAAATGGCCTCTGGAAGTCCAGTTGTCTTTCCTCTGACGGAGGTGTGGCGAAACCGCAGTGTCGAGCATATCCCTGGCACCATTTCCACGATCCTGAATAGCGTAACGCGGTGACCGATGTTGCGAATCTTGACGGTCCTTCAGCTGCAGTTTGCCATTGTAGATGTAGGCGATCTTTCCCTGACTACGGTGAAAGTCCACCAGTTGTCTCTGGCGAGTGGTGAGGTCGGAAGCTACTCTGACGCCACTCTGTCTGAGACTGTCCCTGAACTGACTGTCCCCTAGTACCGCCATCTTGTTGGACCATGTGCTGAATTGTACCAGCACAGGTCGGGGATCACTTCCCGGAGGACTGGGTTTCCCCAGTCGGAAGGCCTTGACGATGTCGTGGTGTCTCCAGCTGTCTGATGGATCATGCTCGTTCAGGAGATCAACGATAATCTGGCTTGTTCGGCTTCTGTCTTCCCCCCTGTATTCATCCACATTGATGAAGATCAGATTAAAGGATTTCACATCTTGCTCCACACCATCTAGGTTTTGTTCCAGTTTGTCAATTCTATCCCATATTGCCACGTTGTCCTCTTTCAAATCTTCAATACTTTCTCTGTTTGTTTCAATGCAACCTTTGAGTTCTCTGACATCATTTGATATACGTGAGATACTTATGTCTAGATTCTGAAACTTCTCATTCAGCGTGTTTTTGATACATGTAGAATGTAGCTGTAATTCATGCTGCATCTGCGCAAGTCGCCACTCAAGCAGTTGCATGATATTCGGCTGAGAAGTAGACAAATTGTGAACTGACATTTTTCATGTGCCTGTGATTCCCAGATTGATGTTAAAGGTTACGAATGTTTAGCCATATGAGCTCACAGTCCAGCACCGACGTCCGTAACCTGTTCGACAACTTAAAACTCGGGTATTTTCATCAACCCACCAGGCAAACGCAATCACAAACACGTGCAACCTGCACTGAGAGGGGTCGTGTTGACACTGCCGGACAGGTGAGTTTCAGTGACCTGGCAAAGCACGCGATCTTCTTCAGTTTATATTATTAATTAAAACTTGATGATTTTCAAGCAACCGTCGAGACTTAGCACAATCTATACCGATATACAGATGCACCGACCCACAAACACCCTATCTGCCAAAACTCCTGGAGAAATGGTTACTGTAGCCTTCACACATTCACAACACAGACCGCAGGATTCACACACGTCTTTCTCCTCATCTCGCCATGACACCCATCCAGCGAAAGAGAGAGAGAGAGGAGAGAGAGAGAGAAATGTAAACACACACACGCACGTGCGCGCACGCGTGCACGCACGCACGCACGCACGCACGCACGCACGCACACACACACACACACACACACACACACGCACAGAATAAAATAAGACACAAAGTGGAACGGCTTTCAAAAAAAAAAGTACTATTTTCATAGTGATCTCCACTGACTGACCAGTAAATGACAGTGATATCTTCCAGAAAGAAAGGTCAGTGTGTAATCACAGTCACTGGAGCTATCCACGAGAGAAAGAGAGAGAGAGAGAGAGAGAGAGAGAGAGAGAGAGAGAGAGAGAGAGAGAGAGATAGAGAGAGAGAGATGTAAACACACACACGCACGCGCGTGCACGCATGCACGCACACACCCACGTGCACACACCCACACCCACCCACACACACACACACACACATACACACACACACACATGCGCGCGCACCCCTCCCCCTCACAGACACACAGACACACACACGCGCGCGTGCGCGCGCGCACACACACACACACACACACACACACACACACACACACACACACACACACACACACACACACACACAGAATAAAATAAGATACAGTGGAACGGCTTTCAAAAAAAAAATGAGTACTATTTTCATAGTGATCTCCACCGACTGTTATATGCGACTGAAAAACAAGGGGGGGGGGGGGGGGGGGGGATCGAGTCATTGTGAACCAGCAATATCAGTGATGACCACAATTTTCAGGGGGAAAAAAGTCAATATTTTCTTACAGAGAGTCACCGCTGTAGGCAAAAGAAGTAGGTGTTTTGCGTTGTGGGCTTTGAAGCCTATGCGTGACCATAGATGATGGCTTTCTCTATCCAAAGTCAAGCGTCATGATTGACTGGGGAAGACGACTGACTTCCCTGGGCGGTCTGACGCTAATGATCTCCCCTGTCTGGTGGTAAGTAATATTAGTGGAGTGCTTGCACGGGCCCAGGCTGCTGATTTGTGCTTCGTTACAGTGGTTCCTGAATGGCTGTGAACAAGGAGAAAAAGGACAGCTACGATAGAATTGAGCTGATGACAGGTTGGATGTCTCTTTGCCCAGCCTAATAACTGGGACCAGGACTGACAGAAAATGAGTGGAAGTGTCACAAACGTACCGGCCTCTTCCGCTAACAGTTGACCGTAAGCTAACAGCAATGCACACCACCTTGCGGATGTAGCCAGCTCATTCTTTTCCAACAGCCTCGCGCGTGGCACGTGTTGATTGACATAGTGTCAGTTCCAGCTTGTGCGCGTCTTCGGCAAAATTTCCACGCTCGGGGAGATGCTGTTCTCCGTACTTGCCGGTATGCGGGCTCTCTCACGCGCTTCTCTCTCTCTAGTGACCAGGGGTAGTGCTGAAGGAGGCATTGACCCGATTCTCATTTGATCGCGCGTAAAGCAGACGATACTATGGCATGCATTCGTCCATCAGGGGGGTGGAGGGGGATTACTGTGTTTCATTACATTAATCGTATTTTCTTTTTAAAATAATCTTCTTCGTGGTGGATTCCGTACTTAGTACATGAATTACGATTCACATATTTGTGATTAATCGACAGAAGTGCCGAAAATGAACGCAAGGGGGCTGTAAGGATACGGACAGCTGTCAGGATACGGTGCTGCTGTTAGTGTAGGGGGCCCATGAACGTCCGTGACTGAGTAAAGGGTAGCAGGGTGTGAGCGGAACGGGAGGCTGGGAAAGGTGGAGTTTGAGTGACGGAGAAATGATGGACATTGTCATCGGATGTATTTTTCGCTTTTATGTTGTTGTTGTTTTTCCCTGTCTCAACTTTCGTACCCTCAGTGCTATTACTTCCACAGAGCTCATTCTGCTTCTCCCATACACAGACATTGGCGCCGTGGCAGCCAAAGTGTTGGCAGTCTACAGAGGACATCAAATTGTCATAAGGCTACCGACCAGAGGAGACACTGCGCCGTTGCTACATCATTTAGTTAGCATTCAGTGGTCTTGTTCTGATCCAACGTGAACACAATACCAGCTACTAAGCCCCCAGCTGATGAGATGAACTGCATATTTGAGGAGCCAGCGTGAGTGAGGGATCACCTTCTGAACGACCCCATTACGTCCATCCATCCAATGTCAGTTCCAATCATGTTTTCGATGCCGAACACTGACGAGCTAATATAGAGAGACTCAAAACTCAGGTGATTTCTCCAGATCTTGCTGCTGCGTACATGTGTCGGGTACAGGGTACATGAGCAAGCTTGGACCAACATCTTTTAAGAGATGTCTCCTTGTTTGTTCTGTGCGTTTAGTGTTGCCATTTTTTGCTAAATGATTTTAGTAATTTGGTCTCTTGAGCAGCATGCATTTGGAGTGATAGACGTGTAATTATTTCATTATAGAAACAGAGTTACCTCCCACTTGTTTGCTGAAAACTCAGGTCACCAAGATGACAGGGTCTGGAGGACCAAGCATTTGGAGCTTTATTTAAAAGAGAAAAAAACTAATCAAAACGAGTCTGATGATAGAAAAAATGTGTTGGAGATCCATTCTGATGAGAGTTTGCGACAGCGCTGTACTTTTCTTCGCTTTCTAGAGTAATGTATACTTAATTTGTATTCTTTATCATTCCAGTCCTTTTCAGCGTTTTAAAAAATGTACCTTCTTTTTCATACAATGACCTGGCTTTATCATCTTCAAAATCAGATGGCCAGAGAAGATCAACAATGAAGATCTGTGGAAGCAAGCAGGACAGGAACCAGTGGCCAAGCAAATTCTGCGGAGGAAGTGGGGCTGGACTGGACACACTCTCAGGAAGCCAGCATCCAGCACCACACACCATGCCCTGACATGGAACCCGCAGGGGAAAAGGAAGAGAGGCCGACCTCGCAGCAGCTGGAGGCGAGACACTGAGGCAGAGATAAAGAGGCATGGGACCAACTGGACAGGCATTCAGCGAGCAGCCCAGAACCGAGTGCGATGGTGGGGTGTTGTTGATGGCCTATGCTCACCCTTGAGCTATGGGCCTAAGTAAGTAAGTAAGCTTGCTTTATAATGCATTCGTTAAACATGCTTGAAGCATCATTGCGACTATAATCCACAAAATTAATGGCACGA
>CM031608.1:37307602-37332602 GCA_018398815.1 Conus ventricosus | reverse complement strand
AAAGAAAACATAATTCATAGTCTTCCCCTTAGCTGACGTCACATTTTAGGCCTTTTTCACTCACAGGTGACCCCATCTTTAAGCCCACTCCTTTGATTTTAATCTGTCTGCTTAGAACTTTTGATGACTGCATGAAAGAAAACGAGGAGAATCAACTTTCAGACACATTTAAAAAAAAGTTATCAACACAATCTAATTATGCCACTCTGTGAATACGCGACTCCTGAAGCAAGACCTTGGCGCACTCATTTTATGGTGTGCAGTCTGCAGTGCAGTGCACGTGACTAGCTCGTCAAAGCGCTTGGTATCGGCAGGTTTATGGGGATTGTCGATGGACCAGCGTGATAGGGCAGAAAGGGACGCTTTTTCACTTTGGCTCTCCGACCAAACATTTGTTATCGTTAGAAAACAGCTTAGTGGGTAGTGTCTTGCTTGTGTTGGATCAGAACGGGGAACCACTGAACACCACTGAGAAGACTTAGCAACGGTGCAGTGTCTCCTTTGGTCACTCGCTTTATGGCGACTCGATGCTGATTGGTTCCTGTTGAAAGCCAGTACTTGGGCTGCCACGGCACAAACCTAGGTGAGTTTATGTGTGGGAGAGCCAGAATGAACAGTATGGGGTAAAGCTACTAGTTGGGAAAGGTAGATCGGAAGAGCAAAGGAAGGAAAGGGCGGGGGTTGGGGGTGGGTGGGTGAGGGTGGGTGGGGGGGTAGACGGAGAATGAGACAGAGCCAAAAAATAATCGATAGATACGCGTGTTGGTAACGTTCCTCATTCCTCCATTGACCTGACTGCTTCCTTCCCATCATCCCCTCCTGATCCCACCGCTCCACCTTGTCTATAGTCACGGATGGTTTTGACACTTCAACCCATTTTCTTTAATTTTCGGTACCAGTCGCTAGCCTTAGTAAAGAGAACCCCTACCGACTACCATCCCAGAGAACAGGGAAATGCCGCTTCTGGCTCACCTTCGCCCTCAACCAGTTTTCGGGCGAAAGTGACCCAGAAGCGGCATTTCCCTGTTCTCTGACAAGTAAGACTTCAATAACCAAAAAATAACGATTATCTACAAACAAACATACTGTGTAGGGTTATCTGTTTTCAATACTAATTTACTAAACTTTTCAGATTTCAGTTTTTGTTTAATCCTGTGTTTTTCCTGGTCATTTTCAATAACATCATTTTCACGCAAACATTCTTCAAATGAGTCTCTGTCTTTCATGTGAAATAACATACAGTCTTTAACTGTTCTCTAAAGTCTTTTAAAACTGAGTTATATTTTTGGCATAAAATCCACACACTTATCCCAGCATGTCTTCCACTGAAAGCAAGTTTTGATAAAGTGTTTCTCTTTTTAACTATGTCTTTTTCTGCTGAACAGTCATCTATAATAAATAGTGTCTGCGTTCCTTCAAACAGTCTATAAAACTGTTCTAAACACTCACTCAGTTTATTGCTAGGATCAACTAAATATATGTCATTATCTGTCCATATAAACCTTCTATTATGATATGCTTTGTTCCATTTAAGTGTTGGACAGAAAACCACAATATGATTAAAATTATAACGATAAACTGTTTGTAACAGGTTGAGGATAAATATTGTTTTTCCACAACCAGTTTGCCCACAAATCAATGAGCAATGAGGAGTTTTTGTCATAAAGTTTAACTGCTCCATAGTTTTATAACAGAATTTAATCTAATCCAGTTATTATTTTT
This sequence comes from Conus ventricosus, assembly GCA_018398815.1. Lineage (NCBI taxonomy): Eukaryota > Metazoa > Mollusca > Gastropoda > Neogastropoda > Conidae > Conus > Conus ventricosus. The sequence continues at coordinate 37,330,880 of CM031608.1, read as the reverse complement.
ATCATACTCTCTGTTAAATCTTGTTCAGTATAATAAAACCCTACGAGGCTTAAATGTGTAAGATTAATCCAATTCAGTTCTGTAAGATTGTTTCTATTTAGACTAATATTGATTTTTTGTTGCTTGTTGTTATGACCTTAATATCCTCGCCATTGTGAAGAATGACGACGGTAACTTTAAGTTTTTCAACGTCTAAGTTTTGCCAGCTAATTAGAATTCCCCTTTAGAAGGACGTCACTAATGCCCACAACCCCATCCATCTCCTTATCTTTTAAGACAGAAATTTCAAATATCATTGTGAACGTGTCTCCTAATTTCATTTGCGGAATGAACTGTAATTTTGTAGAAGCATCTTTCAAAACTGATTCTCTTCTGTGGAGGATGTACTGCTTTTTCCCATACGGCGTTATTTCAATTTCTTTCCGACTATTGTCGTCCGGCATAAGACTTACATGTAAAGGGCCAGAGTTGAATGCTTTTCTGAAACTTTTTTGACGGCTAAAATATGTAAATGGGCTTATGAATTCAAATTTTATTTCCCATTCTAAATATGGTTCTAAGTGCCATTTGAGGTCAGGTTTTCGAACTATTTTATATTCATACTGACCAACATTATTTGCTTCTAGATTGCGCAGCTGTTCTAGTTTAGGAAACTTTTTACTGTCGCCAACCTCTTTGCGTTTATAATCACCATCTTTAGTGTACTCAAAACCATACAAAGCGCCTATCTCACCGTTCTGTTCAAAGTCCGCAACGTCTGCAAGGTCTTTTAATTCTAAGGTTATACACCTCACAGGCGCTAATGTAACTCCTGGTTCTTCTGGCCCACGCGACATTATTTTTAGTAACGTATTATTTTATTTCCAAAACAATGTGCAGGTTATCACATTTTACAACTTTCCCTGCTTTGTCTGCAATTTTTATATTAAATGATCCAACCCTCCCACAAACTAATCTTTTAAACTGTAAATTAGGAATTGTATAATTTCATAATCGCAATATGCAGCTTTCCCTGATGGAAGAGCTCTTAAAACAGTTGAGGGCCTTCCATCATATAAGTTTTCATCAGTGCTTAGCTCATCCAAATGAACATAGAGTAATGAATGTAATGCAAGATCGAGCGGGCTTTCCCCCTCATAAGTAGTTTTGGTTGGTGTAACTCTAAATATATAATTGTTAGCTGTAAAGCCTAACATTTTAGCTAGTTCTTTATCAAAATAGTAACCTACTTCTTCTTCAGGCTTGAATGTTAACATTGTTTTTAGATTCGCATTGTTAAGTTTGAGAGTAATGTCGAAGTTACTCATTGCTTCTTTTAGTGAGCAAAACCCGTAATAACCATCAGCTATTGTAACTGGCTAACTAATGTTCCTGCATTATCAATTTTTTGAATCTTATTATTCTTCCTGGATTCACTTATTTTAAACCATACGACTTTGTAGAATATTTCATGGAGCGCGAACCGTTCTGGTTCCGCAATTGTTATTAATAGCATGTTCTAAAAACGAAGGACTGTCTTGGGTTGTATTGTTACAAACATTTTTTAAAACAAATTAAAAATGAGTGCATTCAAATATACTGGTGCAAAATATTCTGTTGGGCCGCACTACAATCTTAAAAATATAGCAACTGATACTCTTGACATTGCTGTGACCCAGACTGCCTCTTTTCATAAAAAGGTGAGTACTCCATTGAAGAGCTATCTTAACCCCCCTATTGAAAACGAGCACATCCAGAAAGCGTGGTTTAGTCATCCGATGCAGTTTTATCAGAACCAGTTAAACTTTGCTGTGTCTTGTGCATCAACTGGTGTGGAGTGTCGTATGCTGATCATTTAAATCACCATGATCCTTTGGTGAGGTCAGTGTACAGATTTCATTTCTATTACACCTTTAGACGTATTTTGACTGAACTGCAAGCACCATTACCGAATGACAAATCGTTTAATCCATTCAGCAACAGAATAGACATGAAGGGTTTTGAAAGGATCTGTAACGAATTCATATTAACATCAAGACAGGCTTTAGACAAAAGTTGGATCATAATCATGGCCTAGGCGTCATTTATTTTCAGGGCACGCACAGAAAGTATAACTATGACCGGCGTTCTCCTTTCAAAATTGTTCAGCCCTGGTCCCCTAGAGCAAGAGCATAAAACAGCATGGACAACATTTATCTTAGAACACTTCTAAGGGCCTAACTAGGGCGGGAATAGAACGAATAAACGACTCTATTCGTACTTACGTTTGGTGTTTGCTAGGGGCGCAAGCACAGGCAAGATCGAGCATAACTGATCCTTCTACTGGCTTTGACGCACAAAAACAATACTTAGCAAATTTAGAGGACGCCATTAATTTCCCTACAGTTGATTTACCTTCAAGTATTGAAAGGTACCAACATGTTTTAACAATACGCAAGATCGAAAGTAGACTTTGCTGTTGGCACTGGTTTATACATGCTGCCTTCTGACCTCAGACTCCAGGTGGGGAATAATAATAAACTATAATAATGAAATTCTTATAGCAGGCAATGAACAGAAGTTGGGAAAAACGACATAAATTCTGAGCCAGTAAATTACAAACAATAAAAGAACACCCAAGTTTAAAGTATTCCAATCCCCAAGTCCAACCCCCAAAGCCATTGAAGACTCAGCAAAGCTCGCGACTCTGTTCGCGATGACCATAAATATGAAAAGACAGCGCTTGTTCTTGGATTAACTGGCATAGGATTACTTGGTCTTTATCTTACTAAATAGTAACCCAACTATTACGAGAACTAATGTCCATAAGTGCTCGGCCATAAACCAACTACTTTGCTTGCAGTAGACAAAAGCCAGCTGACAATACTCCCCAATATTCCTGGTAAAGCGTCCACGGCTTTACCAGCTAATTTTTTTAAATAAATTCGCAAGATGATCAAGCTGTTTTTTTACCCATGATTTATCAGGTGGAGGCGATGGCGCGGAGGTACTGAACTTTGGCCACCGCCGCCTGTAATAGCCATTACCAGTGTATTTATTGCAAATCCTAAGGCAGTTATAACGCTTGCTAATGTGACGCCTTGCTCTCAAAACAGCGTTTTTATTCGTTCTGCTAGCGTTGTGTCTTCATATAAAATTTTTCGGATAGTTTTCTCTTATTCTATTCACTTGATTTTCGTAATTGGTCTCGGTTAGTAGTTAGCGCTTCTAGTCTTGCTGATCTTTCTTGTTCAAGATCTTTTAGTCTTTGGGTTATTCTTTCTTTAATATCATGCCTAATCGGCGTCATCACCCTCAACGAGTTTTTCTTTTTCTCTTCTTATATGCCCATCTAGTTCACCTAGTTTTTGCTAAATTGTTTTTTTAATTCGCCTCTGATGGTTCTTAAAGCACGATCAAGGGCCGCTATTTCCCGCAGGTAGCGGCGAGTCGGTATAGTCTTTAACGCTGGTTTCTTCTGAAAAACTGGTTTTCTGTTTCTATTGCATTTATTAATTCGTCTGCCGATGATTTAATTCTTTAAGTTCCATGTTTTGCTTTTGGTTTTATCTGTCGGGAGTTCTTGTAGTGTGTTTTGAAGTTTAGCAACTGCATCCCCATCTAATTTTGGTCTAACAAGACCAAGGCGATTTTTGATCTTTTACACTAAGTCTTTGTATAATTGTACTCTTGGCAAAAAAAACTTTGATGGGTCTGGTTTTTAGTTGTAAGCCGAACAGATTCTCCTTGATCGCCCCTTACAAACAAATGACCATCTTCTAATTTAAAATCATTTGGGCCCTATAAATTCGGGAGGTTCTTGGCCTAACTTTGTAAAATGCCCGACTGTACTTTCTGTTAATTCACGCCGCATTGAGAGCGCTGAGCGATGCTGTGCAAAGGGAATCATTTCACTCATTCGTCTCCAGGATCAAAAACATCATAATCTTCTTCGCCTTCAATTCCTGCCATGTTTTTAAATAATTAACTTTTATTTGTTTAAAAAAAAAATGTCACAAGCATATGGCTCGTTCTTGACCCGTATAGAAAGCTGAAAAAACCCCTTTGGCGTGCAGGGAAATAAAGGGAAATATTACTGTTCCAAATAATCCATCTACTATTGATGCAGATCAAATTCTTACTGTTAGATTTCCAGACCTAGGAGGGGAAATTGATTTGATCGTGCCAGGCTCTGCACGGCTTCTTTTAAAATAGAACTCGCTTCAACAACAGCCCAAACCAGAACAGTTGTCCAGAATTTGGGACGGGCAATCGTTAAAAAATTTCTGTAAAACTTGGGGGGCAAGAAGTATTTTCTTTAAACAATGAAAGACTTATTTTAACCTATTGATCTATGGCTAACCGCGAATGAAAGGGAAGATCTTGCTTTTCAAGGAATCGGAAAATGAAGAACACTAAAACTTAGAATAGGCGCCGAACTCGCCTCAGGTGCTAAAAGCAGCAAAAAGGCTTTGCTGTAAGTTATGCGTATGGTAATCGTTTTTTCCATTCCCCTAGATTTTGAGTTGTTAAAAGCGCATGCCCCATACTTTCAAGGAGCATTAAAAGACAGATTTGTCATATGAACTAACTTTTAATGAATAAAAACGTGTTATCAAATCAACAGACACCGAAGCAAAGTACAGCTTTTCTGACATCTCGTTAGAGTTTGACTTTTTTTAGCAACTCTGATTTAGCAAGGCTGATTGGGGATCAATATAAGTTCAAATTAGCAATATATTACGAAAACGTGCGTCATCATTCAAACATATCCTAAAAGCAGGGCAGACGCTATATGGAATTTTAGTTTTAGTGTCGCAGTAAAATCGTTTAAAGGTATTTTATTGCTGTGTGAAGATGAAGAACCATTCGCAAGAGCAAGTGAAAAGGTTTTTAATCCAAAAATAACGAAAGTACAATGTACAATTGAGGGCAGTCCTAACCAAATTTTATGCTAGCGGACTTAGCCCTTTTATCATCATTTTGACGAAATAAGAAAATTGTTTGGGGTGGGAGGGTAGAAGCCCAACAGCAGACCTTGCGTCTAAAGATCTACACCTTCAAGTGTTAGGTTTGATATTATTTAACATCAAAATAGGGTTTAAATGGATTGCCCTAAGGAAACAGAGGATAATCAGTTGCATAGAATGGGAGAGAGGTTAAAGACGTAAACTTTCCCAAATTGAGAAAGAAAAAGAACTGATAAACCGCTTAATGTACATTTGTTTTTATTAATTGATGCACAGTGAATTTTGAGATAGCAGATTAAAAATATGTACTATACTAAATTTTTTTTCATTTTATAAAAAGCATGTCTGTTCAGGTTTATCCAAATGTGCCTACAGCACCGGAGATGCCAAAGAAAGAGATAGAAAAAACCCCAGCATAAAAAAACCTTCAGATTAACAAACATTACACAAATGCAACAAAAACTAGAGCAGGACCTTTCAAAATACAGCAAAACCAAACGAAGGTATTCTGCTGTCTTTAATGCTGTTACCATGTTAATACTGGAGCATCGACTATAAGTGCCCTATCAGCAGGAACAGTGGGAGGTCTCTTAGCAACAGGCGTAGGGGCGCCCGCAGCTTTACCTCTAGGCGGTTTGTCTTTAGCTCTCGGCCTGGTTCATTAGCTGTAGGTGCGCTACAAAAAAATAAAAACAAACTCCAAAAGCACACAGTTATGGTTCAACTAATAACAGCTAAACTTAGTTTTCCCTTTAAGCTTACAATAAATAAAGCACTAGCTGACTCAAACATCACGGATGAAAAATTTAATCGTTTACAGGCCGATTTTGATGACTACAAAAGACAAAAGTTTGATCTTCAAAGAAAGGCGGGACAAGTTTTTCTCAACAGCCAGACCCCGAGCAGATAAAAAGGGAAAGCTTTTAAAAAAAATAAACGAAACATAAACTCTGTTCAAACAGCTCACATAACAACCCAAAAGGTGTTTATACTTTAGTTTATGAGTCCAAGCACAAAAAGACCGTTGATATTGATTCTGATTAATTATTTTTTTTTTAAATTTTAAAAAAATATTTTGAGTTAGAAAAGAAACTCAACATGGCTAAGATATATGAAGGGCAAACGAATTGTTTTGAAGGAATGCTTGAGAGAGAGCGTTTATCAAGAGCACTGAATATATTGATTTAGAAGTCATTGATCCAGCAAACGTACAGGCAAGTGTTGTCATGCTATTTCTCAAGTTCCAGGTAAACTAACAATAGACCCGCCAGTTAAAGTAATGTTAGCTGTTTTAATTGACTATGTAACAATAAATGAAGAAAATCAAAAAGTCGGTTTTCGACTAAACAGCAGACTATTCTTTCTCATAATGACTTAAAAACCCGGTTGGGCAGACGAACTGCTTACACAGTTTGACGCTGCCGCTGAAGAACCAAAATGAGAGGCTCTGGTGGTCAGAGGGCGAAGTTTTAGAGATTAGATTAAAACAGGCTAAGTATGCACCGATTTTTGGCAAGTCTTACATTCCACTACCTCCAGCATTAGTTCAAAAAGAGCAGTTCTAAACATAAAGAATACAACAACAAATGTTTTATGTGGTGTGTTCTTGCAAGGTGCAAATTACGCCCGCAAAACGCAGAGAGAGTGTCTAACTATCACCCTTACATCAATGATCTTAACTTTAGTGGGGGGTCCTTTCCTGTTAGTGTAGACCAAATTGATCAGTTTGAAGAACAAAACAAAACCCAAAAAACTGTTAATGTATACACATGGGATGAGGAAACAAATTTGGGGCCAATTAAAGTGTCCCCAAAAACAGTCCAACAATAGGCGACCAGACAAAAATCATGTTGACTTACTACTGAATGTTTTCACCAGCGGGGGGTACCGCATTACACATTTAAAACGCACAATGAGTAGATTAATTGCGGCCCTACTTCAAAGCATTACCATAAACAAGAATTCTGCAGAAAATGTTTAACAAGAATTCCATCTGTGCAAGCCGGGGAGTGAACATATAAAACATTGTAAAAAATTCTGTAGATTGTAATACAGAACTAATTACGCCCCCACCTGGATCTAAAGTTAGTTTTAAGAACTGGAAAAAACTGCAACATTCTCCATACGTAGTTAACGCAGACTTCGAGTCCTTATTTTTTCCTTATGAAAGGGGCCCGCGCCACAAAAACTTCGAAAAACGGGCTTAATGATAATCATCAAATTGTTTATTTGCTTTCATCGTTGTCAGGTCGGATGGCGTTCATTCAAAGCCAAAATTATATAGAGGCCAAATGCTGCAGAATACTTCTTAGAACGCATGCAGCAAGTGCGCAATGACTGTTCTAATAATCTAAACTTTTCTGAAATCATAATGACACCTGAAGACCAACAACAGTAGACTCAGCCACACCCTTGTTGGATTTGCGGTTTAGGTCTCTCATCAGGGGCAGAGAATCCGACAGTAAGAGACCATGATCACATTAGCGGAAAGTTCAGAGGACGGCGCATAACAAATGCAATCTTCAACTAAAGTTTGATCCTAAGACATGGAAGCTGCCCATCTTTTTTCATAACTTGCGGGTTACGACTCTCATCTTATAATAAAGCAGTAGACGATGCTTTAGGGTGTCATGCATTGCACAGTCATCAGAAAAGTACATGTGCTTTTAAACTGAATAACATGTCTTTTTATGACTCTATGCAGCACAGATGGGATCATTAGAGTCACTAGCTATTCCTTAAAGTCCTGCCCAATAACGGAAGAAATTTTGACCCAACTCTCGTTAGAAAGGGCGTTTACCCTTATGAGTACATGAACAGTTTGGAACGGTTGACGAAGATACACTCCACCTAAAAGGGGCGTTTTTTTTCTAGTCTTAGAGGAAAGGACATCAGTGATTCTGATTACCAGCATGCTCAAGATCGTGGCAAGTTAGAGTGTAAAACAATGGGGGACTATCATGATTCATACTTTAATGCTGACTTTTGTTTGTTGGCAGACGTCTTTGAAAACTATAGAAAGACCTGCATGAAACATTATAGCCTGGATCCTGCGCATTACATTTCTGCGCCCGGATGAGTTGGGACGCTTCTTAAAGTTTACTGGGTACAGATTGATTTATTGTCTGGGCCTACCAAGATCCAGATGATTGAAAAAAGGATTGCGTGGAGGGAAATTTGTATGGCGTCGCATCATTACTGTAAAGCAAACAACAAAAACTTGGACGGCTATGATCCGAGTAAAAAGTCTAACTATCTCATGTATTTAGATGCAAACAATCTGTATGGTTGGGCTATGGCGCAATCACTTCCATTACGCAACTTTAAAATGTACACAGGTACAAATAATATTCAAAAGGCATTAAAGTGGTTGGGCAGTTTAACGCCTAATCAGCAGCGTGGTTTCATTCTAGAAGTTGACTTAGAATATCCTCAGGAACTCCATGACCTGCATAATGACTATCCATTAGCAGCAGAAAGTCTAAAGATGGATCCAAGAGAACCGCCTAAACTTGTGCCTAATCTTCGGGGCAAAAAAAATTATGTCTGCCATTACAGACTTCTACAATTTTATTTAAGGCATGGTTTAAAGTTAACAGCTGTCCATCGTATAATTGCTTTCGATCAAGAACAGTTCATGAAACCATACATCATGAAGAACACTGATCTCAGAACTAAATCCACAGATGCTTCAGAAAAAGACTTTTTCAAGCTGATGAACAACAGCTGTTTTGGAAAGACTATGGAGAATCCGCACAAGCGTAAAGATGTTAGATTGGTCACCAGAGAGAACGAAGCAATTAAGCTAACTTCAAAACCTAATTATCAGGACTTCAGAAGATTTCATGATCAGCTTTTTGGCATAATGATGAAGAAAAAGAAAGTCAAATTGGACAAACCTGTATTTATTGGGTTTACTGTTTTAGAATTATCAAAGCTTTTGATGTTAGAATTTCTTTATGACTACTTTAAGCCCTCGTATCCTGAGTCCAGAGTACTTTACACAGATACAGATAGTTTTGTTATAGATATCCCTACTGAAGACATCTATAAAGACATGGAAACCGAAGTGGCTAAAGAGCATGCAGGATGGTATGATACATCCGATTACCCTAAAGACTCGCCTTTACATTCAATTACTAACAAGAAGGTTTTAGGAAAGATGAAGGATGAATTATCTGGAAAGGTGATTAAGGAGTATGTGGGGTTAAGGTCAAAATGTACAGTATTTCGAGCCAGGAGAAAATCATTAAAAAAGCAAAGGGAATATCTCGCAGCGTTGTGCAGCAAACATATCACATGACAACTACAAAGAAGCATTTTTTGGGGCAATAAGACTTTTCATCATGACAACGTAAAAACTGCGATCTAATCTACATGAGATAAAACCAAACAGTTGTAACAAAGAAGTCGTTAGATAGAAACAAACACAAACGAGTATTTGTTAATCCAGAGTTTTCATATGCAATCGGGCATGGAGAACCGAAAATTTAATTTAAAGCGGAACGGTGCCTGGCGGGATTATCTGCAGTTCTTCCTTCACAAAAGACTTTGAGGGGTGGCTGTTTTGTTGATTCAGTTTCTCGTAAATAATACACGGGGGATTCATCTTTACAATTCTTTTTATTTCATATGGGTCAACACTCCAAACTGGATCGGTTGCCTGATGCGAGTGTCCCCTTCTGCTTCCCCGGTAAATAAAGGTACCTTACTTTCAATCCAATGGTAATAGTTTGCTGGATGAAGCCTCTCCTTCAGCAACATTTATTGTTTTTCTTTTGATTGCTTGTACTGGCTTTACCCCTTTAAATTTTTTCATTATTCATTGCGCGCAAAACTGAGGGCAGTCTTCTAACCCATTCTGTGTTGCGAGAATTGTCAATCAGCTCTCTGTGATACTGGTAGGGAAAAAGTCTTTCAGATAACTGTTTGTTAAAGTTTTCAACTAAAGCCTGTGATCTGTAAACTCCTGGAATGCCTCTTCTAATGTAACTCTGTGTTTTAACAAAATTGATTCACTTGGCCTTTAAATTCTTTTCCATCTCAACTTGAATCATGCGAGGGTAAGTTAAGGGCCTCGTTGGTATATCAGTTGTATGGCAACGCAACAGCAGAAGCACTCTTTTGTGTTAATGGTTCCGCATCTTTATATCTTAAGCTATATCAATGACTGTGAGTGCGTACTTAAATCTTTTTCGTCTAATCCTATCAGGGGTAAATATAGAGGTCCATTTGATGGGTGTCGTTGGGTATTGTATTCACAAAGTGTGGTCTCTGTATTCGTCTAGGGGCAGGTAAATAATTTGCCAAATCGTTGTTTAGATAACCATTCCTTCGCTGTTTGTTCACTAACCCCAGCTGCTTGGCTTAGCTTTTGTATTGCTGTGTTTACCCTTCCAATATCCTTTTGGCGAAATAATAGATTTTGTTCATTTTTTTATTCACCCAATTTTAAATGTGCAACAAAATACACGACGGTCATGCGACGACAAAAAACCCCGATTTCTTGTCTTTTGTTTTTCTGATGGTTGATAAAAGTCACTGAATTTTGGTGGGGGCAATGTCTGGACCGGTTTGCCTGTTACTAGATAATATTCTTTTATTGTTGGTCAACATTTTTAATGTTGAAAGCTGCATCCCCCTGTTCTTTCCGGGTTCATTAATAAAATCTAACTGCTCAAGTCTCTGCCTTATAGGCGTCTTGTGCAGCTGCTATTGCTCCATAGCTTTGTTATGCCTTTTTCCTCTCGCCGTCATTCCCCAGTTTACTAAATGCAAAATTACTGCGCTAAAAGCAAGCGCTTTTCCCCACAGCGCCGCCTATCATTATTGCGAGTGAAGCCATTTTTTATAAATGTATTTTTTCTTACATATTTATTTTGTCTGGAATTATTCCTTGCTTAACTAGAAAATCTTTCGTGGAAAACGAAGCTGCAATGTTTAGCAACAGCTTGCTGAATCCTCAAAGTCTAGTTTACCAAGATCTGCTGGTTTAATTCTTAACAAGCTTTTACCAAGCATTGAGTATCCTACACTTAGACCTCCAATAACAGCAGAAGGGTATACAAGGTTGGCAATATTTTTTTTCGGTGCTCATTTTTTAAAATAAAATAATTAAAATTTAATAAAAAACATAAAACAGTGATGATCTACTACAGCTACAGGGGGCCTAAACCTTCCTGAACTTATGAATGACCAAGTTGATGATAAAAAGCTTTATCCCCAAAAAGGAGAGGCTGTATTCTTTGGCAGATGGGGAAAACAAAACAGTTCCTCGGAACTGAATTCGCATTGAACAGATTCAACAGATGTCGCCGCCAAGACATTTTAAAGTATCATAACAGGGATGAAGCCAGCGTGGGGTCTAGAATGGGAAAAAGTGTGGGGCAAACGGTTCTTAGTTTGTACACTAAACTAGTCAGTAGATTTGCTCCCATTGATCTGAACAAGACTTACGTATGATTTAACGCAAGATCCAGTTTAACAAAGACATTAGAGTCTCTAGGGTGTGATTTATATTACAGAAATTTTGGGAAAATTGTTATCGCCGTTAATATGGGATTAATTACTTTTAATCATATAGATTTTATTTCCCTTCAAAATGAACGAGTCGGGGAAAAACATCAAAAATCAGAAACAGGTGGGAGAAAGTACCAAGCCAGAAAATCAGCAGAAAAAAATGAAACCCGGTGGGGACCCCGTGAAAAGAATCCTCATCCCGGGCGTGTTAAAGCAGGAAAAAAATTAGCAGAGGGAACGACAAAAAAAATTAATGTTACAGAATATAATCATCATGAAAACATAACGCCCGGCGCCGAACAAGTTGGTTCAATGCAGCTATAAAAACTTAGTGTCAAGACCTACGCACCAAAGTCTTCTGGAATATTGACTTAAAATGTTGCATTTTGGGCATTGTGCTGTTGGGGCAGTTATTCTGTTATAAATTTTCAATGGCGGCCGAACAAAGCAATAAAAATCTGAACACTAAATATAGAAAAAGACAACAGCACGCCAAAACCGCATACAAACATCATTTTGATCATTTGAAATGTAATATATTTTAAGAACTTAATTTTAAATTTTTTTTAAAAAAAATGTCATGGGTATTATAAATGATAAAGTCAATAATAAGACTGGAGTCTATAAAAGATTTCCATAGACCAATTGTAATCAATGCGGTTGCTTCGGTTGTAGAAATTCATTAAATCTATGCAAGAGAACGTGAGCAAGACATCCTCAACGATGACGTGTTTTTGAGGCGTGTGTGTACTTATATGGACATCCTGCTATTTAAGATAAAAACATTAGAACGTATTTTTTGGATTAATTATAAGATAACTGAATAAGACCTTGGTTGTACTTAAAGGACGACTTAATCAAGAACTTGATCAAGAAAATTATTAAGAACTTACTTAAGAACTTGATCAAGAACTTATTAAGAACCTGGGGCGACTTATAATTAAAAACTTAAAGTAATTAAGTAAACTTGTGGATAACTTAAGGATGACCCTTAAAGACAACTTGAGTAAGAACTTACTTTGGAGTAAAATTAAGTTAAAAAAATTAGAAGGAACTTGAGTGTGTGCATGCGTGGGGTAGGACAAAACAAACAACCCAAAAACAAAAAACAACAAACACACAATAAACAGTCCAGGGGTGGGGTGGAGGGAGTGCGTGCGTGGGGTAGGCCAAAACACACAAACACCAACAAACAAAAAGAAGTGGAACTACCAGGCTGTGTCCCGGCGCAACCTCAATCAACCCAAGTGATCACATAGGGTCGTTTGGCCTAGTTTGCGCTGAGCTTTGCTGGTGCTTTCCGCGCTTTGTAGTCAAGCGATCACATAGGGTCGTTTTACCTAGTTTGCCACCGAGCTTTGCAGGTGCTGACGTCATTGGCGGCAAGCGATCAAATAGGGTTGTTTGGCCCTAGTTTGCTCTGCTCCTCTTTTCTCAACAGGTTGCAACTTGCTTTGCAGGTTACAGCAATTACTGCTGTAGCCAGCTTTTATGGCGGCTCTTTAAACGCCAGTAGTGTACATCCGTCATTGTATATTTGGAGCATTTATATGAAGATAGTGCCGGCCACACACTACTCCTCTCCATACTGGTAGATGTACTAAAGGGCTGCCTAGCCCTATCTAGTTTTGCCAGAACCCCCGAAAATCGCCATCCAGTTTTCATAAAGGGGACACTTGAAAGGCAGATGAACTGGTTAGAATTAGAAAAGTAGAAAAGTATACACATCTTAATACACAGACAGCTTGCCACATAAACACTGAATCTGTAGTTAACAATCAATCAAGTCTAATACAAATGAGAAATTTTTACTTGGGAGGAACAGCAAAAATGTTTCAAATATAAGTTTTTTTTGCATACGAATCAGCAGTGTTTACCTCCGCCCTTTAAAAAATGAACGCCATGTTTTTTAAACATGGCTTTAGCTGTCTCAAACCAGCTCCCAACAATCAAGCGTGATGGTTTGTTTTGCTTCGGCCGACTTTCGAACAATCTCATCGATAGCCCAACACGTATTAAAACTAGCTGTATCTTTGTCAAAAATATTGTCTTCACAAGCCAACAAAACCCTTTTAAAATACACAATTTTTGTTCTTCGGTAAACCGGTTATTAAAAAAACACACCCACGCACAGTAAACCCTCCGCTCGTCTGACTGTCAGCGAAAGAATGTGTGGGTTACCTAGTCATGTGAGCGCCCGGAAGCATACGCTTAACTCGATGATTGGCCAGGCTGTAAGAGCGCCCCCAAGCGGGCAGTGTTGGCTGATGTCATATGTTGTAACCGGGCAGGCTGGGTGGGAAGGAGTGGGGGTGGGGAGTAAGTGCAGCAGTATTGATTTTTTTGGCCGGAGGCACACCTGCAATGTAGACAGGGAGCACGCCGCCGTAGGTGAGGGTATGCCACTGTAAACCAGGGACACATTTTTTTAAATAGTGTGTGTGTGTGTGTGTGTGTGTGTGTGTGTGTGTGTGTGTGTGTGTGTGTGTGTGTGTGTGTGTGTGTGTGTGTGCACGCGTGCTTGCGTTCATGCGTTTGCACGTGTGTGTGCGTGTGTGTGTGCTGTGCATGTGTGAGTGTGTGTGCGACGTATTTTGTGAAACGCAAAATACGTATGCCTATGGCCCCGTGTCTAAATGAAAATATCACAAAGAATCCTTCGCCACACGGTCAGGTTACGCCAGCCCTACCTTATGGCGCCATAATTACAGGTCATAGGATCCGTCCAGGGTACTGCCTGCCACAAACCCCAAGCCCTCTAATTAGGGGTGTTCGCACAGTGTCTCAGCTAAGTTTTAGTTTGGTGACTGTCTCTGCAAAAATGATAGTATTGAAAATGACTGTCTGCGCGAAAATGATGTTATTGATAATGATCAGAAAAACGCGGAAAACTGAAATCTGAAAAGTTTAGTAAATTAGTATTGAAAACGGATAACCCTGCACAGTATGTTTGTTTGTAGGGTCGTTATTTTTTTGGTTATTAAAGTCATGCTTAGTAGAGAACTGTATTATGCCGCTTCTAGGTCACTTTCGCCCGAAAACTGGTTTGAGGGCGGAAGTGAGTTAGAAGCGGCATAATACAGTTCTCTATCCCCGTTCCGTCGTAACAGTCCTGCTCTGCTTGTTCACAGCCGTTCAGAAACCACAGGAACGAAGCCCAAACAGTCAGCCACGGACGTGCCAGCAGCCTAATGATGTTTGCTTCGGCGCCAGACAGGGGAAATCATTAGTGTTAGAATACCGAGGGAGACAGTCAGTCGTCTCCCTGGTCAATTATGACACTGACTTTGGTTGTATACAGACATCGTCTATGGGCACTTAGGGACGTCAAAACTCCACGTTGCCGATAACCCGCCTTCATTGCTAAAATAATGATGTCCTTGAAGACATATACCGAAATTTACAGTTTTTTCGCGTAAGAAATGTAATTGTAACTGCTGTTTGCGTTTCAACAATGAGTCTGGTTTTGTTTCTTTGTTTTGGTTTGTCGCTTTTCAGACAAATCTGGCTGTCAGGCGTGATCACAAGGAAAACAACAATCATGACTGGTAAAAACAGAAAGTTATGTCCGAGAAAACTGTCGACTACTAATACTATGCACCCACACTGGAATTATATACATCAGTGTGCGGAATGCAAGTTTCTAAGAAATGCTCAGAAATAAACAATCAAATCAAATCAAATCAAATTAAATTAAATCAAAACCAACCAATGCCCCTTCCCTCCCCCGACCCGCAGCAAATGATGTCTTAGCACCATCAAAAGAAATGGATATAGTTCTCACATCATCATCAACACCATCATCATCATCGTCATCATCATCATCATCATCATCATCATCATCATCATCATCATCATCATCATCATCATCATCATCTTCATCATCATCATCATCAACACCATCATCATCATCATCATCATCATCATCATCATCATCATCATCATCATCATCATCATCATCATCATCATCAACACCATCATCATCATCATCATCATCATCATCATCATCATCATCATCATCTGAATAATTGTTTTCATTGGCATGATCACGTTTTACGTCAAAATTGCGCTTTTCAATCTCTTATCATACGTGAAATCGATAATTATCACTGTTTCCCTAACGATGAGGACTGTAATCGTCGTCACAACAGCCGTTTTTGAAGCGAGGAAGGTTCCATACTCCTAACGTCTGAGCTGATTCCTGTTGTATGATGAGTGGGAAGGGAGGCTACTGAATTGAAACGCTTTGGATAAATAGGCCAACATGCCTCTCCACGTCGTCCATCTTACGTTTCCAGTGTTTGTTTTCTTCTTCCACGCGGTTCCATTTTCGGAACCACGTTCGCTCTCACACATCCACATTCATCTATCCTATCACTGTCCCAGCTCAGTCTACAGACAGCAGCCGATGACAGTTCCTGATTAGGGTACCCGCCAGAGCAAGCCCTGCTCCACAACTGAATGAGTTCTGTTGCATTCTGAGCTGCTCGATCTGAATCAAAATGTCTGGATGGCGATTTGTCTTAGCTGACGACTGTCTCTGTTGAGTTGCTCAGGAGCCCTGAATTTTGTGTCCCTCCCATCTAGAATCACCCTCTCTTGTACGGTCAGACGGAGGCACTCAAGGTCTTAGGTAGGCACTCAAGGTCTGACCGACGCATTGGGCTAATGCGTAGGTCAGATATTTGCTAAGTCGTAGCCACGAGACCCTCTTCTTAAATTCTCTCATCTTAGTTGTTAATTCATTTATCCATCAGCTTAAAATCATATCGTAGTGTGGTCTCAAAGCTTAGCGGATGTGGTGCAGCGTATATAATAATAATAATAATGAATACTTATATAGCGCCTATTCTCGGCTAGAGGCCAAGCTCTAAGCGCTTTACAATCAACACTCGTTTACACAACGGGCTGCCTACCTGGGTAGTGCCGACTGAAGAGCTGTCAGCTGGCGCTTCATTCAGTCGTTTCCCATGTCATCCAGTCAGTATCGTTCAATATCGATCACTCATTTTCCATACTTCCTTCATTCTTTCCATTTCTCACGCAGGGTGCATGCTATGTGTAACGCGTCATCCATATCAACGGCCAAACTGGCCTACTCTTCCGAAAGTTGGTGATGGGATTTTACGTGTGTGCAAGATGTTATGCACGCGTTCACACACGGAACCTCGGTTTATAGTCTCATTCGAAGGACTGTATGGGAAATGGAGTCAGAACCAATGTTAACTCCGAGGGAAAAATCCCCCTGTACCGAAACGCCCCGGCGGAGGTTCGAACCCGCAACCCCAGGATCACCAAGATTACGAGTCAGGCGCTCTACCAACTGAGCTAGTCCGCACGCAGTGACGCCTCCTTGATGAAACTGAAACTGTCTTGCATTGGTAGTCTGTTCAGATCGACATGTTTGAGATTTGCTTTACATGTTATATCATATTGCTCCATGTAACACATGTTTCAAGAAAGGTGTTTGTACAGAGAGGAGAAACATGTAACAAATCGAGAAATTGTTTATTAGTCCCTCACACTGCCATAAAGTACATTCAATTTTCAGAATGTTCCAAAATCCTTTCTGAAATGTTTCAAAATTTACATGAAATATACTTCGATGTGGTTCTCGAACTTTGCAGAATATCCCAATCCTTTTGATCGGATATTTCCCAAGCTTTAAATTTTATTAACTTTATGCAGCCAGGTTATTAGTTATGTTGATAAGGGAGAGCGATTTACAATACAATGCAATACAATGCAATACAATGCAATACAATGCAATACAATACAATTCAATTCAATTCAATGCAATACAATACAATGCAATGCAATGCAATGCAATGCAATGCAATGCAATACAATACAATACAATACAATGCAATGCAATACAATACAATACAATACAATACAACACAACGCAACGCAATGCAATGCAATGCAATACAATGCAATGCAATGCAATACAATGCAATACAATACAATACAATGCAATACAATACAATACAATACAATACAATACAATACAATTCAATGCAATGCAATGCAATGCAATACAATACAATACAATACATATACAATGCCATGATGTTGTACATAGAAGACACGTCTTCGGTTGGGAACCATTATAAGAGTAAAATGAAGATTAAATTTGTGAGTCTTCTGTTGAACATAATGACTTTAAACCCACTTATTTTTCAAATCTTAGATAAATGTTAGCGAACCGCCAAAAGGAAAAGACGTGGACAAACGAATCACAAGACAAAACACTACGCGTTTCGACCTCATAGGTCTTCTTCAGGCAACAATTTGGACAACGAAAATGAATGAGCAATCATTTATCTGCAATCACTTCAGCGCAAGATAGTCGTTGAATGAGAAACCTTTTTTTAACGCAGTTACTCTTTCTTCTGTGCATTCTCTCCTGTGATGAACTGATGTTAGTTTCACCAATGTCGCCAGACTGATGAGGACTGAGTGGATGGACGTGACGGTCAGACTCTCCATCATATCTCTAACTGGAAAAACAGCAAAGACAATTGGGGAAAGCACTTTACCACAGGAACAGGTTCTCCCAAGGAAGAGCAATCCGACAGAGAAATTCATTGTAATGAACAAGTCAAACAGTACAATACTAACTGTGATCAGCATAACACCAGGCGAAGGGAAGAAGAAGAAGAAGAAGAAGAAGAAGAAGAAGAAGAAGAAGAAGAAGAAGAAGAAGAAGAAGAAGAAGAAGAAGACGGAGAAATGAAAGAAATTGTAGAAGATGACGAAGAAGAAGAAGAACATAAAGTATAAGTAGAAGACGTGGTCAAAGGAAGAGGAGAAAGAAAAACACAGACAGGAATAATAAATGGAAGAAGAAGAAGAAGAAGAAGAAGAAGAAGAAGAAGAAGAAGAAGAAGAAGAAGAAGAAGAAAGAAGAAGAAGAAGAAGAAGAACAACAACAACAACAACAACAACAACAACAACAACAACAACAACACAACAACAACAACAACAACAACAACAACAAACAACAACAACAACCAGAGCAAGAACAAGAAAAGAAGGACAAGAAGTAAATGAAGAGGAAGAGAAAGAAACAAAGGACAGAACGAAAGGAAGAAAGAAAGAATAAAAGGAAGAAAGACAGAATAAAAGGAAGAAAGAAAGAAAGTTGATAAGTAGGTGCGGACTTTTTTTTTATACGTCCATCCATCTAGCCATCTATCGTCCCATCCATCCATCAATTTCCTAAGTACACCCTACCACCTGATGTTCACCCAACAGAACATGACAGAGGACCACACATCAGGGAAAGAGGCAAAAGCAGATCAAAGAACTGATTACGGAATAATCACATTAACACTCCCACATGTGTGGTTCATTAGCATTTTATCAACACAAGTACCGCACTACATGTTTCTCGAGGACCTGAGTGGGGTATTTGATTGCTGACATGGCTCGGAGAGCAGTGAAAAGATAAACAGCCTCGCATTTTCCCCTCGTGTCGACCCATCCTTCCCTCGTGTTCTGTCTTTCCTACACTCCTCCGTCTTCTCCCCCATCCCCTTTCTTCCGGCTATCGCCTGTGGAGATAGAATCTGTCCGTTCTCCGGATCTGCTGCATTTGTTCATCTTTTGTCTCTTTCCTTTTTGTGTTGGTTTTTATCTTCTTGTTTCCTCTATTTTGCTGTATGTCTTTCTCATTTAATTTCTGTTTTATTTCATTGTTTCTTTCTTTCTCTTCTTCCTTCCTATCCTTCGTTCTTCTTTTTTCTTGTCTCTTCCTTCCCCTTTTCGTTTTTGTTTCTTGTTTCCTTGTCACTTGGATGTGCAGGTGTATTTCACACACGTACACACACACAGACCCCCCCCCCCACCCCCACCCACACACACACACACAGACACAAACACACACACACATACACACGCGCGCGCGCACGCACACACACACCACAACACACACACACACACACACACACACACACACACACACACACACACACACACACACACACACACACACACACACACACACACACACACACACACACACACACACACACACACACACACACACACACACAGGAAAGACTTACGTGTTTGGCACTGACACTCGGCAGCTGAAAGAGAGGCAGGGGCAGAAATGATGGGCCGGCCGACAGCGCGTACCATGGCTAAGGAGAGAAACTTCCCTTTCAAATTGTCACGGAAAAGGAATCAGAATGGACAAACTTCGTACCTGTGTTAGATGCAGGGGTGAACGCGGGATCAGACTGGGTTGTTTCGTATATACAAAAGGCTGCAGAACCAATGAGATCAAAATTCAGAGAAAAGGAACCAAGCACGTAGCCAACTTGGTGGGATGAAGAATGTGAACAGTCAAAGCAGAATAAATACACGACTTTGAATCAATTCCGGAGGACAGGTGAACATTCCAAACTTAACGAATATTTCGATTTGAAAAAAGACTTTAAGGCCGTGTGTAAACGCAAACAAGAAGAAGAGAACAACAAAGTTGTTAATGAACTGAATGCAGCTTGTAATGACATCAATTCTAAATGTTTCTGGAAGAAAATTAAATCGTTTACAAATCAAACAAATAATGCAGTTAGCTCTATTTCCCCACGATCATGGTTTCAGTATTTTAGAGATTTGCTGAATACAGAAACAACCGAACACACTGAATTTCTAAACGAAGTGTCGAACGCTCTTACTGAACATAACTCAGAAACCTGTCAGGAATGTTTAAACTTTGGCATCGATGCTGACATTTCTGAAACCGAAATTTAGGATGCCATCAATAGATTGAAACGAGGAAAAGCTCCAGGACCTGATGGTTTGCCTACTGACTTCTATTTCCATGCAAAAGATACGTTGGTGAAATTTCTGCACCCGCTGTTTAACAAAGTATTCAAAACTGGGGAATATCCCGAAAGATGGACCATAGCGATAATCTTTCCATTACACAAAAAAGGAAACCGAAATAATGTCAATCATTACAGGGGTATTTCACTTATAAACGTAATCAGCAAACTATACAGTTCTGTCATAAACAGAAGACTCGAACAGTTTTGTGAGCAAAGCAATATACTCCCTGAGGCACAAGCTGGTTTTCGTAAAGAATATTCCACAACGGACAATATATTTACACTTCAATCAATGATACAAAAGTACTTGACAAAACAAGGTGGCCGTTTTTATGCACTGCATGTGGACTTTTCAAAGGCATTTGATTGTATTCACAGGGAAAAAATAAAATTTTTACTGTATTTATTGTTATCAAAAGGTGTGCATGGAAACATGTTTAATACTTTACAAGGAATGTACAGGAAAGTTAAGGCAGCAGTGTATGTAGGGAGTAAGATAACAGAATGTTTCGAATATGTCACTGGTGTCAAACAAGGTTGTATTTTAAGTCCCCTTCTGTTTTCTATGTTTCTGTCCGAGCTTCAACAAGACTTAATACAGTGTGGTGCACATGGGGTCAATGTCTTCGGTGATTCACTTGATATTTTTTCATTGATGTATGCCGATGATATTGTTTTAGTATCAGATTCTGTAATTGACCTTCAAAAGAAAATAGACTGTTTAGAAAACTATTGCAAAAAAATGGGGTCTCTCAGTAAATGTGGATAAAACGAAGACGGTCGTCTTCAAAAACGGTGGCTTTATCAAAAAGTCTGAAAGATGGTATTTTAACCGTCAGGAAATAGAGACCGTGTCTTCATATAATTATCTCGGTGTAATATTCTCTTCTACCTTAAATTGGACAAGGTGTGTTGAGAATTTAAGTGGTAAAGCCCTTCGAGCACTTATAGGGGTTAAAAGATTACATCTGAAATTGAAAACTCTTCCCGCCGGTACTATCCTTCGTATCTTTGATACGAAAATCAAGCCCAGTTTGTTATATGGATCTGAAATCTGGGGCTTTAACCCGTTGAGCGCCTTTAGTCAGTCAGCTGACGCGGAAATAAAAGTGCTTTCCATGTGCCTATGGGCAGTCCCCTGACGTCATGCATTTTTCTTGAGTTTTCATTCGTTACTATTTCTATCAACGGACTCAAATAGAGTTTGCGTAGAAAGCCTTATATGTCTGTAGTCTTAAAATAATATGTAAATGACCACACGTGAGGGAAAGCCCATTTATTCTTATCACTGACTGGGTGACCAGCCAGCACTTCGTGTCTCGCTTGCAAACATGGCGGCGCAACCTGACAAGCCCAGCGACCAAGTCAACGTATTTACACAGCTGAGCAGGCTCTGCTGATGATTTTTGACAAACACAATAATCTTTTATTCAACGACTAACTCGAGCATGAAGGTGAGATGATGATAGTGGTGGAATTGCCGACCATATTCGTCAGTTATTGAGTAGGGCTCTGTGACCTCTCAGTGTGTGTTCAGCTGACAGCGTCAGTCGAACGAGCCAGCCAAGTGTGTACTCTGCACTGCGTGCTGGTGTCCAGTGAAGTGAAATCAGTGCGAGAGGGGATCGTGGCCTGCTCGCAGCGTGACACGGTGCAGACGAAAAGGTAGGGGAAGATGAGGAGTGAAAGAGAGGGTTGAAGTTGAGCAAGGGGGTGGTGGGGAGGGGGGGGGCGTGGTCGTGGACTGGTCAGTCTGCATCGAGTGTGAGCGTCTTGATAGACTTCCAAACTGTTTTACTTTCATTTACAGGTGTAGTGTGACAATAAAAACTTTATTTTCAACTTTTTTGCTGTGTGTTCTTGTTTGGATGTGGTAAAATACATATGTTTTTGATCGTGCAAAAAAATCTATCCAAATCTACAAGCCTAAATACTTTTGTATTATCAAAATTAAAACAAAAGAAGCCCAGATTCAAAATCTTCATTCAATTTCCTTCAAAAATGATATAGATTTCATTTTTCTATCTTTTGTAGTTTCTGAGCTAGAATTTTTTGTTAATTATGACCCCCAAATCATGAGATTTCCCCGGCACCTGGGAACACCTTTGTTTGTACTATTGTGAGGCACTGAACGGTTTAAACAATATGAAGCTATTGAGCAAGTACAGATTAAGGTTTGTAAAATGATATTAGGGGTTGGAAGGACCGTCTGAAATAAGATAGCACTTGCAGAATGTGGCAGGTTTCCTATTTTTATAGATACTAACATTAATTTTGTGAAGCACTGGTGCAGAGTTATACATTTAGCAAATGACAGATATCCCAAACAGTGTTATAACATGTTGTACATGCAAGATAGGTCTGGAAGAAAAAAAACTGAGTTACAAATATAACAACGATTTTATGTACCTATGGTTTTGGGTATGTTTGGGAGATGCAGGATTCTGGCCATGTGCCGACTTTTCTGTCATTACTTAAAACTAGACTCCAAGATGTTTATCGTCAAATCTGGCATGACTCTTTGTCAACAGAGCAAGATTACCTTATGTACCATCCTGAGTTTATAAAAGCGTCATACATTTACAGGTCTTGATAATGTAAAGCTTCGAAGGGCATTGTGTCTGCTGAAAAGCAATCGACTTCCTCTCAATGGTATCCCTCGTTTTGGCAAACTACCAAATGATTGTACATGTATACAATGTAATGAGAACTGGATTGAAGACGTAACACATTTCATGCTGATATGTCCAAGATATCTTTCTTTAAGAACGAAATACATTCCTCACTATTATTATCGTTTTCCTTCTCAGCAAAAAAATACAATTTTGATACTAAGACTTAAAGGAAAGTTGGTGTGCAAAGTAGCTCTCTATAGAACAGAATGTTTAAAATTACGGGAACAACTATGATATCATGCGTGAAAAGAGATCTTTCATGTTTACTTCATATGATGATTTGCCTCTCCTGTTCATATGTGTCAGATGGCCT
>CM031608.1:37282602-37292602 GCA_018398815.1 Conus ventricosus | reverse complement strand
GTTAATGAAAAGACACAAAATTAAAAGGGTAAAAAAAATCATCGTAATTGAGTAATTGATCAAACAACGCGTTAATACTGGTCGACACTCTGTGTAAAAGAAATATCACATCACAAAGACTAGCAAAAGGCTTGAAGAAAAGTAAAATAAATAGTAAACGGTATGTATCCTCCACGGTATCGCATAGAAATTTCCTCTTCGTTTTCATTATTCTTTTAGAAAAAAAACAGCTTATATGCCTGTAAAATGAAAAAGGATTTCCCCATACTTTAAGGAATTGTGCTCTCGCAGCCAGACTGAAGAGCCTACTGCATATTCAAACTCATCAGACTTCTCTGACTTCTCAGAAAGTGAGATTCTACAGTCAAGGCTTTTTTTTATGCCCACGCAAAATCTCATGGAGGATTGTTTGGTTTTTGTTGTTGTTGTTGTTGCTGTTTTCTTTTTATGTTTTGTGAGATACGAGATGTTGTTGAGCCCATGAAAGCCTTTTTCCTGCTTTAAAGCAAATATTATGTTAAAAGGCAATGTTCAACTCCCTCCCACCCTCTCTCTCTCTCTCTCTCTCTCTCTCTCTCTCTCTCTCTCTCTCTCTCTCTCTCTCTCTCTCTCTGTCTGTCTGTCTGTCTGTTCTGTCTGTCTGTCTGTCTGCCTCTCTCTCTCTCTCTCTCTCTCTCTCTCTCTCTCTCTCTCTCTCTCTCTCTCTCTCTCTCTCTCTCTCTTTTACGAGTGTATCATTTTCTTTTTTTTCTGTCTCCTTCCCCCCTTTTTTTTGTTGTTGTTGCTTCTTTCTTTCTTTCTTTCTTTCTTTCTTTCTTTCTTTCTTTCCTCCTCTCTTTGTATCTTAAAAATTTGAGGATGAGTGGTGGTGTTGCAAGCATTGAAATCAACAGGAGATACTTACGTATGTTTCATGTACTTTGTTTAATTTGGGATTCACTATTCACTGGTTGTGCCCTTTTCTTTCATTTTCGTTTGGTTGTTCATGTTTTGTTGATTTTGAAAATTATCTTCTTGTATCGGTCTAATATATGCTATAACACAATACAATCATACTGTTAGATTAGTAGCTTACATAGCCAGTGTACCTGGATGAGTACAAAGATGATAATACTAACAACCAAAGCAATGTCGACCTTACTAATGATGCAGACTGTGATAACGAGAATGATTATAGAACTTACAACGACAGTGAGGATAACCATCTCTGGGATAACCTTTACCTTCGCAAACCAAGTCTTTTGTTGGTTTGTTCTTTTGCTTGCTTGCTTGCTTGCTTCTGTTTCCCCCTTCTCAAAACTTTTGTATTCGCAGAATTCACCAGCCTATGCGAATAGAATGCCTGTGTTCGCCATAGTTTGATCGCTGCTCTTTGATGCTAATGGCATCATGGAATAATGGATGCTGGACCCCTTTGATCTTCACAAAGATGATTGCCAAGAAAGTTTGGACGTGGAACTCTTTCATTTCCTTGCTGACCACTCTAATAGCCTTTATTGCTTGTTGGGTCATTTGATCTTCTGTGTGAAGTGCCAACGATCAAACTAATTCAGAAAACACTAAGATCAGATGTAAGGAATTCTGCTCCAGGTTATAAAGAATGGTTTCTTCGGGATTTACATATGGTTGAATAGTGGTAAGATGAAGTGCATATTAGTTTGAACATGAGAGAGAGAGGAGAGGGGGTGGGGAAGGGAGGTAGGTGGGGGATTGAACGCTAAGTGAGAATGTTCAGTAACAGCGAAAACGAAATCTGCAGGTTTCCGAATGGGGATGAAAGGGGCTGTTGTAACAGCAAAATTTGTTGTACATGTATTGATTAAGGACAATTGTATTGGTGTGTGTGTGTGTGTGTGTGTGTGTGTGTGTGTGTGTGTGTGTGTGTGTGTTGTGTGTGTGTGTGTGTGTGTGTGTGTGTGTGTGTGTGTGTGTGTGTGTGTGAGTGTGTGGTGTGTGTGTGTGTGTGGTGTGTGGTGTGTGTGTGTGTGTGTGTGTGTGTGTGTGTGTGTAAGGTTGATAGGTTAGAGAGGGAGGAGAGAGAGAGAGAGAGTGAGAGAGAGTGGAGAGAGAGGGATGGATGAGAGAGAGAGAGAGAGAGGTTCCTTAAGTTGTGACCCTCTGATAGTGTGCTTTTACTGGTCTTTCCTTTCTATTTTCCATTAAATTTATCCTTAAAAAAACAATTGTGGAATATATTCCTGGAGGCTCTTGTACGAATTACACATGAGCAAACAAACAAACAAACAAGCAAGCATATATTATGTCCCACATACTTGCATTGTGATTTAAGCATTTCCTTGTCTTCTCTCATTCTGTCTGTCCGTCTTCTTTCTTCTTTCTTTCTTTTTTATATTATTCTTTTCGGGTTTTTCCCTTACGTCTGTTATTCCTTTCTTTTTTTTATTTTTGTCTGTCTGTCTTTCCACCTCCTTTCTTTCTTTTTTTCTGTCTGTCTGTCTGTCTGTCTGTCTGTCTGTCTGTCTGTCTGTCTGTCTGTCTGTCTGTCTGTCTTTCCACCTCCCTTTCTTTTTTTCTGTTTGTATGTCTGTCTGGCTTTCTTTCCCTTTTTTGTATTTTTTCTTTATTTGTTTATTCAGTTTTATTTATCCATCACTGTCTGGAGTTTGATCATCCTTATAGTGTGTGTGTGTGTGTGTGTATGTGCGTGTGTGTGTGTGTGTGCGTGCGTGCGTGCGTGCGTGCGTGCGTGCGTGCGTGCGTGCGTGCGTGCGTGCGTGCGTGCGTGTGTGTGTGTGTGTGTGTGTGTGTGTGTGTGTGTGTGTGTGTGTATGTGTGTGTGTGTGTGTGTGTGTGTGTGTGTGTGTGGTGTGTGTGTATGTGTGTGGTGTGTGTGTGTGTGTGTGTGTGTGTGTGTGTGTGTGTTCAACTCTTTTCTTGCCTGATTCTTGCCTGGGGTCTTTTTTTCATCTTTAATACATTTGTGGGTTTTTTTTTCCATCTATAATACATTTGTTTCAAGGTTCTCCTTCCACTCACCCCTACAGATGTGTTTGTCGATCTCTTTTGTCAACAAGACCACGCAGCTGATACTGCATAAATGATGACTAAGCCCCGTGGACAGAGAGAAAGTGACTGAAAGACAAGGCCGTTGAATTCTGTGGCACATCCTTTTCAAAGAGTACAACCAAGATATGTTCGGCCTCGACCGAAATTTGCACCATCCCCCCTCTCCCCCCCCTCCCCCCCCCCCCCCCCCCCCCCGCCCCTCCTCCTACCACCACCTACCTACAGTGTCCTGCTTATTTCTTTTTTTTTTATCTATGTAGGAGTATCCTGTAAAATTAGATTGGATCGACTCACACACACACACCACACCACACACACACACACACACACACACACACCACACACACACACACACACACACACACACACACACACACAAACACACACTCCTCCGTGCGACCGAACAAAGCACCACGCGCGCGATGTGCACGCACGAACGCACGCACAAACACACACACACACACACACACACACACACAGAATCGTGTGAGTGTTGCTGCGATTAAATCTTTGCGATGCAAACTTTAACAATGATGACATAAGCGGGTACTCGTTACCTTGCATTATTTTGGATTAGATGGACAAGTAACATATCGGCGAATTAACACAGATAAACATTGTAAACGAAAACGTGATATCACGTTTTTTTCTTTATTGTCGAGAACAGAATTCACAGCAATGAACACAACGCTGTTATATGCTGTTCAGATTTAAACGATATGTTTCTGTCTGTGGGCCCTATAGATAATTTGTCATGAACTATAACACGTTCTTTTCCATTTGTTTATGTACTCTTCTTTTTCTTCTTCTTCTGCGTGCCAGAATCATGACTCATATTTCCAGACCAGTGTGTTGGATGAAGGCTGCTGTTGTCTTCAGATCCTCCATTGTGCCCCAAAGCTTTGCCGCAAGCGTGGCTGCGTGCGGCCATCGCTGTATCCGTGCATCCTGGTAAAGGGGGCAGGACTGAAGAATGTGCTCGGGGGGGTTGTGGGCCTGCCTCACAATGGCAGTCAGGTGTGTGCGATAGCCCAGCATGATGGAAATGGGCTCGCAGACGGCAGTGACCAGTTCGTAGAATGAAGATTGTGTACTGATTTCTGTATAATGTATGCTCTAACGTTCAGTGTTGTACATATTTTTGTTTCAGCTTGCCTCTTTCATGCTTTTCATGAGGGAATTTCAGCCTTCGTGGTGTGAATGTTTTGGGAGCATAAAATACAGTTTTTTTTATCTGTTTGTTTATCTATTTATATATTTTCTGCATTTTGGAAAGAAATTTCATTAACAAAGCTAAGTTGTTTTTGGACTTTTTGCTATCCTCCTCTATTCTTTCGTGGATACGTTTATTTGTTTACTTATCTATCTATTCAGTCACTTATTTATGTATCTATTTATTTATTTTATTCATACATTCATTTATTCATTAAATTCAATACAGTACATACCTTTGCGTGTTAACTTGAATATAGTATTTGTGCACTGTGCTTAATCCAAGAATCTGCTCAAAAGTCCCACAGTGGTTTCTTCTTTCTTTCATTTTTTTTTTATTTTAGTTCATTTTGATTTTTTAGAATTCAATTTTCTGTCATTTCATCGTGTTATTTGTATCTGTTTAATTCTATTTGGTTTTCTGTTGAAGCAGTTGTTCTCTTTCTTGTCATTTTGTGTCCCCCACCTCCTTCCCCCGTCCTCTCTCATTCGCCTTTTTTTTTTTTGTTTATCTGGTCTATTCTCTTCTCACATCTTTTTCCTTCACTTATGTTTTTACTTTTTGTATTGCCATCCGTTTTCCTATTGTTATCATCATCATCATCATCATCATCATCATCATCATCATCATCATCATCATCATCATTATCATCATCATTTTTATTGTCATTATCATCATCATCATCATATCATCATCATCATCATCATCATCATCATCATCATCATCATTGTTGTGGCTGTTTGAAAAAGAATCAAATTTTAAAAACCATCAGGAAAGGTAGATTGTGCTTATTACTTAAAATGGCGCGCGCGCGTGCGCGCGCGCGCGCGTGTGTGTGTGTGTGTGGTGTGTGTGTGTGTGTGTGTGTGTGTGTGTGTGTGTGTGTGTGTGTGTGTGTGTGTGTGTGCGTGCGTGCGTGCGTGCGTGCGTGCGTGTGTGTGTGTGTGTGTGTGTGTGTGTGTGTGTGTGTGTGTGTGTGTGTGTGTGTGTGTGTGTGTGTGTGTGTGTGAAGAATCCAGCTGAGATAATTGAACACACTAAGGAAAACACTCACGCTCAATCGGACATGCACTTGTGCAGGCACGTACAGATAGTCACCACACACACACACACACACACACACACACACACACACACACACACACACACACACACACACACACACACACTCACTCACCCACGGACGCACGCACGCAGGCACACACACACAGACACACACACACACACACACACACACACACACACACACACACACACACACACACACACACACACACACACACACACACACACGTCGAACAGAAGATGGCACAGCAGGGGGGGGGGGGAGAGAAAAAAAAAAACAAGGAAAGAAAAGAAAGTCTCTCTGTGTAATCCGACGTTGTTGTTTTTTTTGTTTTTTTTATACTCACTTTTTATCAGTACGTCTCTCTTCGTTCGAACTTAATGACCTTCTCTCAGTGTGTCCAATGGATTCAATAGCAGGCCCACCCACACAAGGTCTCCTGTGACCTTCTCTCAGTGTGTCCAATGGATTCAATAGCAGGCCCACCCACACAAGGTCTCCTGTGACCTTCTCTCAGTGTAATCCAATGGATTCAATAGCAGGCCCACCCACACAAGGTCTCCTGTGACCTTCTCTCAGTGTAATCCAATGGATTCAATAGCAGGCCCACCCACACAAGGTCTCCTGTGACCTTCTCTCAGTGTGTCCAATGGATTCAATAGCAGGCCCACCACACAAGGTCTCCTGCGAAACAACTAACGAGCAAAGACTTTTGAAAAAGAATAAAATAAAAATAAATAGAAGAAAAATAAATAGAAACAAGGAAAAAAAAGGAAAAACTGCGTCATCACCAGGCATCACAGGCACAGAGCAACTCCTCATCACGTCAACAACAGCTGCTGCGTCACTGCACTGCCGCCTCGGTCTATCTTTAATTAGCTAAGGTCTGCCACAGAGCGACAGCAGGCCATCAGCAACAGCTTGAAGCGGTGTTGTAGGGTCTCCTGCGTACTTCTTGACTAAAATGTCTGTATTGCAAAAGGTGGCAGAATTAATACAGCTGTTGATATGTGACCTTCCACCACAACACCAGTCTTAACTCGATTTTTGAAAGTTCTGAGATATACGTATACTTAAAACTACAGATTTATCTGATTAATTTGATATAAAAATGAACGCTATAGGGCAAAAAAATAAGAAAGTTATGGTCATTTGAAGTGGGTTACTGTGCCGACGGCCATTTTGAGAAAACGGCTTCGAAAATTTTTGCTATCATCTCCAGCATATTTTCCTTAGCAACGTCACCATACTTTTTACCATACTTATTTTTTAGATGACACACAGAGAAACCGGGAGAGCGTCACACACGCTTTCGAACGGTATATAACACAATGGGATTCTGTAAGGGTTGCGTTAAGTTTTAGGTGAGTGAAATGGGTCATTTTGCGTTAAAAGTTGTTCATTTTGATTCGAGATTAGGCTTTTAAATCTCAATTTTAACTAATGTATTGGTTGTTTTGGAGCAAATGGATAGTGCCAGGTGAAAGTTTAGGGTGTAAGGAAAACATTTGTGCAAAAAAGGCAAAATGCCCCAGGTAGACCCTCACCAGCTATTTTCAGCTGTAGCCGTGAAGTAAGCCACGCGAGTTAAGACTGGTTTCGTGGTGGCGGGTCACATATTGATATAGTCTATTTTGAAAGAACTGAGCACACACACAGAGAGAGAGAGAGAGAGAGAGAGAGAGAGGGGAGAGAGAGAGAGAGAGAGAGAGGGGGGGGGGTCGGGGAGACGCAAAGACTCACAGACTCAAAATGTGTTTTATTCAAGACAAGGCCTAGGCCCCTACTGGAGGGGGATGTACATTTAAGCAAATAAAAGAAAAGAATCCAATAACATAATACCAACAAAAGATTCAATAACCAAATAGCATTTTTCTTGTTATAGATTGAAATATAGCATTCTACGAGGTCACAATTTGCAACCTGTTGAGCGTTTGGTAAATATACATAGTTATTTTTTTTAATGTAGTCTCATTCCTGAGTTTAGTTTTGCATGTCAAAATATAGCTAATAAAGGAAAGAAAGCACATATTCTCTTATTTCATGCTCTGTATAAACTAGACTGCAATGCTTTTAATGTCTTCAGCAAACTATCTGACTCTCAGATTCAGCCTATGCTACAGTACGGTGCGAAAATAGGAGCTTTTGAGAAAACTACGGAAATAGAAAAAGTGCATTTGTTTGCATTGAAACGCTATCTTGTCGACATTCGAACCCAAACGATCTTGTTTATGGCAAACTAGGTAGTTACCCCATTTACCTCAATTCATATGTGAAATGTATCAAATATTGGCTGAAACTAACAAGCATGAATGAAATAGACTGCCTTTTAAAGCATACAAATGTTATTTCATTTGGATTCTAATGGTAAGAAAACATTGGTTACAAAGGTCCGTCACTATCTAAATTCTTGTGGATTTTCGTTCGTTTGGGATAATCAGGGTGTTCAGAATATACAAGGCTTCCTAACATCTTTGAAGCAAAGAATCATTGATTGTAGATGGCAGGACTGGCATGATCACATATACCAAGTGGCAGTTTTTCTTGGTATAAGCTGTTTAAAACCATCATCTGAAAGCACCTTATACAGAGTTGAAAATGAATAGATGCATAAAGAGTGAACTGACCAAGTTTCGATTTGGTGTGTCTGGTATTGCATGTCATTGTTTTAGATATAGTGTCAGAAATGAAAACATGCTTACCTGCCGTCTATGCAACATTGGTAAAGAAGATCAATTACACATTTCATTTTGCTGCCCTGCCCTGAGTGATCTTAGGGTAAGATTTATCCATCCAAAATACCGCAAGGTTCCATGTATTTTAGATTCACTTTGCTAATGTCAACTAGGAGAGAAAAGAGAGAGAGAGAGAGAGAGAGAGAGAGAGAGAGAGAGAGAGAGAGAGAGAGTAGAGAGAGAGAGAGAGGGGGGAAGGAGGAGGGGAAGGGGAAATGGAATGCAGGTAACACAGGTTTGTGTTGATATTCTACAATACCAGAGGAGCAAGTGGAAGTCTATATCTTCCCTGAAGGCCTTCAACCTCAGCCACACACCATGGGAGCAGACTGCCCAGGACAGAGACGGGTGGCGATCAGTTGTCCGTAAAGGTGCAGAGACCTGTGAAGGCAACCGAATTGCTGCAGCTGAGCAGCGCAGGCTGATCCGGAAGACTAGTGTCAACAGATCTGCAACTGCTGCCACCATCCCCTGTCCGTACTGTGATAGATCTTTCCAGGCGCAGATCAGCCTTACAAGTCATCTACGCAGTCCCCCCCCCCCCCCCAACCCCCCCCCCCCCCCCCCCCCCTCGATCCCAGGATGACTAGATGGTCTTCGTCGTCTCGACGGACAAACAACACATATGCTGCCGTTGATTCCACTGATATTGATATCAAAGGAGCATTTTTTTTATGCGCTAAGTGTGCGACAAGAAGAAAAAACAGGGTTAGTGACTAATGAATTACAGGTGCCATGACTGGCAGGATAACGAATAAAATGTTAAGGAAAAGGGGCATAGAGGTGTAAATTGTATGCAAGCGATCGGGTTGGATGCTGTGAAGAGAATACAAAACACTTACTGAACATGAAGGAAAAGACAGTTGATGACACAATCGTTGAGTGATTGATGGGATCTTCTCTAGATCAGTGTGATACCTGGAGTCATACCAGTTATATTCCCCTTGAAACTAAGTGTGGAAGCAGTAGTGTCACAACAATGTTTCCTACATTTGAAAACATTGAAGATGAAAACATTAATAACGCCAAAATTAATATTGGAGAAGATAACACTGAGATTAACAATGTTTTAATCGCCTCATTTCCAAAGAGGAAGTCCATGCATTTAAGAAACTCAAATCTAAAAACAAAATCTGCAAGGGCAATTGCAATAATTATTGATGTCCTCGAATGTGAGGACTTAGCTATTTTCTGTTAGAATGTAATGCTTTTGTCTAGTCCAGGTATTTTTCATTTGCTCTGTATGACGTCAGTGCTAAACTTGCCTGTACTGTCATTAAAGTAGAATACAAGTGTGAATCATAGCGAATGACCCAACAGGAGACCTACGAGTATGGTGTGAAAAAAGGATATTCCACAGGTGACTATATGTTCACTTTCATTGATTAACGACAAAAAAAAATTAGGCACAGATTTTTTTTTTAATCTTATTTCTTGACCCTCAAATAACATTGGTTTGGTCAATAGCAACTTACTTTGGCCTATTTTCCAATGAGTGGCATAAGAAGGACAGCTGCTTTAATGTGTAAAAAGCGTGCTCTCTCTCTCTCTCTCTCTCTCTCTCTCTCTCTCTCTCTCTCTCTCTCTCTCTCTCTCTCTCTCTCTCTCACACACACACACACACACACACGCCCGCGCGCATGTGCGCGCGCATGCGTGCGTTTACACATATACACACGCAATACATACATACATACATACACACATCATTACATGATTACATACATACACACACGATGAAGCATGCAGCCACTCAGAACACTGCCAGGGACACCCAGGCACATCCGCTGCCATGACCACCTCTCCGTGGAGGTGGCCTGAGGAAGCATGCAGCCACTCAGAACACTGCCAGAGACACCCAGGCACGTCCGCTCCGCTGCCAAGAATAATGCCCCAGAGGGGTACTGGAAGAAGGACCTCGATGTCCTGTAGCCGCGGCATCCTCTGCATCTTCCGAGA
>CM031608.1:37270102-37272602 GCA_018398815.1 Conus ventricosus | reverse complement strand
AGCCATCATACTGACCGAATACATGAACCTGCTTTGAAACGGGGAAAGCAGAATGGGAAACCCTGCTTGGCATGTAGTGATGTGTAGCTTTCCCATTGGAGAGACTCATACGGATGGACTGCCCAGGATATGCAGGTGTCCAAGAAAATGGCAGGCAGACACACTGACAGGCAAGGCAACGATAAGAATTGGATCACAACTTGGCCAGTCTGATGTGATACGAAATCTAAAGAATCGCCTCAACAAGCAAGACCAATGGTTCTATACCATAGTTCATCTTTCAGAGATCAACATCGCCCGTGCATTGATGTTAGAGAGAAAGAAAAGAAACGGAAGCTGAGGTGACCACGTGAGCAACACACAGGCGACTACAGAATCTAAGATTCCCCCGTTTAAAGATGATCGACAATAATGAGCTTGATGAAGCTGATAATTCTGAGTTCCAGTCTGTTAGAAACTACCTGACAGGGCTGTATCCCACGCTTCCTTTCTCAGCTGAGGTAGAGCAGACCCGAGAGATACAGACACCAGCAGTGTTGGTCAGTAAAAGTGTAGAAGTCTTTGAGATAATTATACACCCAAGAAGTGAACAAAACTTAAATGTATGGCTCCAATCTTCTCATTTCAGTCTGTAACAACTTAATCTTTTATAGCTGGCAATCAAAAAAGGAAATAAACGAAAACGTGCTTCAAATTAAAAATGTCTTGTTGAGACTTGGATTCGATTCAGAACGTCATACTGCGCAGAAAAACGAAAACATCCCACAATAAATGCCTCGTATTGGACTTATATTCACGGTGTCGTACTGCACAGTTTTCAACGCTAGCCGTCACTATAGCCAACGTCACTGGGGATGCTAAGTTGCATTCTTATCTTGGTATTGTGCGCAGTGCCTCTCAGTGCATTTTCCTAATTGCGGTGTGCAACCACAAACTACTTCATCCAGTTCGGCAGAGACGGATGATAATGAGAATTAAACTCCCTCGGTAAACCGTTAATGGCTGCCCAGACGTTCAATCTTGTTTGACCAGTTGATGAAGCTGCAAGTGACCGCCCCTTCTCCCCAACCCCCTCCGTCCCTCCCGTCCTCCCTTCCTAGCACCTCCAACCCCCAAGCCTCTTCTTCGCGCCCTCCCTCTCTGTCTATCTGTCTGTCTGTCTGTCTGACTGACTGTCCGTCCGTCCGTCTGTCAGCTTGTGTGTCTGTCTCTAACTCTCTATCTCCGTCTCTCTGTCTCTATCTCTCTGCCTCTGTTTCCGTGTCTGTGTCTGTGTCTGTCTGTCTGTCTGTCTGTCTGTCTGTCTGTCTGTTTTCTCTCTCTTCTCTCTCTCTCTCTCTCTCTCTCTCTCTCTCTCTCTCTCTCTCTCTCTCTCTCTCTCTCTCTCTCTTCGGTTGTCTCTCTCTCTCTCTCTCTCTCTCTCTCTCTCTCTCTCTCTCTCTCTCTCTCTGCGATTAGTTTTCACTTTGTTTGTGGCATTGTCTGACCTTATAGTGAAAGATGTGTTACTCAATAATGAGATAAATAAACCATTGAAAAGCCAACATGCATGTGTATACATACGTGCATGCATGAATATAGGTTCACATACACAAGCAAACAAAAGTCCTGGACAAGCCCGAATACACACACACACACACACACACACACACACACACACACACACACACACACACACACACACACACACACACACACACACACACACACACACACACACACACACACACACACGTGTTCATGCATATGTGTACACATATACTCTCATACACAACACACACACACACACACACACACACACACACACACACACACACACACACACACACACACACACACACACACACACACACACACACACACACACAGCATGCACGCACGCACGCACGCACGCACACACACACACACACACACACACACACACACACACACACACACACACACACACACACACACACACACAATGCATATATATATACAAACAGACATACAAAAACACAATTATACATCACGTTTTTGTAATAAACACAAATTAGAACCACATCTGCGACTACTTTCTTGGATTGAGATGGGTTATTATTTTGTTTTCAACTCTGCGTCGTAAATGGAATGCTTTTTATTTGCCTTCTTTTACGATTACTCTTTTTCTTTCCATCTTTTTTTTCTCCACATCTTTTGAGTTCTTTATTTTATTTTTCATTGTTGTTCTCTCAAGCAATTTCCACACATAATGCCTTTGTTGTGTCTTCCGTTTTCTTTCTTTCTATCTATCCTGACCACCCTGTGCGTTTCTTTGTATGTCCCCACCCCCATCTCATTCCACAACCTTCGACTCCCCCCTCCATCCCCTAATCCCTCTTCTGTGTTATCCTTCTTTTCAGATTTATCTCTCGGTTTTATTTGTACCTTCCCATTTCATTCTTTCATTCCCGCAGTCTCTCTGTAGTACTGTTTCAAACACTCATTACTGCCAGCGAAACAAAAACCAGTGGATCACATT
>CM031608.1:37250102-37267602 GCA_018398815.1 Conus ventricosus | reverse complement strand
CCTCTCTTCCCCCCCCCCCCTACCCCACCCTCTCTCTCTCTCTCCTTTTCCTCCCCCTCACTTTACTCTACCCTCTTTCCTCGTGCCCTATTCCTCGAACTCTACTCACCCTCTCTTCCACTGTCCCTCTGTCTACTTCATTCACCACTTTGGCTTCACAAGGGGAGTATTGTGCATGTTTATATCTGTATTTTTTTGTCGCTGAGGAAGGCATATTGCCGAAAATTTCTTGTCCTGTTTTGTGTCGTGCATTAAATTTGCGTTACTTCACACTTTGTTTTGTGTGCTCTTCTGCTTTTTTGTCGTGTTCCAGTAACGCTGCAGTTTGTTTCATTTGCCGAATATTCCTAATTCTCCACACTTCTGTACATTTTGACTTGTATTTCTGAAGCTTCTATAAGCCGTTCTTCCTTTCTTTTTTTTTTTTGTTTATGCGTTCGTGTGTGTGTATACACATGAATTTATAAATATTGTCACATACAAACGGGATGAAAGTGTCAGTGCACCAAACATGAGAACAGAAATAACCCCAGACACTGTGTGTCATACGCTAGGACATCAAACTTCGCATTCAAATGTCCATCGCTAAACAGAACACACAAATCTGCATGGTTAGCACGTGCGGACGGAAATGGGACAAAGGGGAGAGGGAGACAAAAAATAAAAATAAAAAATAAGAAAACAGGTGGGAAACAAAATAGGCGGATGGAAGCACCACTTACACTTGCCACAAAATGGTGTGCAGCAAAATGGGAGGCTGGAGGCAAAACAGACAAACAAAGAGAAGCTACGTATTCTACATTAGAGAGGTTATGTTTCTACCTCCAGAATCATGCCCGCTCGGTCGTCGCACCCTTGATTACCAAGGAGGCTGAGCGGAGGACGATGTATCGTGTCTGGCTCAAATCTACCCCCCACAACAGAAGCCCTGCCCATCACTGGATTCTCTGGTCGCCAGGCTTGCCTATGTCTCTGCCTAATGTTGCTGGACCCCGCTGGGAAATATCTATGGAAATAGGATGGTTGTGTGAGTTGTTTGTTGTGTCTGCTTTCAGACGTAGTGGGACATTGTGGACCAAACGAATCTTTTGATCAAAAATACAGATACTCAGTGCCAGGAAAAAGAAACGTAAACTAATAGATGAAAAAGAAGAAGAAGAGTATTTACTACACTGCCCACAAAATGTTGACAATAAGCGTAATACTTTTATTAGTTACGAAAGGTATTCGAGAAATCTCATTTTTCCAAGTTGTTTTAGTTTTATCTAAAACAACTTGGAAAAATGAGATGCAGTAATATCTTCATGGCTAGAGTCTATGGACTCTCACAATGTATTCGAGAAACTATCTGGGTTTAATCTGTGGGAGTAAATAGTAGCATAAGCTGCAAAATTAATTGTCCTAGCCATAAGCTCCAGTTCTCGGGGAAAATTGCAAGGTACCTAATAGTACAGACACAGGTTAAACGCCTTCAAAGAGATAGAAAATGTCAAGAAGCATGGTGTACCGTTTTCATCTTTAGATACTGAAGCAAACCAAGAAAACCGCTCTTGTCTTGTTTTTGGCTTTTCAGACAACACAGACGAGACAATGTAAATACCAAAAGTTATGAGGTCACGCGGTAAACTGATAGGAGAAATGACTGGGGGTTCAGTCTTCCTCTGTTTGTATATTTCGTTCTGCGGCCGCAGAGCGCGAAACGAAACGAACCAAACACACACACACACACACACACACACACACACACACACACTCACACACACACACACACACACACACACACACACACACACACACACACACACACACGCACGCACGCACGCACGCACGCACGCACGCACGCACGCACACACACACACACACACACACACACACACACAACAGCAACAACATTATTAACAACACGTGGTATTTTCTTTACAGGCGTTTTTCCCCTTGACAAAAACGTTTCTCTCTGTGCCTCCGGGAAGTGTTTTCTATGCGCAAAATGTGTTGTTAATTGTTGTCATTGTCTCCCTTCTTTTGCGTTCCTTGGTTCTGCACATATGAGAAGTGCAAGGTGTTTGTAGACCACACATAAAGAGTGAAAATAATGTTTCCGCCAGTTTAAAATTTCGTTTTGGCGATGAGCGTTTGTGCCCTGAGGAGGGGTGTTGTAGGAATGGGGGTGGGGCGGTTGACTGTGGCCGAGAGAACTAATAAATGTCTGTTTGGCTCACCCGGTCTCAACCAGTTTTCGGCCGGGCGACTCCAGAACAGACATTTATTATTCTCTCCCTAGTAAACCCTACAACATACATACTGTTTTGGGTTACCGTTTTCAATACTAATTTACTAAACTTTCAGATTTTATTTTTGCTTAATCCTATGTTTTTCCTGATCATTTTCAATACATCATTTTCGCGCAAACATCTAAAATGAGTCTCTGTCTTTCATGTGAAATAACACTACAGTCTTTAAACTGTTCTCTAAGTCTTTTAAAACGAGTTTATATTTTTGGCATAAAACCACACACTTATCCCAGCATGTCTTCCGCTGAAAGCTATTTTTCGACAAAGTGTTTCTCTTTTTAACTATGCCCTCTTTCTCCCGAACAGTCATCTATAAAATTGTGTCTGCGTTCCTTCAAACAGTCTATAAAACTGTTCTAAACACTCACTCGTTTATTGCTAGGATTAACTAAATATTTGTCATCATCTCCCATAAAAAAACCCTTTTCTATCATGATAGCCTTGTTCCATTAAGTGTTGGACAGAAAACCCCCTTTATGATTAAATTATAACGTAAACTGTTTGTAACAGGTCGAGGTAAATATTGTTTTCCACAACCAGTCTGCCACAAATCAATGAGCAATGAGGAGTTTTTGTCATAAAGTTTAATGCTCCATAGTTTTATAACAGAACTTAATCTAATCCATTATTATTTTTATCATACTCTCCGTTCAAAACTTGTTCAGTATAATAAACCCTATGAGGCCTAAATGTGTAAGATTAATCCAATTCAGTGCTGTAAGATTGTTTCTATTTAGACTAATATTGATTTTGTTGCTTGTTGTTATGACCTTAATATCCTCGCCATTGTGAAGAAAGACAACAGTAACTTAGACTGTCAACGTCTAAGTTTGCCAGCTAATTAGAATTCCCTTTTAAAAAGGACGTCACTAACGCCCACAACCCATCCCTCTCCTTATCTTTTAAGACAGAAATTTCAATATCATTGTGAACGTGTCCCTAATTTCATTTGCGGCATGAACTGTAATTTTGTAGAAGCATCTTTTAAAACCGCTTCTCTTCTGTGGAGGATTTTACTGTTTTTTCCCATACGGCTTTATTTCAATTCTTTCCCCATTGTCATCTGGCATAAGACTTTCATGTAAAGGGCCAGAGTTGAATGCTTTTCTGAAACTTTTTGACGGCCAAAAATGTAAATGGGTTATGAATTCAAATTTTTATGTCCCTTTCAAATTTGGGTTCTTGCCATTTGAGGTCGGGGTTTTGAATTTTTTTAAATTTCAGGGGAAAATTTTATTGCCTCTAGTTTTGGCGTTGTTCTTTTGGAAATTTTTGTTGTCCCCAACCCTCTTTGGTTAAATCCCCTCTTTGTGTACTCAAAAACCTACAAAGCGCCATTCCCTTTCTTTTTCAAAGTCCGCAACGTCGAAGGTTTTTTAAATTTTCAAAAGTTTTACACCTACAGGCCCTAAGTAACCCTGGTTTTCTGGCCCACGGCATTTTTTTTTTAGTAAGATTATTTTATTTAAAAAACAATGTGCATTTTACCTTTTACGATTTTCCCCCTGTTTTGTCTGCAATTTTATTTTAAAATGCCCAAACCCCCCCGAAAAACAATCTTTTAACGTAAATTGGAATTGTAAAATTTCAAAACGAAATAGCATTTTTCCCTGATGGAAAGCTCTTAAAACAGTTGGGGGCTTCATCAAAAAAGTTTATCATGTTCCATCCAAATGAACTAAGAAATGAAGTAATGCAAGATCGGGGGACTTCCCCCTCAAAAGTAGTTTTGGTGGGTGTAATCTAAACATAATTTTACCCGTAAAGCCTAACTTTTTTAGCTAGCCTTTTATAAAAATGTACCCCTTTCTTCTTCCTTGAATGTTAACATTGTTTTTAGATTGCATTGTTAATTTGGAGTAATTCAAAGTTACTCATTGCTTCTTTTAGTGAGCAAAACCCGAATAACCATCGGTATTTTTAATCGCTAACTTTGGCCCCTTTTTTGTCAACTTTTAGAACCATTATTCTCCTTGGCTTCGTTATATAAACCCCTACGATTTTGTAGAATATTTCATGGAGCGCGACCTTTTTGGGCCCCGCAATTTTATAAATACATGTTCTAAAAACAAAGGGGGGGTCTTGGTTGTTAGGTTACAAACATTTTTTGAACGAAATAAAATGAGCGCTTTCAAATATATGAGCAAAATATTTTTTGGCCCGCACTACAATCTTAAAAATAAGCAACGATATCTTACTTTGCTGTGCCCCAACTGCCTCTTTTCATAAAAAGGTGAGTCTCCTTTAAGCAGTATTTTAACCCCCCCATTGAAAACCCACAAAAGAAAGCGGGGTTTTTATCCCGATGCAGTTTTTTTCAAACCCCAGTTAAACTTTGCTTTTTTTTGCGCATCAACTGGTGGGAGTGTCGTATGCCATCTTTTAAATCCCAGATTTTTGGTGAGTCATGTAAGTTTTCTTTTTCTTTTAAACCCCTTCGACGATTTTAAACTGAACGCAAGCTCCATTCCAAAAAGACAAACTTTAACCCCTCGCAAAAAATAGACATAAAGGGTTTTTTAAAGGGGATCGTAACAATTAAATTTTTAAACAACAAGACAGGTTTTGACAAAATTTTGGATCTAATCATGGCCTGGGCGACCTTTTTTTTGGGGGAAACGCACAGAAAGATAACTATACGGGCATCCTTTTCAAATCTTTCTTTTTGGAAAACTGTTGACCCCCGGGTCCCTACAGAAAGAGCAAAAACGCTGGAAAATTTATCTTAGACATTTCTGGGGGCCTAAACTAGGCGGGAATAAAACAATAAACATTTTTCGCACTTACGTTTGGTGTTTGCTGGGGGTCCAACACGGCAAATCGAGCATAACTGTCCTTCTACTGGTTTGACGCCCAAAAACAATACTTAGCAAATAAGGGGGATCCCTTTAATTTACAGTTTTTTTACCTTCAAGTATTCAAAGTACCAAATGTTTTACAATACGCAAGATCGAAAGTAGATTTTTTGCTGTTGGCACGGGTTTATACAGCTGCCTTCTGCCCTCAGACCCAGATAGGTACAATAATAAACTATAATAATGAAATTCTTATAGCAGCATGAACAAAAGTTGGAAAAAAAACACATAAATTCTGAGCCAGTAAAAATTCAAACAATAAAAAAACCCCAAGATTAAGTCTCCAATCCCCGAAGCCCAAACCCAAAAAAGTCATTGAAGATCACAAGCTCGCGACCTGTTCGCGTCCCAGAAATAAAAAGACAGCCTTTTTCAGGGGATTAACTGGCATAATTACTTGTCTTATCTTACAAATAGTAACCCAACTTTCAAGAACTAATTCCATAAGTGCCGGGCCAAAACCCAACTATTTTTGCTTGCAGTAGACAAAAGCCAGCTGACAATACCCCCCAATTTCCTTTAAAAAGCGTCCCCCTTTACCACAAATTTTTTTAATAAACTTGAAAGAGATAAGCTGTTTTTTACCCAGATTTATCAGGGGGAGAGGGAGGCGATGGGCGGAGGCACTGAACTTTCCCCACCGCCGCCTTAATAGCCCCCCAAAGTGGCTATTGCAAATCCAAAGGTGTTAAACGCTTGCTAATGTGACCCTTTGCTTCAAAAAGGTTTTTTTTCCGTTCTGCTAGCGTTGTGTCTTCATAAAAAATTTTTCGATTTTTTCTTTATTCATTCATTTGGGTTCGTATTGGTCGGTTTAGTCGTCATTCAGTCTTGTGATCTTTCTTGCTCAAGTCTTTAGTTTTTGGGGCTATTCTTTCTTAATATCGGGCCCTAAGTTGGGTCCACCTCAACGAGTTTTCTTTTTCCCTTTTTATATGCCATTAGTTCACCTTTTTTGCTAAAGGTTAATTCCCCTTGTGCTTTCAAAGCATGATCAGGGCCGTTATTCCGCATGGGGCGGTGAGTCGTGTTATTTTTTAAACGCTGTTTTTTCCCGAAAAAAATGGTTTCTGCTTCTATTGATTTTTTAATTCGTCTGCCGATTATTTAATTCTTTTAAATTCCATGTTTTTATTTTGGTTATCTGCCGGGAGTTTTGAGGGGTTTTGAAATTTTGCAACTGCTCCCTATCAATTTGGGCTAGCAATGCCCAAGGGCGATTTTTTACGCTCGCAGGAGCTTTTTTTGAACCCACGGCTAAAAAAATTTGGGGGGCTTTTTTTTTTAAGCCCAACAAGTTGCCTTGGGGTTTTCACAGACAAATGACCATCTTAATTTTAAAATCATTTTTGGGCTAAAATTCGGATTCTTGGCCCAAACTTTTGTAAAATCTTTGACCTACTTGCTGTTAAATTTAGCCGCATTTAACGTTGACGATGCTTGGGCAAAGGAGCCTTTCATCCTGTTTGGCCTCCAGGATCAAAAAAATCATAACTTTTTCCCTTCAATTCCTGCCAGTTTTTTAAATAAATTAAATTTTTTTTTTGCTTCATAAAATGTAAAAAAACAAGGCTCATTTTTACCCTATAGAAAGCTGAAAAAACCCCGGGGGGGAAGGGGAAAAAAACGGAATATTACGTTTTCCCAAAAAAAACCTCACTATTTGCGATCAAAATTTTTAGTTAGATTTCCGACCTAGGAGCGGATGATTTGATTTTGGGCCGGCTCTGCACCTTTCTTTTAAAATAAACTCCTTCAACAACGACCAAACCAGAACGTTGTCCCAAAATTTTTGGGGGCAATCGTTAAGAACATTTCGTAAAACTTGGGGGCAAGAATTTTTCTTTAAACAATGCAGACATATTTTTTAAACCCTTTTGCTATCTAACCCCGAAGAAAGGGAAATCTTGCGTTTCAAGGAATCGGCAATGAAAAAGCATAAAAAATTTGAAAGCGCCACTCGCCCAGGGCTAAAAGCCAAAAAGGTTTAGCGAATTTTGGATGGGAATCCTTTTCCTTTTCCCCTAGATTTGAGTTGTTAAAAAGCGCATGCGCCTACTTTTAAGGAGCTTAAAAACAATTGCATATAACTAACTTTTAATGATACAAAGTGTTATCAAATCAAAAAGACGCCGAAGCAAAGTACAGCATTTTTTTACATTCCCTTAAGTTTTATTTGTTAGCAAACCAAATTTTCAAGGCTATTGAGCAACAAAAAGAGTACCCAATAGTAATATATTACGAAAAAGGGGCCTCATTAAAAAAATTTCCCCAAAAGCAGGGGAACCTATATGGATTTTAATTTGTGTCGCAGTAAAAAACGCTTAAAGGATTTTATTTCTGTTGAAGATGAAGAACCATTTGAAAAAGCAGTGAAAAGTTTTTAATCCAAAATAACGAAAATACAATTTCAAATTTACGGCAGCCCAACCAAATCATGCTAGGGGCTTAGGGGTTATCTCATTTTGACGAAAAAAAAAAATTTTTTGGGGGGGGGAGGGGTAGAAAATCTAACACAGACCTTGTGTTAAAGACTACCCTTAAGTGTTAGGGTTGATGATTATTTTAAAATCAAAATACGTTTTTGGATTGCCTAAGGGGACAGGTTTCATTGCATGGAATGGGAGGGAAAAGGTTAAAGACGTAAACATTTAAATTGAAAAGAAAAAGAAGCTGT
Organism: Conus ventricosus; assembly: GCA_018398815.1. NCBI lineage: Eukaryota > Metazoa > Mollusca > Gastropoda > Neogastropoda > Conidae > Conus > Conus ventricosus. Next base: position 37,259,779 of record CM031608.1, on the reverse strand, counting down.
AAACCGCTTAATGTACATTTTTTTTTATTAATTGATGCCAGCTGAAAATTGAAAAAAAAAATTAAAAGTGATACTAAATTATTTTTTCATTTTATAAAAAGCATGTCGTTCGGGGTTTTTCCAAAATTTCCTACACACCGGAGATGCAAAAGAAGAGTGTAAAAACCCTAGCAAAAACCTTAGATTAACAAAAATTACAAAATGCAACAAAAACTAGAGCAGACCTTTTAAAATACAGCAAAACCAAACGAAAGGTTTCTGCGTCTTTAATGCTGTTACCCAGTTTAAAACTGGAGCATGACTAAATTCTCTATCAGCAGGAAGAGGTAGCCCCCTTGAACAGGTATTTTTGGGGGACCCGCAGTTTCCCCTAGCGGGTTTTTCTTTGCTCTTTGGGCCCGTGTTCTTTTGCTGAAGTGCGGGTGGCAAAAAATTAAAAAAAAACTCCAAAGCACCAGCTATGGTTAACAAATAACCTAAACTTAGTTCTTTAAACTGCAAAAATAAAGGCTTGTTGACTCAAAAAATCACGGATGAAAAATTTAATCGTTTACAGGCCGATTTTTATGACTACAAAAAACAAAAGTTTGATCTTCAAAAAAGGCGAGGACAATTTTTCAAAACCAGCCCCGAGCAATAAAAAGGAATGCTTAAAAAAAGTAAACGAGACATTAAACCGTTCAACAGCTCACATTAACAACATCGAAGGGCGTTTATACTTTAGTTTATGAGTCCAAGCACAAAAGACCGTCGATATTGGTTCTGATTAATTATTTTTTTTTAATTTAAATAAATATTTTGAGTTAGAAAGAAACTCAACATGGCTAAGACATATGAAGGACCAGACGAATTGTTTGAGGAATGCTTGAGAGAGAGCGTTTATCAAGAGCACTGAATGATATTGATTTAGAAGTCATTAATCCAGCAAACGTACAGGCAAGTGTTGCTCATGCTATTTCTCAAGTTCCAGGTAAACTAACAATAGACCCGCCAGTTAAAGTAATGTTAGCTGTTTTAATCGACTATGTAACAATAAATGAAGAAAATCTAGAAGTCTGGGTCTCAACTAAACAACAGACTATTCTTTCTCGTAATGACTTAACACCAGGTTGGGCAGACGAACTGCTTACGCAGTTTGATGTGGCCGCTGAAGAAGCCAAAATGAGAGGCTCTGGCTGGTCAGAGGGCGAAGTCTTAGAGATCAGATTAAAACAGTCTAAGTATGCACCAATTGTAGGCAAGGCTTACATTCCACTACCTCCAGCATTAGTTGCAAAAAAAGCAGTTCTAAACATAAAGAATACAGACAACAAATGTTTTATGTGGTGTGTTCTTGCAAGGCTTCATTATGTCCGCAAAAACGCAGAGAGAGTGTCTAACTATCACCCCTACATCAATGATCTTAACTTTAGTGGAATATCCTTTCCTGTTAGCGTGGGCCAAATTGATCAGTTTGAAGAACAAAACAAACCAATAACTGTTAATGTATACACATGGGATGAGGAAACAAATTTGGTGCCTATTAGGGTGTCTAAAGACAGCCCAACAATAGGCGAACCAGCCAAAAGCCATGTGGACTTACTCCTAATGTCTTCACCAGCGGGGCTACCACATTACACATTGATACGCACAATGAGTAGATTATTGGCGCATACTTCAAAAAACACTAACAAACAAGAATTCTGCAGAAAATGTTTAACAAGAATTCCATCTGTGCAAGCCGCGAGTGAACATATAAAACATTGTAAAAGTTCTGTAGACTGTAATACAGAACTAATTACGCCCCCGCCAGGATCTAAAGTTAGTTTTAAGAACTGGAAACGGCTGCAAAATTCTCCATACGTTGTTTACGCAGACTTCGAGTCGCTTATTGTTCCTTATGAAGGCCCAACGCCACAGAAACTTCCGAAAACGGTCCTAATGAGTAATCATCAGATCTGTTCATTTGCTTTCATCATTGTCAGGTCGGATGGCGTTCATTCAAAGCCAGAATTGTACAGAGGGCCAGATGCTGCAAAATACTTCTTAGAACGCATGCAGCAAGTGCGTAATAACTGTTCTAATAATCTGAATTTATCTGAAATCATAATGACGCCTGAAGATCAACAACAGTATAAATCAGCCACACATTGTTGGATTTGTGGTTTAGAACTCAGTGAAGAAGCCAATCCAAAAGTAAAAGACCATGATCACATTAGTGGAAAGTTCAGAGGAGCAGCGCACAGTAAATGCAATCTTCAACTAAAGTTTGATCCTAAGACATGGAAGCTGCCTGTATTCTTTCATAACTTGCGAGGTTACGACTCTCACCTTATAATGAAAGCAGTAGACGATGCCTTTAGGGTGTCATGCATCGCACAGTCATCAGAAAAGTACATGTGTTTCACTTTAAATAACATGTCTTTTTATGACTCTATGCAGCACATGATGGGATCATTAGAGTCACTGGCTATGTCCTTAAAGTCCTGCCCAATAACAGAAGAATATTTTGACCCAACTCTTGTTAGAAAGGGCGTTTATCCTTATGAGTACATGAACAGTTGGGAAAGGTTTGATGAAGATACACTCCCACCTAAAGGCGCGTTCTTTTCTAGTCTTAGAGGAAAGGACATCAGTGATTCTGATTACCAGCATGCTCAAGATGCGTGGCAGAAGTTAGATTGTAAAACAATGGGAGACTATCATGATTCCTACTTAATGGCCGATGTATGTTTGTTGGCGGACGTCTTTGAAAATTACAGAAAGACCTGCATGAAACATTACAGCCTGGATCCCGCGCATTATATTTCTGCGCCTGGGATGAGCTGGGACGCTTTCTTAAAGTTTACTGGAATAAAGATTGATTTATTGTCTAACCTGCCAATGATTCAGATGATTGAAAACGGATTGCGTGGAGGAATTAGTATGGCGTCGCATCATTACTGTAAAGCAAACAACAAATATTTGGACGACTATGATCCAAGTAAAAGGTCTAACTATCTCATGTATTTAGATGCAAACAATCTGTATGGATGGGCAATGGCGCAATCACTTCCATTACGCAACTTTAAAATGTACACAGAAGACAATCCAAAAAATATTCAAAAGGCATTAAGTGGCTGGGCAGTTTGGCGCCTGATCAACAGCGCGGATACATTCTAGAAGTTGACTTAGAATATCCTCATGAACTCCATGACCTCCATAATGACTACCCATTAGCAGCAGAAAGTCTAAAGATGGATCCAAAAGAGCCGCCTAAACTTGTGCCTAATCTTCGGGGCAAAAAAAATTATGTCTGTCATTACAGACTTCTACAATTTTATTTAAGACATGGTTTTGAAGTTGACAGCAGTTCATCGCATAATTGCTTTTGATCAAGAACAGTTCATGAAACCATACATCATGAAGAACACTGATCTCAGAACTAAATCCACAGATGCTTCAGAAAAAGACTTTTTCAAGTTGATGAACAACAGCTGTTTTGGAAAGACTATGGAGAATCCGCACAAGCGCAAAGATGTCAGATTAGTCACCAAAGAGAACGAAGCAATTAAGCTGACTTCAAAACCTAATTATCAGGACTTCAGAAGATTTCATGATCAGCTTTTTGGTATAATGATGAAAAAAAAGAAAGTCAAATTGGACAAACCCGTTTTTTATTGGGTTTACCGTTTTAGAATTATCAAAGCTTTTGATGTTAGAATTTCTTTATGACTACTTTAAGCCCTCGTATCCTGAGTCCAGAGTTCTTTACACAGATACAGACAGTTTTGTTATAGATGTCCCTACTGAAGACATCTATAAAGACATGGAAATGGAAGTGGCTAAAGGGCATGCAGGATGGTATGATACATCTGATTACCCTAAAGACTCGCCTTTACATTCAATTACTAACAAGAAGGTTTTAGGAAAGATGAAGGATGAATTATCTGGAAAGGTGATCAAGGAGTTTGTTGGTTTAAGGTAAAAAATGTACAGTATTTCGAGCCAGGAGAAAATCATTAAGAAAGCAAAGGGAATATCTCGCAGCGTTGTGCAGTCAAACATATCACATGACAACTACAAAGAAGCATTGTTTGGCAATAAGACTTTTCAACATGACAACGTAAAACTGCGATCTAATCTACATGAGATCAACACAACTGTTGTAACAAAGAAGTCATTAGATAGAACAAACACAAAACGGGTGTTTGTTAATCCAGAGTTTTCATATGCAATCGGGCACTGGAGAACCGTAAATTAATTAAAGCGGAACTGTGTCCGGCGGAATTATCTGCAGTTCTTCCTTCACAAAAGATCTTTGAGGAGCTGGTTGTTTTGTTGTGTCAGTTTCTCGTAAATAATACACGGGCGGATTCATTTTTACAATTCTTTTTATTTCGTACGGGTCAACACTCCAAATTGGATCGGTTGCCCTGATGCGAGTGTCCCCTTCTGCTTCCCCCGGTAAATAAAGGTACCTTACTTTCAATCCAAATGGTAATAGTTTGCCGGATGAACACTCTCCTTCAACAACATTTATTGTTTTTCTTTTGATTGCTTGTACTGGTTTTAGCCCTTTAAATTCTTCATTATTCATTGCGCGCAAAACTGAGGGCAGTCTTCTAACCCATTCTGTGTTGCGAGAATTGTCAATCAGCTCTCTGTGATACTGGTAGGAGAAAAGTCTTTCGGCTAACTGTTTGTTAAAGTTTTCAACTAAAGCCTGTGATCTGTGAACTCCCGGAATGCCTCTTCTAATAGTAACTCTGTGTTTTAACAATAATTGATTCACTTGGCCTTTAAATTCTTTTCCATCATCGACTTGAATCATGCGAGGGAAAGTTAAGGGGCCTCGTTGGTATATCAGTTGTATGGCAACAGCAACAGCAGAAGCACTCTTTTGTGTTAATGGCTCCGCATCTTTGTATCTTGAAGCCATGTCAATGACTGTGAGTGCGTACTTAAATCTTTTTCGTCTAATCGTATCAGAGGGTAAATATAGAAGATCCATTTGATGGGTGTCGTTTGGAGTTGTGTTCACAAAGTGCGGTCTCTGTATTCGTCTAGGGGCAGGTAAATAAATTTGCCAAATCGCTTGTTTAGATAACCATTCCTTTGCTGTTTGTTCACTGACTCCTGCCGCTTGGCTTAGCTTTTGTATTGCTGTGATACCCTTCCAATATCCTTTGGGCGAATAATAGATTTTGTTCATTTTTTATTCAGCCATATTATGTGCAACAAAATACACGGCGGCCATACCAAAGGCAATAAACGCGATTTCTTGCATCTTTTGTTTTTCTGATGGTTGATAAAAGTCACTGAATTTTGGTGGGGGCAATGTCTGGATTGGGTTGCCTGTTACTAGATAATATTGTTTTATTGCCTGATCAACATCTTTAAATATGTAAGCTGCATGCCCTGTTTTTTCAGTGTGTCATTAATAAAATCTAACTGCTCAAGTCTCTGCTTTTCATAGGCGTCTTGTGCAGCTGCTAGTTGCTCCATAGCTTTGTTATGTCTTTTTCTCTCGCCGTCATCCCGTAGTTTACTAAATGCGAAATTACTTCCGCTAAAAGCAAGCGCATTCACCACAGCGCCACCTATCATCATTACGAGTGAAGCCATTTTTTATAAATGTATTTTTTATTTACATATTTATACTGTCTGGAATTATTCCTTGCTTGACTAGAAAATCTTTCGTGGCAACCGAAGCTGCAATGATAGCAATCAGCTTTGCTGAATCCTCAAAGTCTAGTTTGCCAAGATCTGCTGGTTTAATTCTTAACAAGCTTTTACCAAGCATTGAGTATCCTACACTTAGACCTCCAATAACAGCAGAATGGTATACAAGGTTGGTAACAGTTTTTTTCGGTGCTCATTTTTTAAAAATAAAATATTATAATTTAATAAAAAACATGAACAGTGATGATCTACTACAGCTACAAGGCGGCCTAAACCTTCCGAACTTATGAATGACCAAGTTGATGATCAAGCTATTATGCCCAAAAAGGAAAGGCTGTATTCTTTGGCAGCATGTGGGAAAACAAAACAGTTCCTCGGAACTGAATTCAGCTAGAACAGATTCAACAGATGTCGTCACAAGACATTATAAAGTATCATAACAGGTATGAGGGCGCAGTTGGGGTCGAGAATGGTAAAAAGCGTTGGGCAAACGGTTCTTAGTTTGTACACATAAACTAGTCAGTAGATTTGCCCCCATTGATTCTGAACAAGATCTTACGTATGATTTAACGCAAGATCCAGTTTTAACAAAGTCATTAGAGTCTCTAGGTGTGATCTATACTACAGATTTGGAACATTGTTATCGCCATTAATCATGGGATTAATAACTTTTAATCATATAGATTTTGTTTCCCTTCAAAATGAACGAGCTGGAAAATCATCAGAACCAGGAAACATTGAATCAGGTGGAGAAAGTAACCAAGCCAGAAAATCAGCAGAATCAGAAAACACTGAACCAGGTGGGGACCAGTGAAAAGCATCCTCATCCTGGCGTGTTAAAGCAGGAAAAAAATTAGCAGAGTGGAACAGACAAAAAAAATTAATGTACAGAATATAACTCATCATGAAAACATAACACCGCCAACGCCAGAACAAGTTGATTCAATGCCAGCTATAAAAACTCCATGTGATACAAGGGCCCCAAAGTCTTCATGGAATATTGAACTTATAAACTGTTGCCATTTTTGGCACCCTTGCTGCTGTTGGGGGCAGTTATTACGGTTATAAAATATATAACCAATGGCAACAAAAACAAAAGCTATCAAAAAAATCATGAACCACTAAATGCAGAAAAAGACAACAGCACGCCAAAACCGCCAATAACAAAGCATCATTTTGATCCATTTCAAATGGAATAATATTTAAGAACTTAATTTTAAATTTTTTAATAAAAATAGATCATGGCGTATTATAAAATGATAAAGTCAATAAATAAAGACATGGAGTCTATAAAAGACATTTCCATAGACCAGAATTGTAATCAATGCGGTTGCTTAGGATGTAAGAACTTCCTTAAGATCTATGCAGAGAACGCTGAGCAAGACATCCTCAGCAATGACGCGTTTTTTGAGGCGTGTGTGTACTATATTAGGCATTTACTATTTAAGATAAAAACATAGATTGTCTTGTTTTTTGATAATTATAAAATAACTCAAATAAGAACTTGGTTGTACTTAGAGGATGACTTAGTTATGATCTTGAGGTGACTTAATCAAGAACTTAGAAGTTACTTAATCAAGAACTTATTAAGAACTTGAAGTAACTTAATTAAAAACTTATTTAAGAACTTGGGGTGACTTAATTAAAAACTTAATTAAGAACTTGGGGCGACTTGGGGGTAGGAGTGTGTGTGGTGTACACAGAGCTTTATTATTTGTCATGTGTAACACCACTTGGTGCAAGACGGTGCTTGCGTTTTTGTGATTCATTGGCTCTTTTGTTGCAAGTTCAAAGCAGCCACCAAGTGCATTTATCAAAAGCTGGATTTAATAAACAAGACAGTTGAATAAAGTACACTCTGCGGCAGCCAAAAAAGTTGAAGTACAGCACGTCTAAACAGGCAAACACAACAGCAAAATGTCATTTCACTATATACAAAGTCGTGGGGCAGCAACAAGAATGTCAGTGAATCAGCAGTGTTCCAATACAAGTTGACCTATTTGAGCGCTACAGGCGGTTGCGCGACCCACTTTCAGCCTTCACTGAGAGCCTTGCAGAGCAGTTGTCAGAGGGCAGTTAGCGAACAGTGCTACACCCACTATAATTAGCCAGTAACAACACCGGCCCTGCCTGGGCCCAGCCCGAGTCGTGTTCCGCGTCGTCTGCTTTGCCGTTGTGTCACAAACACCACAAGGTGGAGAAGTTTTCTGAACTACTAGGTAGTACACCTGTCACTGAACATTTAAAGCTTTTTGAATAAAATCATTTCTTCAAAAGTTAAAAGCTTTTCAAAGTTAACAACATCTCTTTCAAATATATTAGCTAAATCTCTGTCTTGAGTTAACAAGCTTTCAAGGCGCTTGTGTAGTTCGTCATTAGTAGGTTCTCGTTTTTTCTTTTTCCTCACCTTCCGAAAAAGCAATACTTCTCTTTGGTTTAGAAGTTAAAGCAATGAGTCCACCTGATTTTCTTTTGTTTAAATACTCCGCCATACAGTTGTAATAAAACACAATCACCTATAGCAAGAATTCCTCTGTGAACAAACACAACCGTCTGTATTGAAAGCCGTGAATAAACTGAGTAGCGTTGGTTGGGGGCGCTGCTTCTAAATCGTCATATCCGGTCACATGGTAAGCACCTTGCCAGTCATAAGGCCCGACATCGCAAATTAAGTTATCAGGTGTCAACCTAATGGCGGGCCTCGGCAGTATTCTGATAGTGCGGATTCCTGGGCAGGTCGACAATTAGCAATTAAAGGCTTAACTGCTCTGCTGTTTGTGCATGAGGCGCGTTCAGAGACTGCCGCTTTTCCCCTACGTTGCTCTATGGGGATGTGTTCAGCCACTGTTAATTTCCCCTACGTTACTCTCTAGAAAGTTTGTAGATAAACGTTATTTTTTAGTTATTGAAGTCTTACTTGTCAGAGAACTAATAAATGTCTGTTCTGGAGTCGCCCGGCCGAAACTGGTTGAGGCCGGGTGAGCCAGAACAGACATTTATTAGTTCTCTGCCCGACATTAACTCGTCCGTCGAGTCGGTCTACACTCCAGGATGCGGGTATCGTACACTCACCTCCCACCCCCTACCCCCGACGCACACACACGGACGCACGCACGCACGCACACACACGACGCACGCACGCACACACACACATGCACCCACACACACACGCACACACGCACGCACGCACACACGCACGCACGCACACACACACACACACACACACACACACACACACACGCACGCACGCACGCACGCACGCACGCACGCACGCACGCACGCACACACACACACCCACACACACACGCGCGCGCGCGAGCAGACAGAGAGAGGGGGGATGAATATGTACACGCGTGCACGTGGGTGTGTGTGTGTGTGTGTGTGTGTGTGTGTGTGTGTGTGTGTGTGTGTGTGTGTGTGTGTGTGTGGTGTGAGTGTGTGTGTGTGTGTGGTGTGTGTGTGTGTGTGTGTGTGTGTGTGTGTGAATGTGTGTGATGATGATGATGATGATGATGATGATTTCAATGAGAAAAAAAAAATCGTTATTTTTATGGGGAAGCTCGCTTTACGTTTTTCGAACACTCGATGCTTTCAATAAACTTTTGTTGTATACATTTGCCGTCTCAGAGTTGGAAGTGTAGAAGTGTAAGCGCGAGTACTTGACATTAATGTGCGTGCGTGCGTGCGTGCGTGCCTGTGTGTGTGTGTGTGTGTGTGGTGTGTGTGTGTGTGTGTGTGTGTGTGTGTGCGTGCGTGCGTGCGTGCGTGCGTGCGTGCGTGCGTGTGTGTGTGTGTGTGTGTGTGTGTGTGTGTGTGTGTGTGTGTGTGTGTGTGTGTGTGTGTGTTAAGTTCTGTATGAAATCATCTGGGTTACTTCATCCCTAACACGACTTATAAAAATCCTCATTTCATACTGGCATCGTGGCGCAGAACTTAACGTTGCCAATTCAAGGTTGGGAGGTCATGGGTTCGATTCCCAAGAAATGGGCTCTTCGTTGCGTGTGGCATACACATACGCGTTGCGTTTGAAGAAC
>CM031608.1:37221753-37250002 GCA_018398815.1 Conus ventricosus | reverse complement strand
CCCCACAACAGAACCCCGCCCATCACGGTTCTCGGTCGCCAGGTTTGCCTTGTCCGGCCTAATGTTGCTGGACCCCGTGGGAAATTCTATGAAATAGGATGGTTGTGTGAGTTGTTTGTTGTGTCTGCTTTCAGACGTAGTGGGACATTGTGGACCAACGAAACTTTTGATCAAAAATTACAGATACTCAGTGCCAGGAAAAAGAAACGTAAACTAATAGATGAAAAAGAAGAAGAAGAGAAATTTACTACACTGCCCACAAATGTTGAAAATAAGCGTAATACTTTTATTAGTTACGAAGGTATTCGAGAAATCTCATTTTTCCAAGTTGTTTTATGTTTTATCAAAACAACTTGGAAAAATGAGATGCAGTAATATCTTCAGGCAAAGTCTATGGACTCTCACAATGTATTCGAGAAACTATCTGGGTTTAATCTGTGGGAGTAAATAGTAGCATAAGCTGCAAAATTAATTGTCCTAGCCATAAGCTCCATTCTCGGGAAAATTGAAAGGGTACCTAATAGTACAGACACAGGTTAACGCCTTCCAAGAGATAGAAAATGTCAAGAAGCATGGTGTACCGTTTCATCTTTAAAAACTGAAGCAAACCAAGAAAACCGCTCTTGTCTTGTTTTTGGCTTTTCAGACAACACAGACGAGACAATGTAAATACCAAAAGTTATGAGGTCACGCGGTAAACTGATAGGAGAAATGACGGGGGGTTCAGTCTTCCTCTGTTTGTATATTTCGTTCTGCGGCCGCAGAGCGCAAACGAAACGAACCAAACACACACACACACACACACACAAAACACACACACACACACTCACACACACCCACACACACACACACACACACACACACACACACACACACACACACGCACGCACGCACGCACGCACGCACGCACGCACGCACGCACACACACACACACACCACCACACACACACACACAACAGCAACAACATTATTAACACACGGTATTTTCTTTACAGGCGTTTTCCCCTTGACAAAAACGTTTTCTCTCTGTGCCTCCGGGAAGTGTTTTCTATGCGCAAAAATGTGTTGTTAATTGTTGTCATTGTCTCCCTTTTTTTGGCGTTCCTTGGTTCTGCACATATGAGAAGTGCAAGGTGTTTGTAGACCACACATAAAGAGTGAAAATAATGTTTCCCCCCAGTTTAAAATTTCGTTTTTGGCGTTTGAGCGTTTGTGCCCTGAGGAGGGTGTTGTGGGAATGGGGGTGGGGCGGTTAAACTGCTGAGCCGAGAGAACTAATAAATGTCTGTTCTGGCTCACCCGTCTCAAACCAGTTTTCGGCGGGCGACCCCCAGAACAGACATTTATTAGTTCTCTACCTATAAACCCTACAAACATACATACTGTGTTGGTTATCCGTTTTCAATACAAATTTTTTACTAAACTTTTAAAGTTTTTAGTTTTTGCTTAACCCTATGTTTTTTCCTGATCATTTTCAATAACATCTTTTTTCGCGCAAACATTCTTCAAATGGTCTCGTTTTTCATGTGAAATAACACTACAGTCTTTAACTGTTCTCTAAAGTCTTTTAAACCGATTTTATATTTTTGGCATAAATCACACACTTATCCCAGCATGTCTTCCGCTGAAAGCTAGTTTCGACAAAGTGTTTCTCTTTTAACTATGTCTCTTTCTGCCGAACAGTCATCTATAAAAATAGTGTCTGCGTTCCTTCAAACAGTCTATAAAACTGTTCTAAACACTCACTCAGTTTATTGCTAGGATTACTAAATATATGTCATCATCTGCCCATATAAACCTTCTATCATGATATGCCTTGTTCCATTTAAGTGTTGGACAGAAAACCACAATATGATTAAAAATTTTAACGATAAACTGTTTGTAACAGGTCGAGGATAAATATTTTTTTTTTCCACAACCAGTCTGCCCACAAATCAATGAGCAATGGGAGTTTTTGTCATAAAGTTTAACTGCTCCATAGTTTATAACAGAACTTAATCAATCCAGTTTATTATTTTTTATCATACTCTCCGTCAAAACTTGTTTAGTATAATAAAAACCCTATGAGGCCTAAATGTGTAAGATTAATCCAATTCAGTGCTGTAAGATTGTTCTATTTAGACAATATTGATTTTTGTTGCTTGTTGTTATGACCTTAATATCCTCGCCATTTTTGAAAAGACAACAGTAACTTTAAGACTGTCAACGTCTAAGTTGCCAGCTAATTAGAATTCCTTTAAAAAGGACGTCACTAACGCCCCCAACCCATCCTCTCCTTATCTTTTAAGACAGAAATTTCAAATATCATTGTGAACGGTCCCCTAATTTCATTTGCGGCATGAACTGTAATTTTGTAGAAGCATCTTTAAAACCGCTTCTCTTCTGTGGAGGATGTACTGTTTTTTCCCATACGGCTTATTTCAATCTCTTTTCCCACTATTGTCATCTGGCATAAGACTTACATGTAAAGGGCCAGGTTGAATCTTTTCTGAAACTTTTTTTTACGGCCAAAAAATGTAAATGGGCTTATGAATTCAAATTTTAATGTCCCATTCTAAATATGGTTCTAAGGTGCCATTTGAGGTCAGGTTTTCGAACTATTTTATAATTTATACTGGCCAACATTATTTGCCTCTAGATTGCGCAGTTGTTCTAGTTTAGGAAACTTTTTGTGTCGCCAACCTCTTTGCGTTTATAAAAACCATCTTTAGTGTCCCAAAAACCATTAACAAAGCGCCTATCTCACCTTTTCTGTTCAAAGTCCCCCAACGTCTGCAAGGCCCTTTTTTTTTTCTAAATTTTTTACCCCTTAAGGCGTTTAATGAAAACCCCGGGTTTTCTTTTTGGCCCACGGGGACATTTTTTTTTAGTTTACGTATTATTTTTTTTAAAAAAAAACAATGTCCCCGGGGGGTTAAAAATTCACATTTCACGATTTTCCCCCTTTTTTTGTTGAAATTTTTTATTTTAAAAAGACCCAAACCCCTCCCCCCAAAACTAATTTTTTTAAATGAAAATTTGGGGAATTGAAAAAATTTCATTTTTGCAATATGCCCCTTTCCCTGAGGGAAGAGCTTTTAAAAACAGTTGGGGGGCCTTTCCTTTAATATAATTTTTTCATCAGTGCTTAGTTTCATCCAAATAAACCCTTAGGAAATAAAAAGGGAAGCAAGGATCGAGGGGGACTTTCCCCTAAATTAAGTTTTTTGGTCGGTTTTTTTTTAACTTAAATCTATAATTGTTAGCCTTTTTAAAGTAACTTTTTTAGCTAGTTTCTTTATCAAAATAGTAACCTCCTTCTTCTTCAGGTTGGAATGTTAACTTTGTTTTTAGATTTCCCATTGTTAAGTTTGGGGGAGAAATGTCAAATTTTTCCCATTGCTTTTTTTAAAGGTGGGCAAAACCCGTAAAAAACCATCAGGTATTGTTAACTGGCCTAACTTTGGTCCCCTGTTTTGTCAACTTTAGAACTTATTCTTTCCTTGGTTCGTTTTTTTTAAACCTACGACTTTTTTTAAAATTTTTTTAAGGGGAGGCGACCTTTTTGGGCCCCCCGGCAATTGTTATCAATTGAAAGTTAAAAAAACAAAAAGGGGCGGTCGGGGGTTGTTATTGTTAAAAAATTTTTTTTGAACGAAAAAAAAAATTGAGGGTTTTTCAAATTTTCTGATGCAAAAAATTCTGTTGGGCCCCCTTTCCAATTTTTAAAAAATTTATAGCAATGATACATTTACTTTGTGTGCCCAGACTGCCTTTTTCATAAAAAGGTGAGATACCTCCTTTTAAGCGATATCTTAACCCCCCTATTGAAAACGCCCCTCATCAAGAAAGCGTGGTTTATTTCTTTCCGATTGCAGTTTTATCAAAAACCAGTTAAATTTTGGCTGTTTTTTTGGCGAAATAAACGGGTGTGGAGTGTCGTTTGCCGATCATTTAAAACCCATGACCCTTTTTGGTGGGGGGCCCATTTGTACAGATTTAAATTTTTATTACCCCTTCCCCAAAAACGTTTTTTGGACGAAAACTGCGGGCTCCTTTCCCCAAATGCCAACCCCGTTTAACCCCACTCGCAAAAAAATTTGACTTTAAAGGTTTTTTTAAAAGGGGATTGTCCCGAATTCAATATTAACTTCAAGACGGTTTTTAGACAAAAGTTGGATCAAATCTTGGCCTAGGGGGACCTTTATTTTCGGGGCCCACAGAAAGTTTAAAATTTGATTTTTATCCTCCTTTCAAATCTTTCTTTTTTTTGGCAAACGGTTTTAGCCCGGGGGCCCCTTTCCGCAAGAAACAAAAACAGCTGGACAACATTTATTTAGACAATTCTAAGGGCCCAAATAGGGCGGGAATTGAACGAAAAAAAAAAGTTATTCGCACTTTCGTTTGGTGTTTTTCTTGGGGGCGCCCAAACACAGGCAAGATTTGAACAAAATGACCTTTTATGGGTTTGGGCGCCCAAAAAACAAAATTAGCAAATTTTGAGGTGCCTTTAAATTTACAGTTTAATTTTCCCCAAGATTCAAAGGGGACCAAAAATGTTTTACATACGCAAGATCGAAAGTAGAATTTTTCTGTTGGACTGGGGTTTTTCATGCTGCCTTCTGACCCCAGACTTTAGATAGGTTTCAAATTTTAATTTAAAATTAATAATGAAATTCTTTTTAGCAGGCAATGAACGAAGGGGTTGGGGAAAAAAAAGAAAAAAATTCTGAGCCAGTAATTTTTACAAAAAATTTAAAAAAACCCCCAAGTTTTAAATCATCCATTCCCCCAAGTCCAAAAAACCCCAAAAAAACATTGGGGAAAAACTCACCCAAAACTCGCGGCTCTTTTTCGCGATGACCCTTTAATATGAAAAAAAAGCGTTGTTTTGGATTTAAATGGGTTTGGGGTTATTGGTCTTTATCTTACTAAATTGTAACCCCAAATATTACAAGAACTAATGTCCCTAAGGGGCTCGGCCTAAAGCCAACTACTTTGCTTGCAGTAGAAAAAGCCAGCTGACCCAAAACTCCCCATTAATTTCCCGGTAAAACGTCCCCCGGGTTTACCAGCTAAATTTTTTTTTTTAATTTAAAATTGCAAAAATTTATCAAGTGGTTTTTTTTCCATGATTTATCAGCGGAGATGGAGGCGATGGCGGCGGAGGCACTGAACTTTGCCCTCCACCGCCGCCTGTAATAGCCAACACTAGTGTGCTTATTGCAAATCCTAAGGCTGTTATAACGCTTGCTAATGTGTCGCCTTGCTCTCTAAACAGCGTTTTTATTCGTTCTGCTAGCGTTTGTGTCTTCATATAAAATTTTTTCGATAGTTTCTCTTTTTTCTATTCACTTGGAGTTACGTATTGGTCTCGGTTAGTAGTCGTCACTTCTAATCTTGTGATCTTTCTTGCTCAAGATCTTTTAGTCTTTGGGCTATTCTTTCTTTAATATCAGGCCTAGTTGGCGTCATCACCTCAACGAGTTTTTCTTTTTCTCTTTTTATATGTCATCTAGTTCACCTAGTTTTGCTAAATTGTTTGTTAATTGCCTCTGTTTGCTTCTCAAAGCATGATCAAGGGCCGTTAGTTCTCGAAATGGGTAGCGGTGAGTCGTGTATAGTCTTTAACGCTGTTTCTTCTGAAAAACTGGTTTCGGGCTTCTATTGAATTTATTAATTCGTCTGCCGATTGATTTAATTCTTTAAGTTCCATGTTTTGCATTTGGTTATCTCCCGGGAAGTTCTTGTAGTGTGTTTTAAAGTTTAGCAACTGCATCCCTATCTAATTTTGGTCTAGCAATGCCAAGGCGATTTTTTTTCGCTCGCAGGGAGTTATTTCTAATTGAAACCACCGGCTAAAACTTTGATGGGTCTTTTTTAGTTGTAAGCCGAACAAGTTGTCCTTGGGCGTTTTTCACAGACAAATGACCATCTTCTAATTCAAAATCATTTGGGTCTATAAATTCGGGAGGTTCTTTGGGCCCAAACTTTTGTAAAATGCTTCGACCGGTACTTGCTGTTAATTCACGCCGCATTGAGAGCGTTTTAGCGATGCTGTGTCAAAGGAGTCCTTTCATCCATGTTGGCGTCTCCAGGATCAAAAACATCATAAATCTTCTTCGCCTTCAATTCTGCCATGTTTTAAATAATTAACTTTTTATTTTGCTTCATAAAAATGTCACAAAAGCATATGGCTCGTTTTTTGACCCGTATAGAAAGCTGAAAGAACCCGGGGCGTGAAGGGAAATAAACGGAATATTACTGTTCCAAATAATCCATCTACTATTGTGCAGATTTAAATTCTTACTGTTAGATTTCCAGACCTAGGAGCGGATGATTTGATTTTTGCAGGCTCTGCACGGGTTACTTTTAAAATAGAACTCCCTTCAACACAGACCAAACCAGAACAGTTGTCAGAATTTGGGACGGGCAATTTGTTAAGAACATTTCTGTAAAAACTTGAGGGGCAAGAAGTATTTTCTTTTAAACAATGCAGACATATTTTTAACCTATTCTGATCTATGGCTAACCGCGAATGAAAGGGAAGATCTTGCGTTTCAAGGAATCGGCAATGAAGAAGCACTAAAACTTAGAATAGGCGCCGAACTCGCCTCAGGGGCTAAAAGCAGCAAAAAGGCTTTAGCTGTAAGTTATGCGTATGGTAATCGCTTTTCCATTCCCCTAGATTTTGAGTTGTTAAAAGCGCATGCGCCATACTTTCAAGGAGCATTTAAAAGACAGATTGTCATATGAACTAACTTTTAATGAATACAAACGTGTTATCAAATCAACAGACGCCGAAGCAAAGTACAGCATTTCTGACATCTCGTTAGAGTTTGATGTTGTTAGCAACTCTAATTTAGCAAGGCTGATTGAGCAACAATATGAGTCACAATTAGTAATATATTACGAAAACGTGCGTCATCATTCAACATATCCTAAAAGCAGGGCAGACGCTATATGGAATTTTAATCTTAGTGTCGCAGTAAAATCGCTTAAAGGTATTTTATTGCTGTGTGAAGATGAAGAACCATTCGCAAGAGCAAGTGAAAAGTTTTTTAATCCAAAATAACGAAAGTACAATGTACAATTGACGGCAGTCCTAACCAAATCTATGCTAGCGGACTTAGGCCTTATCATCATTTTGACGAAATAAGAAAATTGTTTGGGGGTGGGAGGGATAGAAGTCTAACAGCAGACCTTGTGTCTAAAGATCTACACCTTCACAGTGTTAGGCTTGATGATTATTTAACATCAAAATTACGGTTTATGGATTGACCTAAGGTCAACAGAGGTTAATCAGTTGCATGGAAGTGGGAGAAAGGTTAAAGACGTAAACATTCAAATTGAGAAAGAAAAAGAAGCTGATAAACGCTTAATGTACATTTGTTTTTATTTAATTGATGCACAGCTGAATATTGAAAAGAAAAAATTAGAAGATGTAGTATACTAAAT
Organism: Conus ventricosus; assembly: GCA_018398815.1. Classification (NCBI taxonomy): domain Eukaryota; kingdom Metazoa; phylum Mollusca; class Gastropoda; order Neogastropoda; family Conidae; genus Conus; species Conus ventricosus. The sequence goes on along the minus strand of CM031608.1, from coordinate 37,242,565 downwards.
TATTTTTTCATTTTATAAAAGCATGTCTGTCGGGTTTATCCAAATGTGCCTACAGCACGGAGATGCCAAGAGAAGAGATAGTAGAAAACCCTAGCATAAAAACCTTCAGATTAACAAACATTACACAAATGCAACAAAAACTAGAGCAGGACCTTTCAAAATACAGCAAAACCAAACGAAGGTATTCTGCTGTCTTTAATGCTGTTACCTATGTAATACTGGAGCATCGACTATAAGTGCTCTATCAGCAGGAACGAGTGTAGGCCTCTTAGCAACAGGTATTGGTGCACCCGCAGCTTTACCTCTAGGCGGTTTGTCTTTAGCTCTTGGCCTGTGTTCATTAGCTGTAAGTGCGGCTGGCTAAAAATTAAAAACTAAACTCCAAAAGCACACAGCTATGGTTCAACTAATAACGGCTAAACTTAGTTCGTTTAAACTGACAATAAATAAAGCGCTTGTTGACTCAAACATCACGGATGAGAATTTAATCGTTTACAGGCCGATTTTGATGACTACAAAAGACAAAAGTTTGATCTTCAAAGAAAGGCGAGGACAAGTTTTTCTCAACAGCCAGACCCCGAGCAGATAAAAAAGGAATGCTTAAAAAAGTAAACGAGACATTAAACTCTGTTCTAAACAGCTCACATTAACAACATCGAAGGGCGTTTATACTTTAGTTTATGAGTCCAAGCACAAAAAGACCGTCGATATTGGTTCTGATTAATTATTTTTTTTAATTTAAATAAATATTTTGAGTTAGAAAAGAAACTCAACATGGCTAGACATATGAAGGACCAGACGAATTGTTTGAAGGAATGCTTGAGAGAGAGCGTTTATCAAGAGCACTGAATGATATTGATTTAGAAGTCATTAATCCAGCAAACGTACAGGCAAGTGTTGCTCATGCTATTTCTCAAGTTCCAGGTAAAACTAACAATAGACCGCCAGTTAAAGTAATGTTAGCTGTTTTAATCGACTATGTAACAATAAATGAAGAAAATCTAGAAGTCTGGGTCTCAACTAAACAACAGGACTATTCTTTCTCGTAATGACTTAACACCAGGTTTGGGCAGACGAACTGCTTACGCAGTTTGATGTGGCCGCTGAAGAAGCCAAATGAGAGGCTCTGGCTGGTCAGAGGGCGAAAGTCTTAGAGATCAGATTAAAACAGTCTAAGTATGCACCAATTGTAGGCAAGGCTTACATTCCACTACTCCAGCATTAGTTGCAAAAAAAGCAGTTCTAAACATAAAGAATACAGACAACAAATGTTTTATGTGGTGTGTTCTTGCAAGGCTTCATTATGTCCGCAAAAACGCAGAGAGAGTGTCTAACTATCACCCCTACATCAATGATCTTAACTTTAGTGGAATATCCTTCCTGTTAGCGTGGGCCAAATTGATCAGTTTGAAGAACAAAACAAACCAATAACTGTTAATGTATACACATGGGATGAGGAACAAATTTGGTGCCTATTAGGGTGTCTAAAGACAGCCCAACAATAGGCGAACCAGCCAAAAGCCATGTGGACTTACTCCTAATGTCTTCACCAGCGGGGCTACCACATTACACATTGATACGCACAATGTGTAGATTATTGGCGCATACTTCAAAAAACACTAACAAACAAGAATTCTGCAGAAAATGTTTAACAAGAATTCCATCTGTGCAAGCCGCGAGTGACATAAAACATTGTAAAAGTTCTGTAGACTGTAATACAGAACTAATTACGCCCCCGCCAGGATCTAAAGTTAGTTTTAAGAACTGGAACGGCTGCAAAATTCTCCATACGTTGTTTACGCAGACTTCGAGTCGCTTATTGTTCCTTATGAAGCCAAACGCCACAGAAACTTCCGAAAACGGTCCTAATGAGTAATCATCAGATCTGTTCATTTGCTTTCATCATTGTCAGGTCGGATGGCGTTCATTCAAAGCCAGAATTGTACAGAGGGCCAGATGCTGCAAAATACTTCTTAGAAAACGCATGCAGCAAGTGCGTAATAACTGTTCTAATAATCTGAATTTATCTGAAATCATAATGACGCCTGAAGATCAACAACAGTAAAATCAGCCACACATTGTTGGATTTGGGGTTTAGAACTCAGTGAAAAAACCAACCCAAAAAGTAAAAGCCCCATGATCACATTAGGGGAAAATTTCCCAAGGGAAACCCCACAGAAAATTTTGAAAATTTTAAACTAAAGTTTGATCCTAAGCGGGAAAACCCGCCTTATTCTTTCAAAAACTTGCGAGGTTACGCTCTCCCCTTAAATAAAAGCAGAAAGACGATGCCTTTGGGGTGTCATGCCCGCACAGCCCCATCAAAAAAGTACATTTTTTCCCATTTTAAAATTTAACATGCCCTTTTTTTTTGACCATGAAAGCACATGAGGGGGAAAATTAGAGTCACTGGCTATTTTCCTTTAAAAAAGCCCTGCCCAAAAACCCAGAAGAATTTTTTGACCCAAACTCTTGTTAAAAAGGGGGCGTTTTTCCTTTTTGAGTAAAAGAACATTTGGGGAAAAAATTTTTGATGAAGTACACTCCCACCAAAAGGGCCGTTTTTTTTTCTGGGCTTAGGGGAAAAAGGGACATCAGGGGATTCTAAATTCCCAGCATGCCCCAAGATGCGGGGCAAAATTTAAATTTGTAAAACAAGGGGGGGACAAATCATGTTTCCCTATTTAATTTGGCCGATTTTTATGTTTTTTTGGCGGACGTTTTTAAAAACAGAAAGACCCCCCCATAAAAATTTTCAGCCTGGATCCCGCCCCATTATATTTCGCCCTGGGATGGGGTTTTGGGACGCTTTTTTAAAGTTTACGGGAAAATGGGGGATTGATTTATGTCTAACCTGCCAATGTTTTCGATGTTTGGAAAACGGATTGCGTGGGGGAATTAGTATGGCTCGCATCATTCCCGTAAAGCAAACAACAATATTTGGCAAACTTTGATCCAAGAAAAAAGGCTAACTATCTCATGTTTTTAGATGCAAAAAATCTGTATGGATGGGCAATGGCGCAATCACTTCCTTTAAACGCAATTTTAAAATGTACACAGAAACAACCCAAAAAATTTAAAAAAGGCCCTTTAAAAGTGGCTGGGTTTTTTGGGGCGCCTGATAAACCAGCGCGGATACTTTCTAGAAGTTGACTAGAAAATCCTCATGAACCCCCTGACCTCCATAATAAATCCCCAAATTAAACCAGCGAAAGTCTAAAAAATGGACCCAAAAGAGCCGCCTAAATTTTTTTTGGCCTAATTTGGGGCAAAAAAAATTATGTCTGTATTACAGACTTCTACAATTTTTTTTTAAGACATTTTTTTGAAGTTGAAAAGAAATTCATCGCATAATTGTTTTGGTTCAAAACAGTTCATGAAACCTTACTTAAAGAAAAACATTTGATCCCCCCCCCAAGAACTAAACCCAAACAGATGCTTCCCAAAAAAAGGGACTTTTTCAAGTTGATGAAAAAACACCTTTTTTGGAAAAAAACAATGGAGAATCCGCCCAAGCGAAAAGATGTAAATTTTGTCCCCAAAGAAAAACGAAGCTTTTTAAGCTGATTTTAAAAACCTAATTATCAGGCCCTTCAGAAGATTTCATGACCAGTTTTTTTGGTATAATGATAAAAAAAAAAAGTCAAATTGGAAAAACCCGTTTTTATGGGTTTACCGTTTTAGAATTATAAAAGCTTTTGATGTTAGAATTTCTTTATGACTACTTTAAGCCCCCGTTCCTGAGCCCCAAGTTTTTACACAGTTTACTGACATTTTGTTATAGAGTCCCTACAAAAAACATCAAAAAAAAGACTGGAAATGGAAGTGGCTAAAGGGCATGCAGGATGGAAAGATACCTGATTACCAAAAGGGACTGGGCCTTTACTTTCCCAATTACAAACCCAAAAAGGTTTTGGGAAAAGGGAAAAGGGGAGGGAAATTTTCTGGAAAGGTGATAAAGGGGGTTTTTTGGGTTTTAAAGGAAAAAAATGTCCCGAATTTCGACCCCAGGAAAAAATCTTTAAGAAAGAAAAAGGGAATATCTGGCGGGCGTGTGGCCCAAACAAAATCACATAAACAACTACAAAGAAGCATTGTTTGGAATAAGATTTTTTCAACATGACAAAAAAAACCCTGCAAATTTTAATCAACATGAGTTCAACCAACTTTTTGTAACAAAAAAAGTCTTTAAAGATAGAACAAACAAAAAACGGGGGTTTGTTAATCCAGATTTTTTCAAAAGCAATCGGGCACTGGAAAACCGAAAATTTAATTTAAAAAACGGAACTGTTTTGGGCCCGGAAATTTATCTGAAAGTTTTTTCCTTCACAAAAGATTTTTTGAGGAGCTGGTTGTTTTGTTGGGTCGGGTTTCGGTAAATAATACACGGGGGGGTTTTTCTTTTTTACAATTCTTTTTATTTCGTAGGGGTCAACACTCCAAATTGGATGGGTTCCCTGATGCAAAGTGTCCCCTTGGGTTTCCCCCGGTAAAAAAAGGGGCCCCAACTTTAAAACCCAAAATTTGGTAAAAGTTTCCCGGTTTGAACACCCCTTTCCCAAACATTTATTTTTTTTTTTGTTTGGCTTGTACTGGTTTTAGCCCTTTAAATTCTTCTTTTTTCATTCGCGAAAAAACTGGGGGCATTTTTAAACCCATTCTGTTTCGAAAATTTGGGAAATCAGCTCTCTGTGATATGGGGGGAGAAAAGTCTTTCGGCTAACGGTTTGTTAAAGTTTTCAACTAAAGCCTGTGATCGTGAACCCCCGGAATGCCTCTTCTAATAGAAAACCCCCTTGTTTTTTTTTTTTTAATTTTTTTAAATAATTGATTCATTTGGGTTTTTAAATTTTTTTCCATCATCGACTTGAATCATGCGGGGGAAAAAGTTAAGGGGCCTCGTTTTTTTATATCGTTTATGGCAACAGCAACAGCAGAAGCACTTTTTTTGTGTAAATTGGCCCCGCATCTTTTATCTTAAAAGCCATGCAATGATTTGTGAGTGGGGATTTAAAATTTTTTTTCTTTTTAATCGTATAGAGGGAAATATAAAAGACCTTTTGATGGGTGTTTTTTTGGATTTTGGGGTTTTCCCAAAAAGGGGCCGGTTTCTTGTTTTCGCTAGGGGGGGTTTAAATAAATTTTGGGCCAAATCGCTTTTTTTAAACCCTTTTCCTTTTGCTGTTTGTTCACTGTCCCCCCGCGGGGCTTAGTTTTTTGTTTTGCTGTAAAACCCCTTCCAAAAAATCCTTTGGGCGAATAAAAGTTTTTGTTCTTTTTTTTTTCACCCTTTATTTTGTGAAATCAAAATACCCCCGGCCCCCCATCCCCAAAGGGGAAAAAAACGCGTTTTTCGGGCATTTTTGTTTTTTATGGTTGATAAAAGTCACGAATTTGGGGGGGGCCCAATGTCTGGATTGGGTTGCCTGTTACTAGAAAATTTTATTGTTTTATTGCCGATCAAATTTTAAAAAATTTTAAAGCTGCAGGGGCCCCGTTTTTTCAGTGTGTCTTTAAAAAAAATCCCCTGCCCCCGCCCTCTGTTTTTCCCATAGGCGTCTTGTGCGGGGAGCTATTTGGGGCTCCATACTTTGTTTTGCTTTTTTCCCCCTTCGCCGTCATCCCAAAAAGTTTATAAATGAAAAATTTCCCTTAGCAAAAAGCAACCCAAATTAAACCACGGGGGCGCCCCCAAAATCTCTTTTCCGAGTAAAGGGGCCATTTTTAAAAATGTTTTTTAAAACAAAATTTAAAATTACTGTCGGGGAATTATTCCTTGTTTCCCCCAAAAAATCTTTTTTTGGGCCCCCGAAGCGCAATAAACAATCAGTTTGCTGAATCCTAAAATTTTAGTTTGCCAAGATCTGCTGGTTTAATTCTTAACAAGCTTTACCAAGTTTGAGTATCCAAACACTTGACCTCCAATAACGCAGAAGGGTTATACAAGGGGGGTTTAATTTTTTCGGTGCCCATTTTTTAAAAAAAAAAAAATTTATAATTTAAAAAAAAAACAAACGGGGTTGATGAACTACTACGCACAAGGGGGCCCTAAACCTTCCCAAACTTATGAATGCCCAAGTTGGGGATAAAAGCTTTAGGGCCCAAAAAAGGGAAAAGGTTTGTTTTCTTTGGCAGCATGGGGGAAAAAAAAAACCCATTTCCCCCGGGAAAAACTGAATTCAGCATAGAACAGATTCAAACAGATGTCGTAACAAAAACATTATAAAGTATCTTTAACGGGTATGAGGCGCGGGGGGGGTCGAAAAGGGAAAAAAAGCTTTGGGAAAAAGGGTTTTATTTTTTCACAAAAATTTGTCATTTAGATTTCCCCCCCAATTGTTTCCTGAACAAGATCTTACTTTATGTTTTAAACCCCAAGATCCTTTTTAACAAAGTCTTTTGAGTCCTGGGTGGGGATCTATATTTACAGATTTGGAACATTTTTAAACCGCCATTAATAAATGGGGTTTAAAAACCCTTTTAAAATAAAATAGATTTTTTTTCCCCTTCAAAATAAAACGAGCGGGGAAAAATCATCAGAACCGGGAAAAACATTGAATCGGGGTGGAAAAAGTAACCAAGCCAAAAAATCGGGCAGAATCAAAAAAACACTGAACCAGGGGGGGCCCAAAAGTGAAAAGCATCCTCACCCGGGGCGTTTTAAAGCGGGAAAAAAAAATTACCCGGGTTGGAACAGACAAAAAAATTTTAAAGGGTTTACGAATAAAACCCCTCATGAAAACATAACACCCCCCAAACCGCCAGAACAATTTGTTTCAATGCCGCTTTAAAAACTCCATTTGATAAAAGGGGCCCCCAAAAAGGTTTTCTTTGGAATATTAAAATTTAAAAAAATGTTGCCTTTTTTTGGCACCCTTGCTGCTTTTTGGGGGCATTTTATTGGGTTTTTTAAAATTTATAACCAATGGCAACAAAAAAAAAAAGCTATAAAAAAAATTTTCGGAACCACAAAAAATGCAGAAAAAAAACAACAGCACGCCAAAACCGCCAATAAAAAAGGGCCTTAAATTTTGATCCTTTTTCAAATGGAATAATATTTTAAGAATTTAAATTTAAATTTTTTAAAAAAAATAGTTTCGGCGTTTTAAAAAATGAAAAAGGGTTCCAAAAAATTAAAGACGGGAGCCCTTAAAAGACTTTTCCATAGACCAGAATTGTAATAAATTGGGGTTTTGCTTGGATGTAAAAAACCTTCCTTAAGATCATCAGAGAACGCGACCCAAGACACCCTCAGCAATGACGCGTTTTTTGGGGCGTGGTTTTCCCTAAAATTAGGCATTTACTTTTTTAAAAAAAAAAACATGATTGCCCTTTTTTTTTTGATAATTATAAATAACTCAAAAAAGAACTTGGTTGTATTTGGGAGGATGATTTATTATAAACTAGGTAAACTTTTTCAAGAACTTAGAAGTTACTTAATAAAAGAACTTTTTAAAGAACTTAAGAAATTTAAATTTAAAAACTTATTTAAAAAATTTGGGGTGACTTTTTTAAAAACCCTTAATTAAGAACGGGGGCGACTTGGGGGTAGGATGTGTGTGGTGTACACAGAGCTTTATTATTTGTCATGTGTAACCCATTTGGTCCCCAAACGGTGCTTGCGTTTTTGTATTCTTTGGGCTCTTTTTTTGGGCAATTTCAAAGCGGGCCCCCAAAGTGCATTTTTTCAAAAGTTTGGTTTTTAAATTAAACAAGAAAAGTTGAATAAAGTCACTCTGCGGAGAAAAAAAATTTGAATTTACAGACGTCAAAAACGGGCAAACAAAACAGAAAAAAGTCTTTTCCCAAAAAATCCCAAAGTCGGGGGCCCAGAAAACAAAAATGTCAGTGAAATCAGCGTGTTTCCAATAAAAAGTTGCCCAAATTTGAGCGCTACAGGCTTTGCGCGCCCCCACTTTCAGCCTTTCACTGAGAGCCTTGCAGAGCAGTTGTCAGAGGGCAGTTAGCGAACAGTGCACACCCAAAAAAATAATTAGCCAGTAACAACCCGGGCCCCTTCCTGGGCCCACCCCGAGTCGTGTTTCCCGTCGTTTTGCTTTCCCGTTTGTTCAAACCCCCCAAAGGGGGAAAAATTTTTTCTGAACTCTAGGTAGTAAAACCTGTCATGAACATTTAAAGCTTTTTGAATAAAATCATTTTTTTTAAAAAATTTAAAAAGGGCTTTTCAAAGTTAACAAAACCCTCTTTCAAAAAAATTTTAGCAAAATCCTGTTTTGGGAGTTAAAAACAAGTTTTAAAGGGCGCTTGTGAAGTTGGGTCATTAGGGGTTCTGGGTTTTTTTTCTTTTTCCTCCCCTTCCCGAAAAAGAAATTATTTTCTTTTTGGTTTAAAAGTTAAAGAAATGAGTCCCCCTGATTTTCTTTTTTTTAAAATTACTCCCCATACAGTTGTAATAAAACACAATCCCTAACCCAAAAATTTTTCCCTCTTTTAACAAACAAAACCGTCTGAAATTGAAAACCCGTGAATAAACTGAGTAGCTTTGGTTGGGGGCGCTGCTCCTAAAATCGTCAATCCGGCACTGGAAGCACCTTGCCGTCATAAGGCCCACATCGAAAATTTAAAAGGTTATCTTTGTAACCTAATGGCGGGCCTCGGCCCGTATTCTGATAGTGCGGATTTTTCCCGGGCAGGTCGACAATTAGCAATTAAAGGGTTAACTCCCCTGCTGTTTGTGCATGAGGCGCGGTTTTAGAGACTGCCGCTTTTTTCCCCACGTTTTCTTATGGGGTGTTTCGCCACTGTTAATTTTCCCCCCCACGTTACTCTTAGAAAATTTGTAGATAAACTTATTTTTTTGTTATTTTAAGTCTTTTCCCTTTCAAAAAAATAATAATTTCTTTTTTCTGGAAATCGCCCCGGCCCAAACTGGTTGAGGCCGGGGGGGACCAGAAAAGACATTTTTTAGTTCTCCTGCCCCAAAATTAAATCGTCCGTCGAGTCGGTCTACACTCCAGGATCCCGGGGAACGTACACCCACCTCCCACCCCCTTCCCCCGACGCACAAACAAAAGGACGCACCACGCACCCCCCCACACACGACGCACGCACCACACACACACATGCCCCACACACACAAAGCAAACAGCACGCAAGCACACACGCAGCCCCGCACACACACACACACACACACAAAACACACACACACACGCACGCACGCACGCCGCACGCACGCACGCACGCACGGGACGCACACCCCAACCCAAAACACACAAAGCCGCCGGGGCGAGCGACAGAGGAGGGGGGATGGAAAATTTTTACACGCGTGACGTGTTGTGGGGTGTGTGTGTGTGTGTGTTTGTTTTGTGTGTTGTGTGGGTGGTGTGTGTGTGTTGTGTGTGAGTGTGGGTGTGTGTGTGTGTGGTGTGGTGTGTTGTGGGTGTGTGTGTGTTGAATGTGTGTGTTGGTTTATGAAAGATGATGATGTTTTTTTCAATGGAAAAAAAAAAAACGGTTTTTTTATGGGGGAACTCGCTTTAAAGTTTTTCGGGAAAACTCGTTGGGTTTCAATAAAATTTTTTTTGTATACATTTGCCCTCTCAGAGTTGGAAGTGTAGAAAGGGAAGCGCGAGACTTGACATTAATGTGCGTTTCGGCGTGCGGGTGGGGGCCTGTTTGTGTGTGTGTGTGTGTGGTGTGTGTGTGTGTGGGTGTTGGGGGGGGTGCGTGCGTGCGTGCGTGCGGCGTGGTGCGTGCGTGTGTGTGTGTTGTGTGTGTGTGTTGTGTGGTGGTGTGTGGGTGGTGTGTTGGGGTGGGTTTAAATTCTGTATTTAAAAACATCTGGGGTTTCTTTACCTAACCCCGACTTATAAAAATCCTTTTTTTCTTTCGGGGGAGGGCGCAAACTTTTGTTTCCAATTAAAAGGGTTGGGGGGGTCATGGGTTTTGATTCCCAAGAAATTGGGGTCTTCGTTGCGTGTGGCAACACAACGCGTTGGTTTGAAGAAAATGGAAGCTTCCGCTACATGGTGCTTCGAGGGTGGTGTGAAGACTTTAAGTTGGGGTTTCTTGTGCGGGAAAAGGGTTTTTTGTTTATCTCTTTTTGAAATTTGGTGCGTCTGCACACGTTTTCCTTTTTTTTTTTTTTTTTTATCTGTTTCAGAGAGGAAAAGGGGGGCAGAACAGACCCGACACAACAACACACACCCAAAACCCACACACACCACAAAACACCCAAAAACAAAAACACACACCCACGCAAGCCACGCACCACGCCGCCGCACGCCGCACGCACACACACAACAACACACACACACACACGCAAGCACGCACCACCACACAAAACACCACACCCCAAAACAACACAACCCCACACACGCACGGGAAAACACACACACAACCCCAAAAACCCCACACAAAACACACACACCAAAACACACCCGCACCCCCACGCACGCACGGGACGCACGAAAGGGACGCCACACACACACCACACACACACACACCCAAACACCAAAACCAAAAACACACAAAACACACACACACCACACACACACACACACAAACCCCACACACACACACGCCGCACGCCGCGCAACTAAAACCACAGACACCCCACACGCGCGGGCGCGCGCGCGCAAAAAACCCACCCACACACACACACACAACCAAACACCACAACACACACACACAACCCCCATACACCCCCACAGGGGAAAAAAAGAGAGACAGACAGACTGACAGAAGACAGAGAGAAGAAAAAATGGGAAAAAAAGCACCCCTGTCCTTTGTTAAAATCAGAAGGGCGTTGGTATATCAAGAATTGTACCACCTTTTATGTCAAAAGACGCGAAACGATACTTCTGCTCGAAATGAGGGTCCCCCGCTTTACGCGTCTGAAAACATTTACTCCCCAAAGTGCCAGAAAGAAGGCCAGGGAGGGATTTCGTGCCAAAAGATCGTACTGACATGGGTGCATCTTGCCCAAAAGGGGGTTTGTGTGTTGTGTGTGTGGTGTGTGTGTGTGGTGTGGGTGGTGCGGGGGGGACGTGCGGGGCGTGCGTGCGTCGTGGGGGCCCTGCGTTTTCGTGCGGGGCCTGCGTGTGTGTGTGTGTTCTTCAAATTTAAATGTCCCCTTTCCCCGAAAGGATTCAACAAGTGAGGGTTTGTGGGTGGGTGAGAAATAAGCGGGTTGTCTATAATAAGATTAACAAAAATTTTAAAAGCGGATTTTTTGGGGGGAGTGGGAAAGAGAAAAAGTGGGTGGTCTTAAAAAAGGTTAACAAAAATTGAATAGTGGTTTGTGAGTGAATAGAAAAGTGGGGTATGTCTTTTAAAAAGTTTACAAAAAAAATGGAATAAAAAATGTTCCCTTTTGTCCTAAACGTATTTTCATTAAACCCCCCCTTGATCCTAATTATATAAATTTAATAGATAAAAAAGTAACAATGGACAATTGAATTTCAAATCAATAAATTTTAAAAATTTTTCAAATAAATATCAGTGAACTAAAGCAATAAAAAAATTTTAAAACAGATTGGGAAAGAAAATTTGTTAAGTTTAATAAGGACAAAAGGAAAACCCATCCCTAGTTTAAACCCCTCAATACCCAATTTCTTAAAAAAGTTTTTTTGTTTTTGAACCCAAAGTGTCCCAAAAATAATTGACACTTAAGGGGTTTCCCACATACCAAATTTACATTTTTTTACAGTATTTTTTTTGAAATTGGGGTTTAAAAAGAATCTATGAAAAAGACTCCCAATTTTTTTCTCTAGATGAGCAAATAAAAAAGCTTGGGTGGTTGGGTTTTTTTTGTCCTGCCATTTTTGGGTTAAAACAATTTTGAATTACTGTACATCTGTATTTTAAAAATAAGATTTTTTGCATTTCGTGAGGGTTTTCTGTTTAAAAATTGAATAGCCCTTTTTGTTAAAACTAATGGAAAAATTTACGGAAACAGCATCATTTCTATTTTGGGCTGCTTTTTTTTGATCGATTCTCTTTGTTTTTCCCTATATGCCCCAGTGAAAGGGGGAAACCCAGCAAAAAGTCACAGTAATTCCTTTGATTTAAAGAAAATGTATTAAATGATTTATTTCAATTTTTTTATCTTGGCGGATTTCGTGGGAAATTTGGAGACTTTATCGAAAGAAGCCCTGCTTCGAAACAGAAAATATTAAAAGTTACTTTTTGTTTGTAAAGGGAAAGTTAGTATGAAATCCCAAAGGGAATTCAATATACAAATTGTTTTTGGGACGTTTTTATAGATAAGTTGTTACCAAATAAAATAACTTTTTGGGTTTGTAAACTAGGGATTACGAAAGCTTCTCCCCGAAATTTGAATTTTCCCAAACATGAACCCTCCGTAATTTTTTTTAAAAATTATTGTAAATTTTTTTCTAAATGGGGAGCCCAAAAAACGGGGGAGTTTTTAAAACATTAGGGAGTATTTTTTTAAAATCTGTGTATTTATATCAAAGATTTCTTTTCATTGTTCCCATTTTGGGGTTTGGGGAAAACGTTGGATTTTTAGCAATGTTATTTTGATCTATATTTGTTTTTTTCAGAAGTTTGCCAGAATTTAAAAACAGATAGTTTTTGTCGGAAGGTTAAAAAAAATTTTGAGCACCCCTTTTCCCAAAATCCCTTTTTTGAATCTAAAAAAAACCTTCCCTTTAGAACAAAAAAATTTTTTTGGGAAAAATTTTTAAAAAAAACTTTGAAGGGAGAAGCTTTTTCGGAAATTTTGTGATGGTTTTAAAAACCTACCTCATTGTAAAGTCCCCAAATTTTATGATGTGTGGGGGTCCAAGGGCAAATTTTTTTAAGCTTTTCAAACAACACTTGAAGTTTTTTTTAAAAATATTGAGGGGCATTAAAAAAAACTTCTTTGGAAAAGCAAAATCTTAAAACGAACTAAAACCAAAATTTTCAAACGGGTTAAAGTTTTGGGAAACTTAGCCCGGATTGTTTATTTATTTAAATTTTTAAAGGGAAATTTAAACTTTTCCTTGCTTTGTTTGAATTTTAACCCAAAGGTGCATTTCCCAACCCAAAAATTTTCTACTTAATTTTGATCCTAGAAAAATTTTAAAGTTTTTTCATAGTTAAAATTATTCCCTTTCCCAAAGTAAAATTTTTTTAGCCTTTTTTGGATCATAACCCCAAATTTTAAAAAAAGCACATGTGAGTTTTTTTGTTTAAAGGGAAAACCCCCTTTTAAAGTAAGATTTTTTTATTTTAATTTAGCTCCTGCCCTTTTAATTTTATTTTGATGTAATTCAGAGATCGTAGAGAGTTGGCGTTTTTTTAATTTTTTTGTTACTTTCACCCTTTAAAAAAATTTTTCGTCCCGCAAACTTTGGGTAATTTGTATCTTTTTGAGAGACCTTTTTGGGAGATCATAAATCAGAATGTTGAAAAACTTGGTTTAAATTACAGAACCCTTGGGGGAGACCCCCTCTGTAAAGGCCTAAGGGTTGAATAAGTATTTCCTTTTTCGGGGTTTGGGGGTTGCCGGCAATGAAGGAAAACTTTGAATATAAATTTAAAAATATTTTCCAATTTTAACCAAATTTTTTTTTTTTATAAAAGAAAGCGCTTATGCCATAAATTTACGTAGCCTTACGAAAAGTCAAAAAAAGTGGCTAAATGTTTTTTTGGGGACGTGCAAATTGGTTTTTTTTACCTGGGTAGAAAGTTTAACCAATTTTCAATTGTGGATAACCCCGTTTAAATTCCCCCCTTTATTGATAGGAAAAAATTTTTATGTTTTTTGGGGAAAGTTTAAAATAATCTTTTTAAAAAAATTTTTTCCATTAATTTACTGTGTTTGACGTTTAAACAATGGGGCGAAACTCTTATATCCCTTTTATAGGTTTTCCCCTTCTTATGAAATTTGGGAAAAACAATAAGGGTTTCCCAAAAAAAAAGGGATTTTCCCCTTTTTCCCCCCTTTTTTGAAAAAACGGGGAGGGAAAATGTATTACATTTTGTGGAAGATGTTTTAAAGGGTTTATTAAAATATGCCATCTAAACCCCTTTTTCTTACAGTTTAAAAATTTTTTTAAAATTCCCCTTTAAATTCTTGAATTTTTTATTGGAGTATTTTGGGAAAGATCTTCCCAAAAGGATTTTGGGTTTTTATAAATGTCCCTTTTTTTTCCTTTATTTTTCGATAATTTTTTTTTTTCAGTTTAAAATTTTCCCTTTCGCAATTTTTAGCAAATAAAATCAGGGAAAAAGCCCAGCTTTATCCCAAAAATTTGAAGGAAATTCAGAATTGGTAAAAGGGAAAAGGACAATTTTTGGGAGATTAAATCCACTTTTCATTCTTTTAAATTTTTCCAAAATTTTTTTGAATATCTTTACAGTTTGATACTTTTTTTTCAAAAAAAAAGGATGTCCCAAAATTGTCCCCTTTTTCTCGGGCAATTTTTTCTGTTTGTAGGGTTCTTTACTCTTTTTCTCTCCAAATTTTTTTGACTTTTTCTTTTTTTTACTTTTTCCCGTTTAATTCTTTCGATTTCGCAATTTTCTCATCTTTTTTCACGTTGACACTTGCGTTCCACCGATATTTCCCCAAAGGTTTTTTGATTTTTACAGATTTTAAAGGTTGGGAGGATTCACATGCAGCGAATTTTTGGTCTTTTGAAATCTGTCCCTATAGTATTCAACATCTTGGTTTTTTTTAAGGGGATCTATATCAAAGTAGAAATTTAACTTAAAAAGACAGAAAAAAATTTTTTCCAATTTGCAAATTTGTAAAATATTTTGGAAATTTTTTAAAGTGTTGCACATTTGGGTTTTTCACTGCATGGGTTTTTTAATGTAAAAAATAATTTTGGGAAAATGGTCATATTTAATGGGGTCATCAAGGGGTTTTTCCCTCGCAAAAAAACTGCTAAACAGGGGAAAAATCAAAGACAAGTCAATGGGGCTTTTTGGTTTTTTTTTTTGGGTTGTCTGGGGTGCGGGGTAATACCCAAACCCTTGTTTTAAAAAAATAAAGAGATGAATCTACTTTTTTTTTCTAAAGCATTGTTTTGTTACTTTTTGGGCACCCCTTTTCCCAGAAAAGGTGAATGGGGAATTAAAAACCCCAGTGTAAAAAAATTTTTTTTGAATTTTTTGACGGGTAATCGGAACCATTCCGTATTAAAATCATTGGGGCCTTGTTTGGGAAAAAACAGGGTATTTTTGTTAACCAATTGAAAATTTTTTTGTACCCCGGCTGCACAGGGATGCAACCCAGGGAATATCGATGGGAAAAAGGGAAATTGCACATGGGGTTTCCCTTTTCATCCCTTTCAATATATTGCTCATTAACTTTTTCCTTTCGGGCACGTTTTGGGAAAAATTGGGGGAAAATAAAAAGTTTTTGGGAAAATTTGGTGTTTTTCCTTTCCCAAAATTTGGGGATTGCCCAAAACTAATATGTTATATTTTTCTTCAGGGTAATGCTGTTTAAGTTGATCCTTTCCCGTTAGAATGGATCGCAAAACCTTTTTAAAAAATTTAAAATCTTTGTCCAAAATTTAATTTTTTAAACAAAAAGGGAAAAAGTAAAAGAAAAAACCTGGGAAAAAAACAATTTTAAAAAAAAAAAAAAAAAAGGAAATTTAATTCCCTGCGCAGTGAGTTTTAAAAGGGACAGAAAAAGATCAGCCTGAAAATCTACACAAAAAAAGGAAATAATTCAAACCACAAGGTTTTTTGTATCTCACACATAGTCAATTTACTTGGGGTTTTTTAACGTTGTCACAAAAAAAAGACACATTACACTTCTAGGGGTTTGGGAGTTAAAAAGTTCAGGAGAACGTGAAATCCCGTTGACCTTTGGAAACCCAGGCCCCTGTTTCCCCCCTCAGGGGGTTTGGGGAAGCTCCTAGGTGTTTTTTAGGAGGGGGGACGCTCGACGATTCCCTGGCTGGTTTTCCAAAAAAGCCTCTGATATGACGCCCAATGTTCCCGCAAGGGTTTCCCGGCTCCTTCGCTTTTAAGGGGGAATCCCCCAAATGAGGTTCCATTTGTTGGGAGGGGAAAATTCGCAAGGCTGATGAGGGAGACATCTTTCACATTTTTCAGTTTCATTAAATTAAAAATAGGGGATTTAAAAAGTCCACCTTGATGGGTTTAGTTGTTTTAAAACTTCAACTGAGGGCCCCCCTTGCTGGGCGATGATCTTGTCAAGGTGTTCCTTTTTTATTTCGTGATGGTTCCCCCACAAAATGATCTGAGCTGCTTCAGGGGATGCTTTTTTTAAATCGTTTTTCACCGCAGTGAACCCACGCAGCAACAAAGATCGTTCAGTTTGCCCTAGGGGGGGTCCCTTCAAGGGACGTTTATGTCCTTCGTCGGTATGTTTTTTTGGCAATTCCCCCCAGAAAAACCATATTATTTTCCAAAGGTTTTTTTTTCCAAATTTGTTAAGAATGGAGTCATTCAAAAACCCCACCCCGGGTGGACCCTTTAAATTTCGTTTTTTTGGTAATCCAAAAAATTGGGTTTTTACGTAGGTTGTTTTTGACCGAGTTTGATTTTGCGGGCATCCCTTTTTCGTTTGGGCTTGATTTTTTTCCGGCTTCCCGGGCCCTTTGATTCGGGGGCCCTTCTGTTTTCGCAAGGCCTATTTTTGATTTTTTTTTGATCGGCGAATTTTTCGGTTTGGGGTCTTTGTTGTCTAGAAGCTTGGGGAGAGTCAGAACGAGCAACCCCTGCATAGGAACGGGTAGGGGGGATTTTTCCGTTTTTGTTCCACACTTGTACTGTTGACCTTCGTTTTCCTTTACAATCGATCAAAGAAACCAATATTTTGTTTTTCTTTTTTTTTTTTTTCTTCGAGGAAAACTATTTTTTTTCCCCCAGAAAAGCTTAAATTAAAGTCTGTGGGGGAAAGACTCCCCTTCTTTTTTTGATGAACTGTCCCGGGCTCTTTGTGTTTCGTCAAAAGGGATTTGGGTTTAAACGGTCCCCCGCTGGCACTTTTTTTGATGATTTTTAAACCCTTGAGTTCCTTTCTTTTGGGTGCCCCGCCTCCGTTCGTTTGAATGGAAAGAAAAAAAGCCCACAAAAGTTTTAATTTTTGTCCCTTTTTGATCATTTTTCGGGTGACACGATTATAAAAATTTTAGAAGACAATTTTCAGCTTTGGTCTGCTGACGCCAATTTTTGTGTCAGTGTGTTTGTGTGTTTTTGTGTGTGGGGTGTTTTAAGTGTGCGTGTGGGGTTTGTCAGTGACACAACTGATGTTGTGTGTTTGTGGGTGTGGGTGTGTGTGTGTTTTTTTGGGGTGTGGGTGTTTTGTGGGGTGTGTGTGTGTGTTTTGTGTGTGGTGTTTGAAAAGGGCGTGGTTTTGGTCATTTCACTTTCTGATGGGGTGTGTGTGTGTGGTGTGTGGGGTGTTTGGTTGTGTGTGTGTGTGTGTGTGGGGGGCCGTGACAATTCTGTTTTGTTTTGTGTGTGTGTGTGTGTGTGGGGTGTGGGTGGTTTAAAGGGGCGTGCTTGTGTGGGGTTTTATTGTGTGTTTTTGCGTGTGTTGGTTTTTTGTGTGTGGGGGTGGGGGTGTGTGTGTGTGGCGCGTGGTGTGTGAGGGGAGTGTGTGTGGTGTTTTGTGTGTTTGTGTGTGTGTGTGTGTGTGTGTGTGGGTGTGTTTTGTGTGTTGTGTGTGTGTAACGATAAAAGAAAACGGGTAAAAGAAAATGTATTCAGAAAGGCCAAAAGCCCCCTTTTTAAGGGGTGAAGTAATAAAGAAAAAAGTTAAACAAGGGATTTCATCCCCCAAAAAATTTAAAAATTCTCAAATATTTCAAAATTACGTATGTCAAATCACCCCTTCTTTTAAATGATTTGTACAGACTAACTTGAACAGTGCTGGACGTCGATGATATTTTAACGGAATAAGTTTTTGTCGTAGGTCAGCCAGAACAGGACATAAGAATACAAAATGAAGTTCATCTTCCCTACCAGATTTACACAGTGGACACAACAAATCATTTTCGGTATGGATATTATATCGTTGACGATGTACAGCAATATCCGATACACCAAACCTGAATTTTGTTAATTCAGACCTGATAAATCTATTCAAGTTCAGAGACAAATAAGCTTCTGCTTCTACTAATAATTACTTTTCAGCAGTCTTGATAATGAAAATCGTTCGCTGTTTGAATATGGCTATCCCAGTCTTGCCATCTACAATCTATTGTTCGTTGCTTGAAACAAGCCAAGAAACTGCTGACACAGCCAACCCCTTGTTTAACCATACAAGCGAAAAACCATAATTACATAAACATTTACGAATGCCCAATGCCCACGTAGTTTTCCCTCTCATATCCAGGTCAAACAATGTTTTATAAGCTTTGGTTGGCAGTCTATGTTGCCCCATACGTAGCAGTTTAAGTCAGTATCTTACACATTTTATATATGAATTCAAATAAATAGGGAATCCACCAAGTTCTCCATAAGTCAAGTCATTTGGGGTACGCCTATCGACATTCAAAACCGTTTCATAGCAAATAAGGCAATTTCTCTATGTCGTGTCCTTTCTCCAAACCCCAAATCTCAGCGCCATAGTGGACTATAGGCTGGACCTGGGTATCAAACATTCTGAAAAATAGTTTTACTGACTCGTTTTCAAACTTATGCAAGACGCTTAAAATGGCCATAAACAGCACGCTTCCCTTTACCCACAAGATCTTGGCAGGCAAACGAAAAACTTAGTTTTGTAGAAAAATATAAACCCAGATATTTGTAGGCGTTTACAATCACAATTTTTGAATTTCCATAAAACCATTTTTCACGCGACGACAAATATCCACCCTTTCGAAAAACTATAATGTTTGTTTTGTCCATATTTACTTTGAGATGTAATCTCTGCGCCGCTGAGCACAAATTGTTCAACTAGTTTGAAGCCCTATGACAGTTTCAGACAGTAAAACGATATCATCTGCAAAAAGTAGAATGAATATTTCAATCAAATCAAATGAAACACCATGTTTTCCCTTCTCGATAATTTCCAAGCTAATTCGTTATAAACAAAGAGAATAAAACAGGACTACAAACATCACCCTGCTTAACACCCTGTGTACATCTAATGTACTCACTAAATTTTGCACCACACCTTATATTAGCTTTAACATCATCATACATACATTTAACACATTTAAATAGTTTACCTCTTCCACAATGTTTTGCCAGTATTGGCCACAGAAGCTTTTAGAAATAGACTCAAAGGCCTTTTCGAAGTCTATAAATGCAACATATAACTTACGATTATTTGAAAACTGCTTCTGAACAGCAGCCAGTAGAGTGAACAAATGATCGATTGTACTATAACCCTTAACCTGCTTGGTATTCACCAGTTATGTTTTTTAATTCGATCCATTCAGAAAATCTCTTGTTTATTATAGATCCATAAAGTTTACTAGCAATATCACAAGGAGATTCCTCTATAATTATTAGGATTATTTGCGTCACCCTTTTTAACCAGAGGTAAGATGATCGATCTGGTCCAATTCTCGGATAAATTCCTTTTTCAAAAAGAGCATTAAATAATTTTACAAGAAAATCGATTGCAAAGTCCCCTAAGTTTTTTAAAAATTCACCACCAAGTCCATCGGGCCCTGCTGCTTTACCACTTTTCAGTTTCCTTATTACAAATTGTACTTCATGCTTTGTAATTGGTCGATCGAAAAATTCAGAATATTCATCATCTAATAATGTTTCATTTTCACGAGTGTCTGTATCAACGCTGATATCCTTTTCCAACACGTTTTAAAATGGTAATACCATTGCTCCATTGTGATTCTATTCTGCTTCTGTGTTCGTGTTTTAAACGCTTGTTTGCCACTTTTCCAAAAATCCTCTTGGTTGTCCATATTAGTGACAATTTCTTTAAACATTTTATCATTGTGTGACTTTTGCTTCCTATACAATAATTTTTTTACTTGATCGTGATACACAGTATAAGTGTCGGTTATTTTTATCTAAGGTTCTCTTCCATACCCTAAGTAACCTCCTGACATCTCTTTTAGCTCGTAAACACTCCAGATCAAACCAGTCCTTCTGTCTTTTGGTCCTGTTCACACATACTCGTTTTTCCATACATTTACCAGCTTCTTTAACAGCATTGATAAACAAATCAAGAGCATCATTTACATTAATATCTATCAAATTAACAGCATGCAAAACCTTTAATTTCATTTCATCCGAGTGTATCATATTAACGAAGTCCGTGGCGCTATTATTATTCCAAACAAATTGATTTATATACTCTTTCGTTTCTTGCTTTATATTTTCACAATCATTAGAACTAGATGCACCCACATGAAATTCAAGAGGCATGTGGTCTGATTCCACCCGTTCTTTTACATGAAGGCTACAAGAAGATTGTATGAAATCAAAAAGGTCAGAAGAAGCAACAAAATAATCATTCACACTACTCCCAGATTCACTGATATAAGTAAAACAGAAATTGTCATCACCAGGACATACACCGTTTAAATATATAAATCTAGCGCGTTACACATGTTTAGTAAACTTTTGCCATAATCATCCGAGTGTATCATATTAACGAAGTCCGTGGCGCTATTATTATTCCAAACAAATTGATTTATTTACTCTTTCGTTTCTTGCTTTATATTTTCACAATCATTAGAACTAGATGCACCCACATGAAATTCAAGAGGCATGTGGTCTGATTCCACCCGTTCTTTTACATGAAGCCTACAAGAAGATTGTATGAAATCAAAAAGGTCAGAAGAAGCAACAAAATAATCATTCACACTACTACCAGATTCACTGATATAAGTAAAACAGAAATTGTCATCACAGGACATACACCGTTTAAAAT
>CM031608.1:37214253-37216753 GCA_018398815.1 Conus ventricosus | reverse complement strand
GACTGTATTGTTAATGTCTTTGATTTCTGGAAACAATTCTGCTGGCTTAGGAGGGGTCATGAAAAAGACAGCAGAGCTGCTTTACTTGTGGAGGTTATTCGCTGTGTAGTACGCATTCCTGAAAAGAAATCCAGTAGTTGAACATAACTTGCCGATCATTTCCAAGTGTTGAAAGTTATTAACACCCACGTCTCATCAGACCCTTTAAGATTCTGAAGAAACAAAAAAAACATATTTTCGTTTCCTCAGATTTCTATAGTTCATGATGAAAGTGTCACTGACTTGAATGTGAAATAAAACTTGTAGCAGTCAAAGTTAATATTTTTTTATTGTTATTTTGAGAACTTGTGAATCTCTCCTCTCTCTCTCTCTCTCTCTCTCTCTCTCTCTCTCTCTCTCTCTCTCTCTCTCTCTCTCTCTCTCTCTCTCTCTCTCCTCACACACACACACACACACACACATTCTCTCTCTCTCTCTCTCTCTCTCTCTCTCTCTCTCTTCTCTCTCTCTCTCCTCTCTCTCTCTCTCTCTCTCTCTCCGTCCACTTTCATCTGTAACACATCCCACAAATGTACTAGATCATAACCATAAATGGAATCCACCCACCCCCGCTCTACTCCCCTAAACTCTTTGAACAAGTGTTTCATCATTCTCTTCCATCGTCATTCGTCCAGAGAACAAAAGGTCTTTCTACTTCACTGAGCTGTCAGAGGAGATGATACTACCACTTCTTCTAGACCAAGAAATAAACTAAGTCTCAGCACAGCAGGAGAATCGACTCCAGATCTCTCGGAACCAAACTGTGCCCGGACAGACAAACCCATGAGGACAATGCACTGCAGGCTTCATCGCCATCCCTCCCCCTCCCCCCATCCACCACACGACATCCCGGGTAATCAGGTTGGGGAGATGTAACGTTTCACCATCACCATGGGGACCAGAGGCTTCATCACCGCCACCTCTAGAATGGCTGGATGGAAGCAAGATCCTTGTTGCCTATCCTCCGGGTTCCTTGCGATGCTGAGTATGTACCTAGGGTGACGGCCGTTCACAATCATGCGTCCTTCGCACTGTCGGTATTTGATTACCGGGTTCTGCGTTGTGTTGGTGTGTTTCTTGTTTCCTCGTCTCTCGTGACATGGGGTCTGCGGAGGGTGATGCTCGTTCTCTGAAGTCTGTCTTTGTGTCAGGTTCATTGTCTATATTCAATTCTCTGCATTCTGCATTGTTTTTAGGTTCCAGGAGAGAGGAAAGGGCACTGACCAGTTAATACGATTTGGCGAAGGTTACCACATCCAGCTGTGATCACTTCTGACACAAATGTGTGACTTGTGTTTTGAAACAACGCACACACACACACACACACACACACACACACACACACACACACACACACACACACACACACACACACACACACACACACACACACACACACACACACACACACACACTTCCCACCTTCAGCCGCCGTCCCTCCTGATGCCGTATCCCAGAACCTCTTTTTACTGCCACCCCCCCCCCCCCCCCCCCCCCCTCCCTTCCTGACAGATAGCACCGCCATGTCCATCCAAACACAATCTTCATGACTAGACTGACTGTTGAGACTGGCATGAACCCACCTCAGGCTCCCGTAGGATTGGAATCTGCGACTCGCCAGTCTGCCTGCTAGTCTAAGCTCTGCAGCACAGCAACAGGGACTAGTCCACTCAGAAATTTAATTGAGAGAGAGAGAGAGAGAGAGAGAGAGAGAGAGAGAGAGAGGAGAGAGAGAGAGAGAGAGAGAGAGAGAGAGAGTTTTAACAACAGAAGCATGAAAGTTCCAGACGCAAAGAAATTATTTGTATAGCAATAACTTATCAAAGTCTGTCTTAATCTAGTTAGGCCAGTCAAACTTACATTACTAATTTTCTTTAATGTCCTGAGAGTGTTATTCCACCCTGTAATTTCTGTTTTCTAACAACGAAACCAAAGAATGATTAACACTGAATTAACTGACCGATTGATTGAACACAATCATACAGTTAACAGGCTGGTCTTTATTTCACTCAAATTACATAAATAACATGCAGACTCAACAGACATCTCCATGTTGTTGTTTTCTTTTCAACAAGAATGTCTCCCACCTACAAACTGTCAATATAACCTGTGATATTATCTCCTCTCAGGGCAAAAAATATCCGCTATCTTCCACGCTTCCTCTCTCTGTCTCTCTGTCTCTGTCTCTGTTCTCTCTCTCTCTCTCTCTCTCTCTCTCTCTCTCTCTCTCTCTCTCTCTCTCTCTCTCTCTCTCTCTCTCTCATCAGTAACCAAAAACCGGATCTACCATGCTATAACAATAACTGGAAATCGTCCACCCACCCCCCTCCCAGCCCCCTTACCCTCTGCAAACAAGTGTTCCATCTGTTTCTTCCACCCTCGTTTTATCTAATACGCCAGACTCTCTGGCCACAACGCACCAGGACAATCGACTCAAGATGTATTGGAACAAGATTCTTCC
>CM031608.1:37204253-37206753 GCA_018398815.1 Conus ventricosus | reverse complement strand
GTCGGATTCAATTCTTCACTGTTAACCATAGTTTCTGTCTACCTACCCTTGGTCCAAATGAGCAGAACACTGAATGGATTCTTTATGCTACCAGCAGAACAAAATAAAAAATTCTTGATCACGGGTGACTTTAATGCTCACTCACCTTTCTGGGAGAAGGAATGTCAAATAGTTACAAGCAGCCGTTTTGTTGAAAATCTTGTGGAGTCCTCCCTCTGTCTTCTAAACGATGGGCGAATCACACGCATACCCGTAAACCCCAATCATAGAGCCACCGCATCGACTTAACACTGGCGTCACCTGAGTTAACACCCTTTTGTACCTGGAACCCAATAGATGATCCTCTGAACAGTGATCATATACCACTTGTGACCAGGTTTGAACTAGATCAGCCTTTGTGACCAGGTTTGAACTAGATCACCCTTTCCCGTACAGACTCAACAGAAGACAAGATTCCAAATACAATTACAAACGTAGTGAAGGAACAAATTTACAAACATATTACTGTCTTATGATGAGTTCGAAACTTCTGATCAGGTATTGACACCTTATACATGATGTTTACTAAAGCTGTTCTGCATGCTGCTGACGAATCCATTCCCAAGTATAAGTCAATACCATCAAAAAAGCATGTCGGTAACATTTGGTGGAATGAAGCTTGCCAGAGAGCAAAAGACGAGAAAAAGTTAAAATTTAATGCTTATCTAAAGCACCAATCTATTGAAAATCATATGGAAATGAAAAAGCCAAAAATAAATGTAACAGAGTAATAGATGAGGTCAAAAAAGAATATTGGTCATCTTTTTGTACAAATGAAGTTTCAAATCATAAGATCTTCAGAAAGTATGGGAAAAATTGAAAACAATGAAGAATGGCCGTAAAATTGCCACAATATCCAGTACAATTGTCTCATTGTGATTTGCCAACTAATTACGAAAAAGCCGAAGCCGTTGCTGATATGTTTGCAAATAACAGTCGCAGCGATGGACTATCGGACAAAGATAGAAAGTACAGAGCAGAACATGAGTTACAGCTTAGTGATGAAGACTCGGAACCGACCAGAAATCTGTCTATTAATGCTGCAATTACGATAGGAGAATTAAAAGAATGTATCTCTAATCTCGGCAGCAAGAAAACATCAGTTGGGCTGGATAGAATTTCTACGAAATGTTAGGTCATTTATCACTAAATATGTTAAATTTTTTTTACATTTTTCTTTAAAAAATGCTGGGAAAGTGGACAAGTACCAAACGTATGGAAGCAGTCAATTGTTGTACCATTCACAAACAAGGAAAGCCCCGGAATGATAAAAACAGCTATAGACCAATTGCGTTAACGTCACACACATGTAAACTTATGGAGAGAATTATATTAAGGAGACTTAATCACTATTGTGAAAAGTACAAGGATATAAGAGGTAGATCAACCATTGATCACTGATTAAACTAACTACTCAAATTAAGCAACAAGTTTGCCAGACGAAAGAATGTTCTTGCTACGTTTTTTGACGTCAAAAAGGCTTACGACCAAGTGTGGCACAATCGACAACTGACAAAGTTACGAAAAGTTGGTATTGTGGGTAATATGTTTGATTTTATCAAAAGCTTTCTTTTTAATCGATAAATACAGACAAGGATTGGGAATACGTACTCCAATATTAGATCTCTTCATATGGGTCTTCCTCAGGGATCAGTAATTGCCCCTATCTTGTTCAATATTCTAATTTCAGATCTTCCTAGGGGGTTATCGAAAGATGCAGTTGTAGCTCAATATGCCGACGACATCTGTTTATGGATGAAAGTATCAATGAAAAGAAAAACTCCTACCAGAGCTCTGAATTACACCAAGAAGTTATCCCAACACGAACTTGATAAAATAAGTAAATATATGACTGAAAATGGTCTTTCATTATCTCTTGAAAAAAAACCAATATTATGCTTTTCAATTCAGGATAAACCTGAAAAACTTCCTGTATTTTTCTATCCATGGTTCAGTCATACAATATACTCAACGACTAATTTTTTGGGGGGTCTATCTCACTTCAAAACTTTCCTGGACCAGCCATATTGAGCACATACTAACTAAAGCAAGAAGGAGCTTAAACTTATTAAAAATCATTAGAAAACAAAAGTGGGGACAGGATACAAAAATATTAATATTACTGTCAACGTCACTTGTGCGCTCCAAATTGACGTATGCACAGGAGGTATTCTTTAGTGCTCCACAACATTTACTGACTAAAATGCAAAGTGTTGACTGCAAAGCCTATAAAAATTTCCCTAGGAGTTCCATTTCATGCATCAAATTTAGGAACCTATAAGGAAGCAGGTGTTTTACCTCTTGATGAGCTAAGATGTCTTTCTGCTGCCAAATATGTTTTACGAAGTCCTCGTTCGAACATTTCACAGAGGCGAAGTTTGCATGAGGTCCGATCTTCATTTTGCAAAAAGGGCTAAATCCATCCAATCATTAAATCCATAAACACATTTACTTCAGATCT
>CM031608.1:37171753-37191753 GCA_018398815.1 Conus ventricosus | reverse complement strand
TGTGTGTGTGTGTGTGTGCGTGCGTGTGCGCGCGCGCGCGCGAGCGAGCGCGTGTTTTATCTTTTTTGTTTTTGTTGGTTTGTTCCTTTTTTTCCTCCTTGTAATATCACTTAGCATTGTGAAAACACGTTAAACTTTTTTTCCTCCTTGTAATATCACTTAGCATTGTGAAAACACGTTAAACTTTTTTTCCTCCTTGTAATATCACTTAGCATTGTGAAAACACGTTAAACATTTTTTCCTCCTTGTAATATCACTTAGCATTGTGAAAACACGTTAAACTTTTTTTCCTCCTTGTAATATCACTTAGCATTGTGAAAACACGTTAAACTTTTTTTCCTCCTTGTAATATCACTTAGCATTGTGAAAACACGTTAAACTTTTTTTCCTCCTTGTAATATCACTTAGTATTGTGAAAACACGTTAAACTTTTTTTCCTCCTTGTAATATCACTTAGCATTGTGAAAACACGTTAAACTTTTTTTCCTCCTTGTAATATCACTTAGTATTGTGAAAACACGTTAAACTTTTTTTCCTCCTTGTAATATCACTTAGTATTGTGAAAACACGTTAAACAGAAGACTCATTCATTCAAACAAAACGAGACTGCAAACTGGAGATAAAAACAGTATGGGTTTGAGGAGTGAGAGAAAGAGCGATAAAAGGGAGGGGGAAAGGGAGGAAGAGAGGGGGTACGGACGGGAACGACCGGGAATATCAGAAGCAATCGGCAGATGAACATCATTACTAAAAGAACGATCTCCTCCAGTTTTCTTCAAAACACACAGATACACCATTCTACCCTATGCCTGCTTAGATCCTCAGACTACCTGTGAGGCATCCAGCAGACTAACTGTTTCATGGTGACGTCTTCAGTATCTGTTATGTTATCTGTAATGGGGATTCTGTGGATCTTCCTCGACCAATGCTTTAGTGCCGGACATTTTCATCGTTGAAGACGGCGACAGGACAGCCGCAACGGTCGCTAGCTCTCAGTATGTTTTGGTCACACCTGAAATTCGTGCATCCTCTGTGGACACAGGCTTAGGGTGGAGCTTATTTAGCTCTATCCTTTGAATCCTGACGTCAACCTAGATTTCTTTTCACCACTTGTAACAATTATACAATGCTTCAAAATTATTTTTGTGAAGCCAGATCACGTGTTTGTGTATCTGGCACGTACCAAATCATGTTTAAAAGATCGAAAGAGAAAACATAAAGATTTCTGCCATCATAACTAGGGAAGAAATTTGTATACGATGACAGTCAATTGATCAACGGGTAAATATTTTATTGTTTAAACATGACCACACACACACACACACACACACACACACACACACACACACACACACACACACACACACACGCACGCACGCACGCACGCACGCACGCACGCACGCACGCACGCACGCACGCACGCACACACACACACACACACACACACACACACACACACACACGCACACGTGATGATGATGACGTGACACACTTGTCTAATATCACATAGTGTGTGAAAAGACGTAAAATTAAAGTACTACTACTAACTACTACTACTACTACACACACACACACACACACACACACACACACACACACACACACACACACCACACACACACACACACACACACACACACACACACACACATTATTCGTCGTAGAAAGTGTTAAGGAAATATACTTCTTTAGACATCGAAATATCTGTTGCTTTTTTGAAAGACAGTTTCACGTTAAAGCTTCTTTAAGACAATTTTGACTGTTTTCTTGGATTATATGCTATAAATCGGCTAATATCTTCATATTGATATTGTTTAATTAATATCTTTAGTACCTTTTATCAGCTGGGCTATAAGCAACGTTACGTTACCTTACCTTTTATTATTCAGATGGTTACAAAATTACATTTGAGACATATCCAAGCAACATGCTTCAATTTAGCATGACAAATATATGGTTTTAGAAAGAGAAAAACAGCAACAAAGTAAAATTCAACGAATCATTTCTACATAAGAACACAAACTACTCTCACACCTCGCTACCATTGCGCCACTTTGCAGCAGATATTTTCATATCAACATTCCTTTAATTGGCATCATTATACCTTCAATACTTCAGGTGATTACAACTTTACATGTTTCAGAAAAATCCAAGCAATCTGTTTAATTCAGCACTTCACGTATATTTTAATAGAACGAAAAACAATAGCAAGGTATTTTTTTGAAAATATATCAATTTATTTAAGCTCCATTTGAAAAATACAGACTTACATCCAAATTTTAAAAAAAATCATTTCTGCATATGTTGTATTTGTAAAACACACACAAATTACTCTCACACACTACTACCATTTCCAAACTTTATGGAAGACATCTTCATATTGATATGTTTTATTCGTCATCATTGTTATCTTCCGATGCTCAGATGATTACAAATTCATATTTGAGAAAAAAAAACAATTTTTTTTTCAGCGCAACATGAATATGTCTGTTGAAAGAGAGACACAACTAGCAGGTAATTTCTAATACATCATTTTATTCTATTGAAAAACATACTCTGATCTCTGACACCACTGTCTATCGCCCCACTCTGCAGCTGACCCATGGCTGATGTAGGAGAGAAGAGCAGACCACTTGGAACCAGCTCCATTTCACACGGGGTGGCAATGAAGAGATCTGATCTGCTCAGACACCTCTCCTTACAAAGCCAACGTGCAAAGTGGTGGAAGAAATCTTTCACTCCCAACGTTCACCATGGTTATGACACGGGCATGATCATCCTCAATGGCTACAGGGTAAGGATGGGGAGACCCAAGAAACGTCTGGAAAATGTTGGTTTTTTTTTTTTTTGGGGGGGGGTTTGCTGTCCCAACCTCTGCGCCACCTCAGATGCAGTGCACCCACGCCGCTCATTCCGACACCCCGTCCACAGCCACAGCCCGGTACCGGTCGGTCCCGCCGCAGCCCCGACACCGGCAATCCACAAGGAGCAGTCAATGTCAAGTCGTCAAGAGACAACCCACCGGAGGAGACCCTGCACTGCTGCCGAGTCACTTCGGTGGTGTTCAGTGGCGCCTGTACTGATCTAACATACGCAGGACACCACCTACTAAGCCCCCTACTGACGACAATAATTGCTTAGTCGCGGAGCCGGCGTGAGTGAGCTCTCCCTCCGGAGGGCGCCACCATGTCCGTCCAACGACAGCTCCCATGGACTCGCCAATACCGGTGACCCCGACGGAACCAAACGAAGGCCACAGACGTGGAGAGGACATCGAAATTGAGGTCACCATGAGAGCAGGGCATGAAGGGCTACAGAACTTGAGACCTTTTTTATGCTGATCGATGAGAATGAGGATGATTAAGATGATGCTACGAATTGCCATTTCGGTCTGAGACTACATGACAGGGCTGTACTTTACGCTTCCTTTCATAATATATCCTGGCGTCAACCAGGCCCGAGAGATACAGGCACCTGCAGTGTTGGTCAGAAAATTTGAGCAACACTCTCAGAAACGCATCCATTAAGTGGATGAAACTCGACTGTGTGGTCCCAGTCTTCCCAACTGAGTCCGCAGCAATCTCAACTCTGGGTAGGAGCCGGTCGGGGCAGAAAAACGTCTGGAAAATGTAGTCTAGGTAGTAGACAGAAAATACGGTGAGACCCGAGAAAATGTAGTCTAGGTAGTAGACAGAAAAACGGTGAGACCCGAGAAAATGTAGTCTAGGTAGTAGACAGAAAAAACGGTGAGACCCGAGAAAATGTAGTCTAGGTAGTAGACAGAAAAATGGTGAGACCCGAGAAACTGGAAAATGCGGTCTAGGTGGTAATGAAAAGGAAAAAAAATTCCCATAGGTCATGTCGTAGTGCTGTCACTTCCAGCCAACCGTTTCTACCACCACCGAGGACATGTCTACAAAATCTGCAGGCTCTGCCCTGCTAAGGCCGGAGCAGTTTGGGAAAGTGGAAAGCAGTTCCCAAGGAATAGGTAACAGACGTGGTTCTGGTGTTCGGCCAGTGGTGTCATTTTGCTGAATCAGGCCACGCTGGTAAGTGTGCAACACCATCATTTCCCTCAAAGTGTTGTGCAGTACTTCAACAGAACTCAGAGCAATGTTTGTGGAATTAGTCTGTGGACTGTGTTTATACCCTTGTATAATCATGGTCATTTCCTTCAGCCAAAATGAATTCCAATGTTTGGAGCTGTGACTTTACGTTGACCGGCCTTTCAACCATGTAATGGAGGTACTGCGTGAATGCGACTGTAAATTTACGTAAATCTGTCAGTGGTCATGTATGTGCTGATGTCTTCACTCTACCATCTGACGTCCTCTGTCTGGTGAGTCGGCTTGTACTCATGTGTTTCCCAAGTGTGCATTTGTACTTCTGCTTTGATACTGTTTATCAGTTGCCTATCTGTTCGGCTGTTTGTCCATTTTGAATGTTCACGACTAATAATATTAAGAAAAGCAAGGGAAGGAAGAAGACAAAATAAATTGAACTTACCTGAAGGGGTGTTCTGTAATACCTTTCTGCTGCACAGATACTAAACACAACAACTCATTACACTAAAACGTCATACGTTCCAGATGTTCTTTTTATATTTGTGTTGTTGTTGTTGTTCAAAGTACCCATTTTCAAAACCACCGACATAATCAAAATACTGATTTCGATGTATGAAACAAACATTAAATTTCAATGATTATTCTCTGTAAATGTGTGAGGACAGGGGGAATGTCTGTACCGAGATTCCTGTACTTTAAGAGCACATTGAGGAGCACGCAACTTTGTGTTGATAGATTGTCGACAGCTTTTAATATAATTTTTTTTATTCCTTTTAGTGGCAGACAACCACATTTCTATCAGGCAATACTCTTTCAGCACCATTCGCCAGGTTTCCTTACACAGACACCCACGACAGTGTGAATCTGTTCTTTCAAAGATTCCCACAACCATTTTGCCATGAGCAGCCAGATCAATTTCCGATTTCTATGTTGGCAATATACACTGCGTCAAGTTCACCTTCTTCCAGCTCTAAATCAGCAAACAAATCGAAATTGGCCGCCGCAACTCTGTCACGTTGTACAACCGGATCAGTGTTGACACACGATCCTCTAACTTCGAACCATCAGCAGATCAATTTCCATCATTGTCAAGGACCTCTACATCAGCTTTTCGATTTTCATCATTGTCAGGGATCTCAACATTGAAATCTTTTTCTTCGATACTTTCAGTACTGCCAGAGAAATGATCAATCTCAGTGTTTCATCTAATCCCAGTGCTAATACAAGTTCTCTGACACGCATAGCGCAAGTAGATAGCCTTTCGACATTTTCACATTTAAACTCAAGTGCTTGAAAGGAAATCTTTAATGAGGCAGGGAACAGTAAATAACAAACAAAGTAGGGTAACTCTTGCTCCCACATTGAAATAATTACAAGCCCATAACTCCAAAGGACATCAAATTGCCTAGCAGAAATGACCGCTAGGAAATTTGATGTCGTAAGCAGCATACGTTTGGAGTTATAGGCCTGTAATTATTTCATCGTGAGAGCAAGAATTACCCTTCTTGTACGTTACTCACATGCTTGAAGTTAGACATTGAGCTGGCTGTCCTGTCTTCAACTGAACCACTTCAATGTTTGCCCATGTAATGTTTTATTTATGGCGTATGACCTGGCCATCTTGTCGTCTGCCCGCATAGCGCTAGCAACGTTTAATGATGCAGTGAGGCGTCCCGTTGCCGATATTAGTCATGAGTACAGAAAGAGATAAGCTCAACCCGTCACCTGAAGTTTTCAGCATTTCGCCGATTGCTTTGATTACAACCAAAATGTAGACTGGACAGGGGACGTGCCTTCGCCTTTTACTTGTTGAAAGCCTATTGTACACACTGAATCCATTCACGACTTCCTCTTGTTCTGATCGGTTCTACATCTGCCTCCTGTTCAACGGTTGGTTGTTGATCGCAATTCACCAGCGATGTTAAATTGTCAAGCTATTCTTCTCAGTAATCATCTATGCAGGAGCGATTTCTGCGTGGTTTGCATTTATGCATGTAGATGCCTTTACTCTCGTCATCTAAACTGTTGCTAAATGAGAACTAATGGGTTTTGTATTCAAAAACATTTTAAGCAAACAAACAAACAATGGAACAATGTCACACGGCATTCGTCTGGAGTTAATATGAAAACTGATGTCCATCGGTTGATGAGTCATGGAATAACATACCCTACAGAGTTGTGCCACAAAACACAGAGACATGACTAACTTTCAGAAAGTTTCTCAGACAGGAGTCCAGCACCTTAAAACTGATGTTTAAGAAAAGATGGATGAACTGGCACAGCATTGAATGGATACAGCTCACCCAAAGTGATGATGCTCTGATGTTCCTCAAACACAACTTCGAAAAATCTTTCACGTCATTCCGTCTTTTTGGAAGATCCTGAAAATGCGGTCGACATGTACTGTGCAGACGTCTGCCTCTGTACAAAGAAAGCCTGCCATTCACAGGGACGAAAAAGAGTGATCTGATTTCTTCCCACAAAACTTACATCAAACATGGTACATGCTCTTTGCTGACATGATCACGGTGCAGAACACCATTCTTTTGTTCGAGGCTCTTCCACTCTCTTCCTTCCTTTCAGTCGAACTGGCTGAGCCGGACCTTAACGACAGCGATGAAGACCCAGGTTGACTCAAATGTCTTGGAATCAGACACGTGCTGCCGCTGTATCAGACAGAAACGTCCCTTGGCTATCTGGACGTCATGTTCACGATAATCTGCTCTGCTGCATGATACTCACACAGGCGGACTTGAGCAACTTGACCAGCATCAAGGCTTTCGTGCTGCAGCGCCTCATTATGGAAAATGCAGGATCTGATCTTCTTTTCTTTCTTTCTTTTTCTTCTTCTTCTTCTCCTTCTTCTTCTTCTTCTTCTTCTTCTTCTTCTTCTTCTTCTTCTTCTTCTTCTTCTTCTTCTTCTTTTTCTTCTTCTTCTTCTTCTTCCTCCTCTTCCTACTCCCTCTCCTCCTCCTCTTCTTCTGGTCCAAGTTGTTTTAGTACGTGGTTTTGTGATTTTGCTCCATACATAACGTGCCTTTTACATAAAGATGTATCACAGACTGGTGGCAGATAAGTAGGTTAATGTGGTCTACGATATTTTGGAAATAAAATGAGGTAGGGAACAGTAAACGATAAACAAGTGGGGTATTTTTTGCTCCCATAAGAAAACCTAACACATAGTAACGTTTATTTGTATTGCCTGCTCCGAGGCCTTTCGTCCGCTGGGTCGGACTCATCAGGGAGACACGGCTGGTTGTGTCTGCGCTCCCGGCGTCAAATAGCAGGCAATACAAATATATCTGCCTTCAAAAGAGATTGCGATGGTTCCCTTATGCAGCTAGTGAAGAGTTCTCATATCTGTAACATATTTTCTTAATTTCATGTTCCCAGTTTCTCCATCTTCAACCCCCCCCCCCCCCCAAGTCCAAATCTTTGCCAAGTCATTACTATGAAGTCAGTTCAGTTGTTGGCCTGCGCTTGTTTTTTCCCCCACTATTAGATTGTTCGTCTATGTATTTGTCTGACTTTATTCAAGTTTAAAAGGCTGTGCCAGTCTTGAATAAAAGTTACTGTGTGTTAGGTTTTCTTATGGGAGCAAAAAAATACCCCACTTGTTTTACAATATTTTGGTTTTCTACGAAGGATTTTTGCATTGATCGACGGCCGTCAGACTGCACTGATTTTGTTCATGGCAGACAGGATGTAGGCTCTGTCCGCGTTTTGTCCTATTCACAAATGTTGAGAACAGGGCAGGCTTTTATGCCAGAGCTTTGCTGTTGTGATGTAACATATTCAGAGAGTTCGTATGACCATGTCTCTGTAACATATTCAGAGAGTTCGTATGGCCATGTCTCTGTAACATATTCAGAGAGTTCGTATGACCATGTCTCTGATAAATGTTTACTGGTGAAGTGACATAGTGTATGCAGATATAGCAGTTCTTGGGAAACAGATCAAAAGTGTGTAATTGAGTTTTTCTTTTTATTTTCATGTGTGTGTGTGTGTGTGTGTGTGTGTGTGTGTGTGTGTGTGTGTGTGTGTGTGTGTGTGTGTGTGTATGTGTGTGTGTGCGCGCGTACGTGCATGCGTGCCTGTGTGCGTGTGCGTGTGTGTGTGTGTGTGTGTGTGTGTGTGTGTGTGTGTGTTAGTCTCGGACACACTAGTGATGGGAATGAACTGGCCGTGCGTAACATCGAGTTTGACGAACGCAGAACACAGCACAGTACAGTGGGCATCACAGAAGGAAACAAGCCTACATGCCATGTTGACGACATGCCGCCTATTCAGGATGCTCTTCCGTCTTTGCGTTCTCAACAGTCAGAATGTAATATCGGTGATCCAGAAATCCAGCAGTCAATATAGGCCAAAGTCCTGAACAATCCATAAACAAAAAGTCGCCGGTTTTGACACCGGAGTCGTAAAGGATTATGTTGCTACTCTGACAGATCGACACGTGCAGACACGATTGCGTGATCCGCACTGAAATAAAGAGTTCCGGAAGGTTGTGCTTCGTCGAATGGATAATGAGGGTGTGCTACTGTACGAGTCAAATGACATTGTTTTGGAATACTCCTGCGATCCATGCTCGAAGGACAATTGTTCGTTCTGGCTCGTAAAGCAGAAAGAAAGAAACATGTCATCGGATGAATATGACAAACTGACCAGCCTTAGGAAAGGACGACGCACCGGCAACACAGAGCAGGTAGAGACCCAAGCACGTGCTCTACGGCGGCTGCGCGCTCTCCGCGGATTGATCCAGTTTTACCTGGGAGGACAGTCATCTATAGAACCAATAGTGAACGCAGAGCAGTGACATTTTCTCGTTCACGTTTTTTGTCATGTCAAGTGAAAGAAAAAGACATTGCTGTTGTTTCCATGTCAATGAAATCGAGTCGCGTTTTGTAATTGTTCGTGCGTGCCAATTTGCTAAATGGACGTAACCGCTTACTGACAATAAGATTCTCTCTCTCTCTCTCTCTCTCTCTCTCTCTCTCTCTCTCTCTCTCCTCTCTCTCTCTCTCTCTCTCTCTCTCCTCTCTCTCTCTCTCTCTCTCTCTTTCTTTCTCTCTCTCTCTCTCTCTCTCTCTCTCTCTCTCTCCTCTCTCTCTCTCTCTCTCTCTCTGACAGAAACAATTACAGTTAAGCAGAAAATTTAATGAAACACTGTGAACAGTATTTGCTGGAAGTATGCTTTCACCCAATTGTTTAGATACCATGAATCGTGCGTTTGAAAAAGGTAGTCAAACAGATGTATGTATATACATTTGGTATTGCATCAGATGCTTCTTAGTGACAGAAAGAAAAAATGTCAATTACTTCATAAACCACTTAATTCGATAAGCAAAACATTTTACAACTTTATTTACCAACCATCGATTGAATGTCAGTGAAATGATGTTTTGACAAAACTTTGAACTGAAGCACAGCGGGTTTTTTTTATTGTTTTGTTTTGTTTTTATTTTATTTATTTTTATTTTTTTGGTTGTTGTTGGTTTGATTTGTTTTTCTTTTTTTTTTTTTTCTTTTTTTTTGGGGGGGTCTTTTTCATTTTTTTTAGTTATCATACTTCGCTGACTATTGCAAGGTGCCCAGAAAAGAAGCCTGCATTGCAGACAAGTGTTTCCGCCCTGATCTCCTAATCACACTCTAAGGTGGCTGGGCCAAATCCCTGATCTCCTAATCACACTCTAAGGTGACTGGCCGAATCCCTGATCTCCTAATCACACTCTTAGGTGGCTGGGCCGAATCCCTGATCTCCTAATCACACTCTAAGGTGACTGGGCCGAATCCCTGATCTCCTAATCACACTCTAAGGTGACTGGGCCGAATCCCTGATCTCCTAATCACACTCTAAGGTGACTGGGCCGAATCCCTGATCTCCTAATCACACTCTAAGGTGACTGGGCCGGATCCCTGATCTCCTAATCACACTCTAAGGTGACTGGGCCGAATCCTAATCGTGACTCCTAGATGCCCTCATGCTGTAAGAAATACTCTTGGTGCTGCTGGGATTCGAACCTGTACCCCCTGCATTGCTTGGAGTCTCAAGGAGTGTCTTTTTGACATGTGTTTTACCCACGTCACTCTCGGACTTCTGTTGTAAGTTGGAAAACTGAAGCCTTGTGAAGTTGTCTTTCTTTAAATATTGAATTTTAATCAAATAAGTTGAGACGTTGCAGATGCGTCAAAAGAAGACAGTGCACAAAGATTTCAACACATAATTGACACGCATCTGAAGGGCACAAAAATACATACACAAAGTATATTAAGTATTAAAGTAATTTAGATAAAAATAAAAGAAGATAAAGAAGAAAACGTAAATGAAAAACAGCTGACCTGCTGTGCAAATGGCTAACAATTGAATAAGCTTACACTGTAAAATACATAACATATTATTTGATCTGGTGATAATCTTATATTTGAGCGGTGTAAGCCTTATTAAGTTCACTTTTGTTCAAGAAGAAGAAGAAGAATGAGGAGAAATGTTCCTCATCAAAAAAGGTGATCTTTTCTCACATATGTCCCTACGAGATTAAGTGAGGAGTAGAAAACAATCACAGAATAATACTGAACGCCACAGCCATGGCTTAAACAGATAATCATTTCGTGCATCAATACAGGGGATGAGTACACTCTTTGCATTGAGGCAAACACTTTCAAAGGAAACTATGTGTCTGGCAAAACCTAGGTCTGCTGTTCATGCACAGCATTTAATGGTTTATACTAGATATTCCCTGTATTAAGTCTGGTGGGTTTAGCATTAACAAAAAAGGGGGAGGGGACGATTCGACGAATGAAATTGATGCCGAATCGTTGTCTCAAGTATCGCACAACATGGTAAATCACAAATGGATACTGGTTGCTCTTAGCCAAGAACAGTATAATGAACTTGTGGTAAACGACCGAAAATCCTCTTGTGTTTTAGAGCTTTGGCAAAGGTAGCTTTGACCAAGAACACTGTTTATGGGCATGTTTTGTCTGTACCGCACAAGAAAAGTACCACGCGGACCAAGACAAAGAAGCATAAAGCAGCACAAACAAACCCATTAAAATGGAGATAATGCGAGTATCTCTGCGGCAACAAGAGGGAGTTCAGACGCACAAATCAGCAAAGCTGACAAGTACGCACAGAATGGGGACAGGCGTGGAAGAGAATTAAGAGAGAAAATGGAAAACCGAGACCCAAATCCGTCATACCTCACTCAGGTTGCCGACAAACGAGAGAGAGAGAGAGAGAGAGAGAGAGAGAGAGAGAGACAGACAGACAGACAGACAGACAGACAGACAGAGACAGAGAGAGGCAGGCATAATCGAAGTAAATACGTCTGAATTTCAGGACTCAGCAACTGTCCACTAAAGAGATTGCTCTTGATCTGGAACATTTAGAGTACTACAGTCTTGTTTGAAGTCTTCCTTTCTTAGCAAAATCACTGAAAAGAATATGTCCCTGCTCAACTCATCGACCATTTTTGTTCAACCAACCTCGTTTACCCCCTAAAGTCTGCCTACCACTCCGACTGTTGCACTTAAATTGTTGATGCCATCGACTTTTCTATTCTTTCTCCCTCTTCGCATGACTCCGGGTGAACGTCCATTGTGCGCTTAATCAGAGATAAGTTAATGCTCACGTGACTCGAGTTCATCTCGAGATCACGTGCACCGAACCCAACTCACTCAGCGAGACATTTGGCGCTGACGAAGGCCTCAAGATGGAGGCCGAAGGCTTCGCTTCGGCTAAAAGAGAAAAGCGTCGTGCTTTGTTTTGTCATCTGTTTGTCCCCTTTGTCCGTCGGAATAATTATAATTTTTCTTTTAAATCTGCCATTGTCTGCACTATTGTGAACTAGTGTCTCACAACCATCGCAGTTACTTTCACGGCTATTAACTGTATTTTTTTTTGGTTTCCATCAATATTTGAAATGTCCTCCGTCGTGTGAGTTCGAACTTAAAGACTGTATGACGGACAACAAACGCCAACTAAATTTAAAACAAAGCTGAAGTGATGTTCGTTTTTCTCTACCGAAGTATTGGCATCATTTCTCTCTTTCGTCGTTCATTGCTCTTATAGGCTAGTTAATCACGCTTTCTTATTTTGCCCGTAACTTTGCTGTTATGTTCGATCAAACTCTTTTCACTTCAACAACACGTTATTCATATCTCTCGGATTTGTTTTCTGGAACTCCGATGCATTTGTTCAGTCCACCAGCTCATTTTTGATGTCGCCATGGTCACTCTTGTCTACATATCTTCACCTTCTTTTCTTGATAATATTGTTTTGTCTGGGTCCCCCATCCGTTCAATCAGAAATATTCAAAACGTCCAAGACTCATCATCATCATCATCATCATGATCGTCATTATCGTCGTCGTCGTCGTTGTCGTCGTCATCGTCGTCATCATCATCATCGCCATCATCATCATCATCATATCATGTAGATCTTTCTTAGCCTTATCATTCTCAAAACACATTTGTTCATCCCTGAAAAAGAATTCTACGCTACGCCATGGCATGACAAAAAGAGCAACACAGAAGAAAATGTCCTATAAAGTAATGTTTGTGTAAGATACACGAGTTCTGATAGAAATAAACATGCAAAAGCGCGTGCGCGCATTCACCTACACACACACACACACACACACACACACACACACACACACAACACACACCACTCTCTCTCTCTCTCTCTCTCTCTCTCCTCTCTCTCTCTCTCTCTCTCTCTCTCTCTCTAACACACACACACACACACACTTACATTTATGCGCGCACACGCACGTACACATGCACGCACGCACGCACACACACACACACACACACACACACACACACACACACACACACACACACACACACACACACAAAGCGCGCATACTTGCGTGACCGAGCTGACATCAAAACCATAACCATAACAGTGGGTTGTATTGTGGTACACACACACACACACACACACACACACACACAACACACACTAGCACGGCGCTATACTGTACATGGGGGTTTTAGACTTGCTCAGAAAATGCATCAGTTGATCTGCATAAAGCGTTGTCAGACGTTATTTCCTGCAGTGGCATACGTCAAGAAAGGCGCCATCATCTGCCATTTACGATGCTCATGGCACGCGTATTTTCAGCAGAAATGCACAACCTATGAGGGGGTAAAAAATAAAAAAAAACATTCATAAATCATGGTGAAGCTATCAGACAGAGGAGGAAGGGGTGAAGGCGCGAAGAGATGAGGATATGTATTACGGAGATGGTTTATGTCTAAATATGTGACACCTTGTTGACTGCATCCTTTGGGTGGAATGAAACGCACAGTTTCTGACTGCGCTACGTGTGTGCCTCTCTCTCTCTCCCTCTCTCTCGCTCTCTCTCTCTCTCTCTCTCTCTCCTCTCTCTCTCTCTCTCTCCTCTCTCTCTCTCTCTCTCTCTCTCTCTTTGAGGCAGACAGACATACAAGACAGACAGACAAACAAATCAGACAGACAGACTTACAGACAGATGGCACTAATTTTCAAGTTCATGTTTTGGAAACAGTAATTCTGGTTTCCTACCTCAGGGAAGACAAATTTTAACAATTCTGATTCATGTTTCGGCATTGATACATTCCTTGTGCACTTCATTTGGAGAGTAGCCAAGTTGGTCAGTAAAAATTGAAGAAACGAAAGGTTTTTTAAATTATCTACAAACGGCAACCGTTTTATTACTGAAGAATGCAGTCTAGTCTCTTTGGAGCAGCCGTCTTATCCATAGACTCTGCGCAGCCTTGTCCCTTTAAGCAAACAATAAATTCATTCATCTATGCAGCCTAGTTGACATGAAGCTACCATTCCATTCATCGCATCCATGAAGCCTTGTCTATATGGAATAACCTCCACATTCACTGTCTCTGTGCAGTCATGTCCCAGTGAAGCCATCACTTCGTTCATTGCGTCTGCGCAGAGTTATCCACATGGAGCAAGCCATTTTATCCATTGTTTCTAAGCATCAGCAAATATTCCATCTCAAGTACTTGCTAATGTCTTGTCCCGTTCCTATGCTCAGTGAGACATCATGATTAACTGACTGAGCAATGAAGTCAATCGCTAACCAGTTCTGTTATGCTGCCGTTAATCAGTTGCCACTCACTCCACCAGTTGCGCAAACTAAACAAGTGTACAGGGCATAATTCTGCCCCACTTCTGATAGAAGCCAGTTTCCAGAAGTTGATCCTTAAACATGTGATGAGACCTGTTTGAGTTCGAATTTCATGGTGGTGTGAGAATCATTCGCAAGGGAGTTGACTCAAATACAACTTCACCTAGTGTATGGGATGACAGCAAAGGACAACCTGGAAGTATCATCCCGACTGTGGTCACTCAGCAGGCTCAGACACTTGACTATGGCTGGTCTGAACGGCTTGGTCTGGAAGAATATTTAGAGGACGCGGGTTTTCCGTGATGCCGTCGTTGTGATGTTTTTGCTGAGGAGGGCTTGAGTCTTTGGAGGAGTTGATTTTCTCAAACGGAAATCATTTGCAACGGAGTTGACACATGCCAAATTTCGTCTGAGATATGGGATCAAGGTGAAGGGTTGTTTTTATGTCCCCTACGCCCTTCTGGAACCAGCCATTGACATGGTGGTCCACCCCTGTTGTGAGTCTGGCCATGTGGTTTGAAATGTTAGTTAAGGGTCTGAAGACAGCTAATTCACCTCCATAACGCTGTATTTGGTTTTGTTTGGGCTAGACACTTCTAATGGTTCCATAGTGGCTAGACACTTCTAACAGTTTCATACTGGCTAGACATTTCTAACGGTTCCATAATGGCAAGACATTTCTAACGGTTCCATAGTGAAATCGGAAATGAAATGAGGTAGGAAACAGTAAACGACAAACAGTAAACAAGTGGGGTATGTTTTGCTCCCATAAGGAAACCTAACACAGAGTAACTTTTATGCAAGACTGGCACAGCCTTTTAAACTTGAATAAAGTCAGACAAATACATAGACGAACAATCTAATAGTGGGGGAAAAACAAGCACAGGCCAACAACTGAACTATCTTCATAGTAATGACTTGGCAAAGATTTGGAATTAAGGAGGGGAGGGGGGAGTTTGAAGATGGAGAAACTGGGAACATGAAAAAAAAAATACAGATATGAAAACTCTTCACTAGCTGCATGTGGGAACCATCGCAATCCCTTTTGAGGGCAGATATATCTGTATTGCCTGCTCCGAGGCCTTTCGTCCGCTGGGTCGGACTCATCAGGGAGACACGGCTGGTTGTGTCTGCGCTCCGGGCGTCAAATAGAGACACACCACAGTCCATAATACTGTGGTGTTCTCACCACCAAGGGTGCAAAAAGGAATCCAATAGCACCCCCAAAGCAGCCAGCGAAGAGTAGTAAATGCAACCAAACGAAAGTATGGGAGGAAAAACGTTGCTGTAAAACTGAAGACATTATGCAAGTAATATAAAATGTAGGGACAGTCTTTTAGCCTACGCCTGAGGATCCACCCAAAGATGCAAGGGAGATCAAAAGACAAACACACAGACGGACAGAAACAAATAACCTCAATTTAATCAAAGCAAAATCGGAAATGAAATGAGGTAGGGAACAGTAAACGATAAACAGTAAACAAGTGGGTATGTTTTGCTCCCATAAGGAAACCTAACACAGAGTAACTTTTATTCAAGACTGGCACAGCCTCTTAAACTTGAATAAAGTCAGACAAATACACAGACGAACAATCTAATAGTGGGGGAAAAAGCGCAGGCCAACAACTGAACTGTCTTCATAGTAATGACTTGGCAAAGATTTGGACTTAAGGAGGGGAGGGGGGGGGGGAGTTTGAAGATGGAGAAACTGGGAACATGAAATTAAAAAAAAAAATTACAGCTATGAAAACTCTTCACTAGCTGCATATGGGAACCATCGCAATCCCTTTTGAGGGCAGATATATTTGTATTGCCTGCTCCGAGGCCTTTCGTCCGCTGGGTCGGACTCATCAGGGAGACACGGCTGGTTGTGTCTGCGCGCCCGGCGTCAAATAGAGACACACCACAGTCCATAATACTGTGGTGTTCTCACCACCAAGGGTGCAAAAAAGAATCCAATAGCACCCCAAAGCAGCCAGCGAAGAGTAAATGCAACCAAACGAAAGTGTGGGGAGGAAAAAAGTTGCTGTAAAACTAAGGACATTATGCAAGTAATATAAAATGTAGGGGACAGTCTTTTAGCCTACGCCTGAGGATCCACCCAAAGATGCAAGGGAGATAAAAAGACAAACACACAGACGGACAGAAACAAATACAAATAACCTCAATTAGGTTATTTGTATTTGCTTCTGTCCGTCTATCTGTTTGTCTCCGGTCCTCCCCTCCCCTCCTTAAGTCCAAATCTTTGCCAAGTCATTACTATGAAGACAGTTCAGTTGTTGGCCTGCGCTTGTTTTTCCCCCACTATTAGATTGTTCGTCTGTGTATTTGTCTGACTTTATTCAAGTTTAAAAG
This sequence comes from Conus ventricosus, assembly GCA_018398815.1. Lineage (NCBI taxonomy): Eukaryota > Metazoa > Mollusca > Gastropoda > Neogastropoda > Conidae > Conus > Conus ventricosus. The sequence goes on along the minus strand of CM031608.1, from coordinate 37,175,198 downwards.
GCTGTGCCAGTCTTGAATAAAAAGTTACTCTGTGTTAGGTTTCCTTATGGGAGCAAACCATACCCCACTTGTTTACTGTTTATCGTTTACTGTTCCCTACCTCATTTCATTTCCGATTTTGCTTTGATTAAATTGAGGTTATTTGTATTTGTTTCTGTCCGTCTGTGTGTTTGTCTTTTGATCTCCCTTGCATCTTTGGGTGGATCCTCAGGCGTAGGCTAAAAGACTGTCTCCTACATTTTATATTACTTGCATAATGTCCTTAGTTTTACAGCAACTTTTTTCCTCCCCACACTTTCGTTTGGTTGCATTTACTACTCTTCGCTGGCTGCTTTGGGGTGCTATTGGATTCTTTTTTGCACCCTTGGTGGTGAGAACACCACAATATTATGGACTGTGGTGTGTCTCTATTTGACGCCGGGAGCGCAGACACAACCAGCCGTGTCTCCCTGATGAGTCCGACCCAGCGGACGAAAGGCCTCGGAGCAGGCAATACAAATATATCTGCCCTCAAAAGGGATTGCGATAGTTCCCATATGCAGCTAGTGAAGAGTTTTCATATCTGTAATTTTTTTTTTTTTTAATTTCATGTTCCCAGTTTCTCCATCTTCAAACTCCCCCCCCCCCCCCCTCCCCTCCTTAAGTCCAAATCTTTGCCAAGTCATTACTATGAAGACAGTTCAGTTGTTGGCCTGCGCTTGTTTTTCCCCCACTATTAGATTGTTCGTCTGTGTATTTGTCTGACTTTATTCAAGTTTAAAAGGCTGTGTCAGTCTTGAATAAAAGTTACTCTGTGTTAGGTTTCCTTATGGGTTCCATAGTGGCAAGACATTTCTAACTGTTCCATTGCGGCTAGACACTTCTAACGGTTCCATTGCGGCTAGACACTTCTAACGGTTCCATAGCGGCTAGACACTTCTAGGGTTCCATAGCGGCTAGACACTTCTAACGGTTCCATTGCGGCTAGACACTTCTAACGGTTCCATAGTGGCTAGACACTTCTAACGGTTCCATTGCGGCTAGACACTTCTAACGGTTCCATAGCGGCTAGACACTTCTAACGGTTCCATAGCGGCTAGACACTTCTAACGGTTCCATTGCTGCTAGACACTTCTAACGGTTTCACAGCGGCTAGACACTTCTAACGGTTCCATTGCAGCTAGACACTTCTAACCGTTCCATAGCGGCTAGACACTTCTAACCGTTCCACAGCGGCTAGACACTTCTAACGGTTCCACAGCGGCTAGACACTTCTAACGGTTCCATTGCGGCTAGACACTTCTAACGGTTCCATTGCGGCTAGACACTTCTAACCGTTCCATTGTGGCTAGACACTTCTAACCGTTCCACAGTGGCTAGACACTTCTAACGGTTCCATTGCGGCTAGACACTTCTAACGGTTCCATTCCGGCTAGACACTTCTAACCGTTCCATTGCGGCTAGACACTTCTAACGGTTCCATAGCGGCTAGACACTTCTAGGTTCCATAGCGGCTAGACACTTCTAACCGTTCCATAGCGGCTAGACATTTCTAACGGTTCCATAGCGGCTAGACACTTCTAACGGCTCCATAGCGGCTAGACATTTCTAACGGTTCCATAGCGGCTAGACACTTCTAACGGTTCCATAGCGGCTAGACATTTCTAACGGTTCCATAGCGGCTAGACACTTCTAACCGTTCCATATCGGCTAGACATTTCTAACGGTTCCATAGCGGCTAGACACTTCTAACCGTTCCATAGCGGCTGGACATTTCTAACGGTTCCATAGCGGCTAGACACTTCTAACGTTGCCATAGCAGACAGACACTTCCAACGGCTCAGGCGTGGCTGTGGCCAAAAGGAAGGTCCTGGCAAGACCACGTTGAAAGAGGCTGGGAGGCTTGTATTATCCCTGCGTCCTGGCTGCAAAGCCAGTTCTTCACTGGGCTGAGTGTGATGTAGGCGGTGACGCTGATTCCGTTATTTAAGTCTTTGTGAATGTGAAGGGCTGAAAACAACAGCCATGCCTTGTTGGATCGGCGTATAACGCGTGAGACGTGAGGAGCTGTGGCGGGTACCATGCACCACCCTGAGGCCGGTTCAGGACAGTTCGAAATAAAAGAGAGAAGAAACCAACTAGCAAAATGTTGATGTGGAAGAGATGGTGTCCCACCTTGTCGTACCTCTTACGAGCTGTTCCGCCAGCTGACACTGCTTTACTTCTCCCTCTACACAAGGAACGTCGTTTCAAGTGTTCTCTCGCTTAAATTTGAACCCAATGTTGAAAGGCATTAGATTGCTGGTAATATGTTTCCGTTATGGGGTACAGTTTTACACTGTTTTGTGTAGACACACAGAAACACACACACACACTCTCTCTCTCTCTCTCTCTCTCTCTTCCCCGGACACACGTGACATGAGAAGAAGCAGCACTGATATATCTACGGTGACGAATTTCCTCGCAAACATGAGTTTCAGGACTTCCAGTGGCTGTGGAGAAGACCCTGAACGTCCTGCTAATGAACAGTACCGTCACAAGGTAGAAAGTTGCAGGCGAAGGTGAAAACACTGTGGTTGTTTTGCGCATCACGCCGGCCACTTTCCAGGTGACAACAAACATGGCGGATCTTGTCCTGAGCCGCAACACACAGGTTCAGTACTACAGGAAGAAACCTTTCAGCTAGATCCGACGTGACCAGCAGAGAGCCCGACAGCAGCAAGAGAGGCAGTCAAGTGGAAAACATGTTAAAGTCACTGTAACTGTTTTAAACGCTCCATCTTTGACCGACGCAAGGCTTGAAAAACCTGTGTGAACATGACCCAGAAGCGTAACACGCTATGGCTACACACTCGAGTCATGCGGTCAGCTTGGATGATCCAGTAAGATTGGAGAGTGATGCCTTGAGCCTGCACGATAGTGCTGATACTGAACGTACATGTGAGTACATCGATAGCTCTGTCCTCTCTCCACCACCTGACACGGACATCGGACCGGCCCACGAAAGCCATGTGGCAGGATTCAGTACAAGTGTTGTTAAAAATTACATTGCCACTCTGACCAACAAATCTGTTCAGAGACGATTGAGAGACAAGAGCAGAAACAAGTTATTCAAAAAAGTTGCCCTTGATCGCTCAAGTGAACCAAACATATTAATCAATGAATCGGACGATCTGGTGTTGGGGTTTCCGTGTGCGCCTGATGACAGTGATTGTTCGTTCTAGTTTGTCAAACAAGATGACAGACACATCCTGACAGACGAACGGACAAAATTGGCCAGTCTTCGCCTAGGAAAACATGTTGACAAAACACGACACGCCGACATCCAGGCACGTGCTGCACGGGAAGTCGCTACACGGCGTGCAGACAACCTCGGCTCAAGACTCACGCCGCAGACGGGATCAACGTGACCAGTATCTCACCATTGACATGACATACGTGTTTGGAAAAAGGACTAGTTTGTCAT
>CM031608.1:37164253-37166753 GCA_018398815.1 Conus ventricosus | reverse complement strand
AAAGTAGATTTAAGAAAGTATACTCAACAGTCGACAACCTGTTTTCCTTACTAGCTTTCGTATAGAAATAGTTTTGTTACAATCGGAAATTGTATGTTGCGTTTATTGATTTCAAAAAAGCTTTAGACACGATAAATCAAAATTTCTCTGGCCAGTTCTCTTAAGAATTGGTATTAAATGGAAATTATTCAAATGCGTTAAAAGCATGTACACTGATGTCAAAGCTCGAGTTCGATGTGGTTCTATATTAACTGATTACATTGCCTGTGCATCAGGATTAAGACAAGGAGATGCTTGCAGCCCTGTTCTGTTCTCTTTTTTCATTAATGAACAAGCGGTTAAAGTAATTAACAAAGGAAGACATGGCGCTAGATTTTCACCTGATGCATTTGAATTATTTATTCTATTGTTGGTGGACAATATCGTTTTGATGGCGGAAACAGTTACAGGTTTGCAGACACAAATGAATAGCCTACAGCATGCCGCTCCATCTCTTCAGCTTAATGTTGATATGATTAAAAGCAATATTATAATATTTCGGAAGAGTGGCTATTTAACTGTGAGAGACAAATAGGTATATATTGATGTTACAATGCCTGTAGATGATATGTATGAATACTTGAAAATGTGTTTCTCTACACGTTTAAGCTTTACGTGCAAGCAGAGCTAAAACAATGTTTTGATTTATCTTTTGAAAAGGTTATACATGTTAAATAACAACTCCTTTTTATCAATGAAATAAGTTGATTTTCAGATACAGCCGTTTTGTGCAGCATGGCTCTGAATTATGGGGTATAGACAATGCTGTTGTCCATTGTGAATCAGTTAATTTAATTGCTTTGAAGAAATTTCTTAGCAGTAGACAGAAAAACACCAAATGACCTTGTTTATGGTGAAAAATAAATCGAAATCCAATATACATAAATTCTGCTGTTAAGTGCATTCGCTACTGGCTTAAGCGTATGACACAATGTACGAGCTGGATGCAGGAGGTAAGAAAAACTGGGCAACAAATGTCCGCTTATGTTTGTTTGAATATGGATTTGGTTGTGTTTGGGCCGGGCAAGATGTCAGAAATGTCCATGGCTTTATACTTTGCTTCAAGCTAAAACTTATCAAATATAGGTGGCAAGCTTGGTCCAATCGTATTTAAACTAGTGATAAGTTCAGTTTGTACAGAACTTTTTCCAGTGACCACAGTTTGCAACCTTATTTTCATTTAATTATAGAGAAGCATCTGAAATATATTACAGCTCGATTGAGGCTCGGGATTTCTGCGCTGGCAGTACATCGTTCTTGATATAAAACGTTTGTATACAACAACATAATGTGTCCACTATGTACTGAAAGCCAAGAACATGAGGTGCAGTTGGTCTCTGATGCCCAGCACTTAGACGTATCCGCGAAACATTAATTAAGCCTACATATTATAGACATCCATCCTTTTTTGTTCAAATTGAGTCTGTTAATGTCCTCGACTATACCTGAAGATGTACGCAATCTTTCTTTGTATTTGTATAAAGGATTTAAAATGACATGTGTTCTGATTTAAGGAATGTACTATTTTGTATCTGTTATACATCCTTATACTCAGTTACATGTTCACATTCTCCTTCATGGTAGGCTAAGGCCTAGTGTGAATAAAATTGCTCGAGTCTTGAGATTTGACTCTCTCTCTCTCTCTCTCTCTCTCTCTCTCTCTCTCTCTCTCTCTCTCTCTCTCTCTCTCTCTGTATGTATGTATGTATGTATGTAAGTATAGATACAGATAGATAGATAGATAGATAGATAGATAGATAGATAGATAGATGGATAGACAGATAGATAGATAGATAGATAGATAGATAGACAGACAACATATAGAAAGATAGACAGACAGACAGACACCTAAATATGTATGACCAATCAGTCATCATTATTATCTAAAGTCCGTTGTCTGACACTTCTTTAGAGGACAGCTGACGACGGCGGAAACATTTGACTGGCTTCCACTCTTGTCGCAGACAATGCCAGACAGTCCGTGAAATAAGGTGCCTTTACCTGGTCTGTGCGTGATAGTGAGTGAGCGAGAGACGCTGTGTGTGTGTGTGTGTGTGTGTGTGTGTGTGTGTGTGTGTGTGTGTGTGTGTGTGTGTGTGTGTGTGTGTGTGTGTTCGTGTGTGCTAGTATATGTGTTACACACACACACACACACACACACACACACACACACACACACACACACACACACACACACACACACACATCTATATATATAGATAGATAGATAGATAGATAGATTTGTGCTCTCTCTCTCTCTCTCTCTCTCTCTCTCTCTCTCTCTCTCTCTCTCTCTCTCTCTCTGTATATATATATATACAGAGAGAGAGAGAGAGAGAGAGAGAGAGAGAGAGAGAGAGAGAGAAGAGAGAGAGAGAGGCAGATAAAACAAATCTCAAACTCCGTCCTCGGTAAAACATACACTTCGACATGACATACTTGCGTTGAAAATGGAAGGGAA
>CM031608.1:37144253-37146753 GCA_018398815.1 Conus ventricosus | reverse complement strand
GAACTTTTCACACACTCAGTTCTCCCTGTTCCCAAGGTCCTTCTCTCCCGCTTGTTATTTATTCAACACACACACACATGCACATTCACACGTGCAACCACCTCAAGGAGATGTCTCCTCTCTCTCTCTCTCTCTCTCATCTCTCTCTCTCTTCTCTCTCTCTCTCTCTCTCTCTCTCTCTCTGTACGTTGTGTGTGCGTGTGTGTGTGGTGTGTGTGTGTGTGTGTGTGTGTGTGTGTGTGTGTGTGTGTGTGTGTGTGTGTGTGTGTGTGAGTGAGGAAGAGAGAGATAGAGAGAGTGTGTGTGTATGTGTATGTTTGTGTATGTGTGTGTGCGTGTTTATGTATGTGTGTTTGTGTACGTGTTTGTTTGTGTATGTTTGCGTATGTGTGTTTGGGTATGTGTGTGTTTGTGTGTATGTGTGTGTGTGTGTGGTGTGTGTGTGTGTGTGTGTGTGTGTGTGTGTGTGTGTGTGTGTGTGTGGTGTGTGTGTGTGTGTGTATGAGAGAGAGAGAGAGAGCGAGAGAGAGAGAGAGAGAGAGCGAGAGAGAGAGAGAGAGAGAGAGAGAGAGAGAGAGAGAGAGAGAGAGAGAGAGAGAGAGAGAGAGAGAGGAGGATAGAGAAATTAAGCTGTGACCCAGTTTCAAACAAAAACCCAAAAGACATGGAGGGCCGTCACAGTGTTCAATAATTCACCCCGTGTTGTCCACAGTGTCACCCAAGGACACAGCTACTTCTGCCTCTCCTTCTTCTTCTTCTTCTTCTTCTTCTTCTTCTTCTTCTTCTTCTCTTCCTTCTTCTTCTTCTCCTGCTTTGCCTCTTCCTCCTTTTCCTATTCTTTCTTTTTCTCCTGCTCCTCCCCATTCTCCTGTCGCCCCTCTCCTTCTCTTCTTATAATTCTTCTTCTTGCTATTAGTCTTCTCCTCCTCATCTTCCTACTTCTCCTGTGTCTTCTCCCTTCTACCTGTTCTTCTTCTTCTTCTTCTTCTTCTTCTTCTTCTTCTTCTTCTTCTTCTTCTTCTTCTTTTTCTTCTTCTTAACTTCCTCCTCCTTCACCTTCTTTTTCTCCTCCTCCTTCGTCTTCTTCCTCTTCTTTACCTCCATGGAGAATGACTTCAGCGCTATACTGCAGAAAACAGACAACAACAAAAAGCTTCACCAGATTCCTCCAGTTCTGTCGGTTGTGTTCCAAAGCTTAGTTCTCGACAGATGTTTTTCCTGTACATTCTGCTATGTTGTCAGTCTGTCGCTGTGTTCCCTCCCCATTGTCTCCCGCCCTGGAGGTGACTTTTAGTAGTTCCTTGTTTTTTTGATTTTTTTTTTTTTTGTTTTTTTTTTATGCGTATTCCTATCTTTTGTGCCACCTCAGTGGCATTGCACCCACGCCGCTCATTCCCATCCCCGCGTTCTCAGCCACAGCCTTGACATGTCCCGCCGCAGCCCTGGCACCGTTAATCCCACTGGAGCAGTCAATAATCAAATCGTCAGAGGGCAACCCACCGGGAGACGCTGCACTGCTGTCGAGTCACTAAGGTGGTGTTTCTTGGCGCCTGTCGGACCAACATACGCAGGCAGAATCTACTTAGCCCCCCTCTTGACGACACATAATTGCTTAATCGCAGAGCCCGGCGTGAGTGAGCTCTCCCTCCGGAGGGCGACACCTCGTCCGTCCAACAACAGCCCCCCCCCCCCCCCCCCCCCCCCCCCCCCCCCCCCCATGAATTCGCTGATACCGGTGACCCCGACGCAATCAAACCAAGGCCATTGACGTGGATAGGCAATCAGAACTGAGGTCAAGACTACTGGTTCTTGTCACATGGCTACACCAGCATAAGCTTCCCTCTCTGAATTCAGTGTTGCCAGTAGATCTTCATTAAGTATGATCCGCTGAAAGGTTTGACGCGTGTCTTCGTAGGTAATATGATCGTTATATCTGACGGTTAGTATCTTCTCAGTTACACCTCATTTCTACGCTTGCATTCTTCTTTCCAGATGCGCTGAGAGGGTCTAAGTCTCCCTTGCGTACGGGAAGATTGAATACGAAAGTGAACACTAGAAGCCTGGTCTTGTAATTCATGGAGATGTTATGGTTCGTTCGTACAGCTTTTAGTCTGGACGGTACTGATTCTGTGTTTGCTGCCCTCGAGAGGATCTCTGGTTTGCGTCTCTCATTGCTGATGAGATGGGATTTCAGGTAAGGTAAGGTAAGGTAAGGTAAGGTAAGGTAAGGTAAGGTAAGGTAAGTTAGGGTAAGGCAAGGCAAGGCAAGGCAAGGCAAGGCATGGCAAGGCAAGGCAAGGTAAGGTAAGGTAAGGTAAGGTAACGTTGCTTATAGCCCAGCCGACCACAATGGGCCATATCAGGGTTTTCAACCGCGTTGAAGTCAAGTCACAAGTCATTAAAAAAAAAAATCATCACACAACCTTTTTAAAATACACTTTCTAAAAACACACCGGACACTTCGTTAAAAAAATCTTTCTTCCGTAAAATTTTCCATCCG
>CM031608.1:37129253-37134253 GCA_018398815.1 Conus ventricosus | reverse complement strand
TCCTTTTCTCAGCCCTTGTTTCAGTCCCAGCAGTCTCCTTTAGTTAGTGACCAGTCCCCTGCCTGTTCGTACTTCATTCCTCAAGTTTCATTTGAAAACGAAACCCCAGTCAAATCACCATGCCACCCACCCCAAACCCGAAGCAGAGCCAAATGTCGCCAAACACACCTGACAGACACATTCACTACCACTCCTCGTACAGCCCTGCCCCCTCTAGTAGCTAGGAATTCGGCCCTGCCTGTGTTTCAAATCACCCCACGGCTCAACAATCTGGCATTTTAAAAGATGCCAAAACATTACGGTTCTTAACTTACAACGTGGAAGGTATGTCAACAATATATGATCATGAGGTTCGCTCTTTTGTGTCTGTTTATGATTTCATTCTTTTCGTTGAAACTTTTTCAGTTTCCTTCCCATGTCACTTGTTTCCTTATCATGATGTATATATTTCTCCTGGTATTCAAGTTTCTGATTCCGTTACCGCCAGACTGTCCGGTGGAATTGCACTTCTTGTAAAGAAAAAGCTGACTAGATTTATTACACATGTCACAATTGAATATGACAACTGCTTGGTTCTCAAGATATCGAAACTACTAACGGGTTTTTATTCTGACTGTTTCTTGATTGGTTTGTATATCCCACCTTCAAATAGTGTTTATTATGCTGAAACTGAAATTGATAATGGTTTATGTTTTTTGGATAACTGTATCGCTGATTTATTTGAAGAATATGGTGAACTACCTCTCATTGTTTTTGGAGATTTGAATGCCAGAACAGGCAATGGTAGTGTTTCTGAATTTTCCATAGACGACTTTATTGGTGAAAATACAGAGGATTCAAAGCTGTGTACAAGATTTCGTAGGGAGTCAAAGGATGGTGTTACAAATGAATTTGGTAAATATTTACTTCAAATATGTGATCAATATAACCTGATTATCATGAACGGACTTGTTTTGGGTGATGAGGGGGGAAACTTCACTTACATTGCCTATAATGGATGTAGTGTTATTGATTACTTTATTGTATCTGAATGTATGTTTCATGCGGGTTCATATTTAAACGTTATTCCCAGAACTGACTCAAAACATATGCCTGTAGAGATGTTTCTTGAAGTACCTAAGGCCATTGAACTGAAACCCACCTCGACCCATTCTACGACAAGTAAAGTTATTAAGTTTGTGTGGAATAATGAAAAGAAAAATGATTATCGTGCAATGTTTAATGATAATGATGTTACGAAACTAATTCAAGATGCTAGTAATTTAATAGATCTTGATATTGATGCATCATTAGCTTCATTCATTGGTGGTCTCAAGATGGCTGGAAAAAGTATGTTAAAGACATTTAGGGTAGATAGTTTCAGACAAAAGCCATGGTTTGACAGAGTATGTGCAGAAAAAAGACGTGAAGTACGTAAAGCTTTACGAACATTTCACAGAGTTTGCAACAGTATTGTAAAAAATGATGTTGACAATGATAGTAAAAAGCTACAAATGATATATTACAGATATATGTATGTGATTTCAAGGAGACAGTATAAAAATCTGCTTAGCGTTAAGAGATCCGAACATAAACACTCAATTCTAGATACCCTTGTGAATAGTAGTGGCGATCCTAAACGTTTTTGGGGAACTGTTAAATCTGTTCTTATATCTAAAGAATTAAAGCATAATTCGATCACTTCTGGTGAATGGTTTGATCATTTCAAGATGGTTTTTAATAGTGATCTATCTAACGATACTGAATTACCAGATTTTGAAGAAACGTTTCAAACTAACTTGCCTGTAGACACAAACTTGGACTGTGCTCCACTAGACAGAGCGATAGAGCAATGGGAAATTGAGGATGCTATAAAAGCTTTGAAATATGGAAAAGCATCTGGTCCCGATGGATTAAGTGGTGAATTTTATAAAAACTCATCTCAAGAAGTCATTCCATTTTTAATTCAATACTTCAATAAACTGTTTGATTCTGGTAGTTTTCCTAAAAGTTGGTGTCAGTCTATCATTCTGCCTGTGTATAAAAAGGGTGATCCTGATTGTCCTGACAATTACAGGGGTATTTCCTTGCTCGATATTGGAGGTAAGTTGTACAGTTATATCCTTAATAAAAGACTTACTGAATGGGTCGAAGATAATGATTTAATTGATTCATCTCAAGCTGGTTTTAGACGAAATCATAGTGCAATTGATCACATGTTTACCCTTCTGGCACTAATTCAAAAGCAGTTACTCAATCGGAGCAAGCTATACGTTGCCTTTATTGATTTCAAAAGGCCTTTGACTTAGTTAACAGACAGTACCTTTGGATGATATTAAAGAAGAAAGGAATCAGAGGTAAAATGTACAAAGCTGTCAAAGCCATGTATGAAACTGTCAAAGCTAGTGTAAAAGTGAACAACCAGTGCACTGAACCATTCTTCTGTCCTCGTGGCCTGAGACAAGGAGACAACTGCAGTCCAGTTTTATTCTCGCTATTTATTAATGAACTTGCAATTGATGTAACCCGTAATGGTAAACACGGTGTGAAGCTATCCCCAGATTTAATGGAAATTTTGATACTACTTTTTGCTGATGATGTTCTGTTACTATCTTTCTCGGTTATTGGTCTGCAACGACAGCTGAATATTTTGAGGGATGCCTCGCATAGAATGAATTTATCAGTTAATTTAGATAAAACTAAAGTGGTCGTCTTTCGCAAAGGCGGTTACATTGCAGCGAGAGAAAAATGGTTCTTTGGTAGCAATAAGCTAGAAGTGGTCAATCAGTATAAATACCTTGGTATCATTTTTTCTCCTTCCCTCTCTTTCTCCTACGCTATGGAAGATAGAGCTGCGAAAGCAAAGAGAGGAGTTGTATGTATCTTAAAACTGTTGTGGTCCCTCGGTGAAAAGCATCCAAAAGTGTTCTTTAAATTATTTGATTGTCAAATCCTACCAATGATAACTTACGGCTCTGAAGTTTGGGGATTGATTGCAAATCAGAATTTGATTGAAAAAGTACACCTCTTTGCGTTGAAAAGATTGCTAAATGTTAGCGTTAAGACACCTAATGTCCTGGTCTATGGTGAATGTGGTAGATATCCTCTTTATGTTCATACTTATACAAGATGTGTTAAATATTGGTTGAAACTTTGAGAATGTCTGATGAGCGTCTGCCTTTAAAATCTTATAAAATGCTATTAGCTCTTCACTATAACAATCAGAACAATTGGGTTTCTACCGTATGCTTTACTTTATACAAATATGGATTCGGACATGTATGGGAACACCAAGGTGTTCAAAATATTCATCTTTTTCTCAGAGAATTCAAGCAAAGACTAATCGATTGTTTCATTCAAGGATGGGAGGCTCAGTTGAGAGATAAAAGTCGGTATACATTTTATGCATCTTTCAAACTATCGTTTGGTACATCTCAATACTTATTCGACCTAAAACAGTGTGTACTGAAAAAGACCTTAATCAGATTTAGATTAGGTGTTTCAGCATTACGAACGCATCGGTACCGATACTCTAATAATGTCTCCACTAACTGTCCATTTTGTGAGAGTGTCCCAGAAAGTGAACTTCATTTTATATGCGTCTGTCCCAAATACTCAAATGTTAGAGAAAAATACATTCCCTGTAAGTATTACAATTACCCTTCTTCTTTCAGGTTATCGTTACTGATGTGTGACACTAAATGTATGTGCAGACTGGCTGCATATCTAACTGATGCATTTAAAATCCGTAATCTTGCTATTTCGTCTGCAGGTTAGTATGGATGTTAATCATATTTATTTGCAATATAGTATCTTGACATGATTTCCCTTTGTACCCCCTCCCCTTGACATGGGCAGAAGGCCTGGCTCATTAAACTTTTGTCATTGTCATTGTCATTGTCTCTCTCTCTCTCTCTCTCTCTCTCTCTCTCTCTCTCTCTCTCTCTCTCTCTCTCTCTCTCTCTCTCTCTCAAAATCGCCAAACTCATCCTGAACCAGACTCAACACTACAACCAGTGTTCAAGATACAAACACCGACTGTCTCCTCTCTGTGCTTCTTCATAGACCACAAACCGCCCCCATCTACCGAGAATGTTTACGTGTGTCCGATTGGTTACGACTCTGCTAGTCTTTGATATCTCCCACCTATAGCTTCTTAAGAATGATTCCACGTCTCTGTGATGTCTTCTTGAACGTGTGAACAGTCCCACGCACCACCATTTCAACAGTGCTTTGACGACCATCTGAAGGCTTTCTCACTGGTGTGACGGCCACAGTAAAGAGTTAGCGGGCTATCACCTTCCTTCGTTGGCACTTCTTGCTGTGTACACAGTCAATAGCTAGACCGGTGTAGTAAGAAGCTATGTGGCTACCCTCACAGCTCTGTGCAAAGACGACTGAGGGACAAGGATAGAGATAAATCTTTCTTGATCATTATTGTCGTCATCATTGTTATTTCTTATCATTATTGTCATCATCATTGTTATTTCTCATCATTATTATTATTGTTGTTATTATTGTTGTTATTATCATTGTTATTCATTGTTATCATTATTATCATCATTAATATCATTAGTTATTACTTCTATTCTTGTCCTTCAATCGTCTTTGCACAGACTTGTGAAGGTAACGACATTGCGTTTTACTGCACTGGTTCTAAACTTACCAACAAAACTGTCTATTATCGGCTCGATGTCCGCGTGAAGTCGCGGAATGGTAGCACTGTCACAATCAGTCATGCCTGAAGTGTCGCTAGTTTCGTGCACTTGAAGCACATCAGACGGCACTTCCTCCTCGTCTTTCTCGCTGTCATTCTAGTCTGGCCGTGCTGTCAAAACGAACTTATGCGTACTTGATCGTTTCAGACTGTGTGTCAAGCAAAGACAGGCGCATCCAATGGGTGTACCGTGTCAAAGTCCCGATCATGGTTCTTGCTTGCCTCTTTCTGCTGCCGTTGCTGTCTGGCCCTCTCTGGTCTCGTCGAATCGGACTGGGTGTGGGTGTGTGTTTTTTTCTGTAGT
>CM031608.1:37106753-37124253 GCA_018398815.1 Conus ventricosus | reverse complement strand
CTGTCCTTCCCACACGCTATTATGTGCATTGTTTACTGGTAATCAACCATGGTCTGGAAAACAAAGAAAAATAAACCGCTGCGAATCATGCATAGACGGGGATGCACTTGAAATGAACAAGCTTTTTTGGACATCGCATGACGGTTTTTTGTTTGTGTGTTTGTTTTGTTTTGTTTTGTTTTGTTTTGTCTGTTTTGTTTTTTAATTGTTTGTTTGTTTGTTTTTTGTTTTTTGTTTTTTTCTTTCTTTCATATTGCAGGCCACTGGTACAAGACCAAAAGGCTTTTCTGGCCTGTTCATATGTTTGCTCGTGTGTTTCATTTATATATATATATATATATATATATATATATATATATATATATATATATATATATATATATATATATATATATATATATATATATATCTACTTTGACTTACGTATTTGCTACTGAATCTATTAGATCTTCCATCCTCCGTGGTTCCACCGATTTTGTCTTTCGTATCATCTATTTATTATCGTCATTTAGTGTGTGTGTGTGTGTGTGTGTGTGTGTGTGTGTGTGTGTGTGTGTGTGTGTGTGTGTGTGTGTGTGTGTGTGTTGTGTGTGTGTGTGTGTGTGTGTGTGTGTGTGTGTGTGTGTGTGTGTGTGCTTGTGTGTGTGTGTGTGTGTGTGTGTGTGTGTGTGTGTGTGTGTGTGTGTGTGTGTGTGTGTGTGTGTGTGTGTGTGTGTGTGTGTGTGTGTGAGAGAGAGCTCTATCATCTTCTATAGATCTCTGCCATTGGCGCTACTCAAGAGACCCTTATTTTGGCTTCTGCTTATCCCACCTTCCACTCTTCCAACCCCTGCTCCATCCCATCCCGACCCCTTCGTACCTTCTGTCTCCCCCCCCCCCCTCCTCCCCCCCCCCTCCCCCGAAAGGAGCACAACCCCGACATCGGCGACCCGCAGGCAGCAAGCAAGTTGTTGTTGATCTTTTCGCTTGGATAACACACACACACACACACACACACACACACACACACACACACACACACACACACACACACACACACACACACACACGTACGTACGTACGTACGTACGTACGTACGTACGTACGTACGTAGTAAGCAGGTAGGTAAGTACGTGGGTAGGTAGGTAGGCATGCATGTGTGTGTATGTGTGTGTGCGAGCGCGCGCGCGCGTGTGTGTGTGTGTGTGTGTGTGTGTGTGTGTGTGTGTGTGTGTGTGTGAGTAAGTGTCTGTGTGCGTGCGTGCGTGCGTGCGTGCGTGCGTGCGTGCGTGCGTGTGTGCGTGCGCGCGCGTGTGCGTGTGTGAGAGAGAGAGAAGAGAGAGAGAGAGAGAGAGAGAGCGTGTGTGCGTGCGTGCGTGTGAGAGCGTGCGTGCGTGCGTGCATATGTGTGCGTGCGTGCTTGCGTGTGTGCGCGTGTGTGTGTATTCTTCTTCTTCTTCTTCTTCTTGCTAAAATTTATGGTGAGTACTTAGGGCACCACACCGATGAACTTTTCAGAAGGTTCTGCCAATGCTGCCTGTTACGTGCCAAGATGTGGGTCATTAGAAATGTTTTCCCTGTCATTTGTGGAATGTTGTTACCCCGTCTGTCTTTTGCCTATCTTCTCTAACGTCTCCATCCCTATTCAGTATCTTAGAAGATTGTTTGAACAAAGCCGTTGGATCTTGTTACTTGTACATACCAACGTAGTTTACTTTTCCTAACTGTTGTCAGTGGATCTTCCATAGTTCCATGGGCTGCTAGATGCGTTCACTCGCGTATCCACTTGTGATGAAATTGTCATCAATATAACTGATGCTTGGTACCATGTGGCAGCACCGCTGTAATTCTTCTGTCCAGATTTGCTGTGAAGGTCCGTATCTCTGAAGCGTACTAGAAGATGGAGTATACCATTGCATGCAGCAGCCTGATCTAGTGGTAGTGTGTGTGTGTGTGTGTGTGTGTGTGTGTGTGTGTGTGTGTGTGTGTGTGTGTGTGTGTGTGTGTGTGTGTGTGTGTGTGTGTGTGTGTGTGTGTGTGTGTGTGTGTGTTTTGAAGAGGGTTGGATACTCAAACCTGTGGACCCATACACTTCTGATTGATTTGTTATGGAAAATGCACCTCCATGCTGTTTTCTCATAATGTATCTAATTATGAAATTAGTTGATGTGGAACACCAGATCACATAACTACTGCTTTAAAAAAAGGAAAAAGAAAACAAAAGATACAAGTCCTAGCTGCAGTACATTTTGTATAGAAATCTAGCTGTTGATGTGGTTTGTTTGTTGTTTATGTTTTAACACACCGTTGTGATAATCAGAAAGAGAAAAAAAAATGATCGCATTGTGTCGGTTTGCCTTATGTATTTTACCTAATTCGGGACTGAAAGAAAATAGGAAATAGCAGTCATGCAACATTATGGAGATGTTATTGTCCTTCCATAAAGACTACAGACTGAACAAACTTCGGTGCCCTTGAGAGGATTTTTGGTTTAGATTTCTCACTGCTATTAGTGGATTTCAGGTACGTGAACTGTTGAACAATTTCTATTTCTTTCCATCAGTACTGATGGTGGTATTTTGACTAACCATCAGCTCAGTATTCTTGGCGCCGATCCCCACTACACATCTTGTTGTTTCGTCCGCTCTTTTAACCAGACTGGGGTGAGTTATTGTGAGTTCTTACCAGCTCATTAATGTTGTCCGCACATCGAAGGTTCGTGATAATTCTTCCTTCAGGGCTGTGTGAATTGAAATGAGCTCAAGTGCATCAGTAGTGATACGTTCCATGAATATGTTTAACAGTGTAGAAGATAGAAGATAGCCCCAAATGAACTATGGGACAACATTCCAATAGAACAATGTATGCGTTTGAGCATGCTGTAGGTTACGTGTTTTATCCTCAGCGCTGCAAAAAAAAAAATGTTCAGTGGTCGGTCCAAACGTTTATGTGCAAACGAACATAGTCATCATTATGTATATGTATCGGTATACGTGTATACATATCTAGGTACAAATCTACATACCTCTCTCTCTCTCTCTCTCTCTCTCTCTCTCTCTCTCTCTCTCTCTCTCTCTCTCTCTCTCTCTCTCTCTCTCTCTCCTCTCTCTCTCTCTCTCTGCGTGCCAAGGTGAAACAAAGAAAACTAAAGGTAGAAGCAGAGTTCTGACAATATCTCCTACAATGATCCATTTCTAACCGCGATCTTTTAACGTTATCTAGTTCAGATCAATAGTGTCTTCGCTGGAAATTCCCTTTTGGTTCTAGTCGGGTTCTTTTTTTTTTTTCTTTGTCTTGTCTCCTCCAATTTCTGAACTCAATCATTCAGAGGCAGGCACGTGCCCTCGTACAGGGGGAAAGTCAGCAGAGGGGGGGGGGGGGGGGGGAGGGGGGAGGGATGGGGGGGTTGCTTGAAAAAAGGCACGAATTAGATACATAGACAAGAATGTGAGAGCGTAGATATTTTAAGAACAAACGGAAAAAGCAAGACAGAGAGGAAGAAATGAAGAAAGAAAGAAAAAAAGAAAGAAAGAAAAAGATGAGGAAATGAAGAAAAATAGAAAGAAAGAAACAAAGAAAGCAGAAATATATTGCTATGTTATCATTACTCTTCATACATGGAAGAATTCTGAGCTGGATCAATAGGAAAGCTTTTAACGAGTCTTCTTTACAAAGCAGAAGAAGAGGGAGGAGGAGGGAGAGCAGGAGGAGGAGCAGGAGCAGGAAAAGGAGGAAGCAGAAGAAAAGGAAATAAACAACAACATCAACAACAGCAACAAGAAAAAGAAAACGAGAAGAACAAGAACAATGACGAGAAAGAAGAAGAACAACAACAACAATATACAACAACAACAGCTGAAACAACCACAAGAAAACAGAAACAACAACAACAACAACAACAACAAGAAGACGAAATCACAATACGAGTTGAGCAAAATACCACAACGCCGACGCCAGTAGCCAGAGGCACGGGAACAGCACAACAAGCAGCAGTGACAGCATCACAAACAGCACTAACAAAAACACTAACAACAGCAGAGAACCTATACCACTCAGACAGCGACATCAACAGACAAACAGCACTAACAAAAACACTAACAACAGCAGAGAACCTATACCACTCAGACAGCGACATCAACAGACAAACAGCACTAACGAAAACACTAACAACAGCAGAGAACCTATACCACTCAGACAACGACGTCAACAGACAAGAACCAGTGAAACTGACCCGCTGTCTACTCGGGAATTGACGCGACGCAGACGGAGATCCGTTGTCTGATTTCAGCTGAACATGAAACAGACCTGTTGGTTGGATAGCAGCTGGCTATGGATACTACTGGTTTGGATACTACTGGGGAAAAAACAGACCTGTTTGTTAGATGGTGCTAGATCTAAGATAGACCCAGTTGGCTGGATAGGGCTAGCTATGGACTAGATCCGTTGTTTGGATACTACTGAGGAAAAAACAGACCTGTTTGTTAGATGGTGCTAGATCTAAGATAGACCCAGTTGGCTGGATAGGGCTAGCTATGGACTAGATCCGTTGTTTGGATACTACTGAGGAAAAAATAGACCTGTTTGTTAGATAGTGCTAAATCTAAGATAGACCTGTTGGTTGGATACGGCTGGCTATGGAGTTGATCCGTTGTTTGGATACTTCTGGGGGAAAAATAGACCTATTGCTTAAATGGTGCTAAATCTAAGAGAGACCTGTTGGCTGGAAAGGGCTAGCTGTGGACTAGATCCGTTGTTTGGATACTACTGGGGAAAATAGACCAATTGGTTAGATGGTGCTAAATCTGAGATAGACCCTGTTAGTTGCATAGGGCTGGCTATGGATTAGATCCGTTATCTGGATGGTGTTGGATATGAAACAGACCTATCGGTTGGATGGTGCTAAATCTGAAATAGACCTATTGGTTGAATGGTCCTAGAAATGAAAGAGACCTGTTAGTTGGACGGAGCTGGAGAGGAAATAGACCTGTTAGTTGGACAGAGCTAGACAAAGAATAGACACGTTGCGTGAATGAGGCTTGATTGACAATAAACCTGTTGGGTGTGTGAACAATGTTGGACAGGAAGCTGAAAACTCCGTTACTAGTGCTGCGCATTAAAATAGCTGCCTTTGTTGGACAGCACAGCTCATGGCTGAAAACTCCGTTACTAGTGCTGCGCATTAAAATAGCTGCCTTTGTTGGACAGCACAGCTCATGGCTGAAAACTCCGTTACTAGTGCTGCGCATTAAAATAGCTGCCTTTGTTGGACAGCACAGCTCATGGCTGAAAACTCTGTTACTAGTGCTGCGCATTAAAATAGCTGCCTTTGTTGGACAGCACAGCTCATGGCTGAAAACTCCGTTACTAGTGCTGCGCATTAAAATAGCTGCCTTTGTTGGACAGCACAGCTCATGGCTGAAAACTCCGTTACTAGTGCTGCGCATTAAAATAGCTGCCTTTGTTGGATAGCACAGCTCATGGCTGAAAACTCCGTTACTAGTGCTGCGCATTAAAATAGCTGCCTTTGTTGGATAGCACAGCTCATGGCTGAAAACTCCGTTACTAGTGCTGCGCATTAAAATAGCTGCCTTTGTTGGACAGCATAGCTCATGGCTGAACACTCTGTTACCAGTGCTGCGCATTAAAATAGCTGCCTTTGTTGGACAGCACAGCTCATGGCTGAACACTCCGTTACTAGTGCTGCGCATTAAAATAGCTGCCTTTGTTGGACAACACAGCTCATGGCTGAACACTCTGTTACTAGTGCTGCGCATTAAAATAGCTGCCTTTGTTGGACAGCACAGCTCATGGCTGAACACTCCGTTACTAGTGCTGCGCATTAAAATAGCTGCCTTTGTTGGATAGCACAGCTCATGGCTGAACACTCCGTTACTAGTGCTGCGCATTAAAATAGCTGCCTTTGTTGGATAGCACAGCTCATGGCTGAAAACTCCGTTACTAGTGCTGCGCATTAAAATAGCTGCCTTTGTTGGACAGCACAGCTCATGAAATGTAAAACCTTGATCCATAATACTGCACATGACATAGATAAACCAGTTGGATAGTGCTGGACATTAAATATTCACCTTTCTTAGATAGTACTGACCATGTCTACAACCTAGTTTCATAGTTCTGCACACGAAATAGGCAACTCGGTTGAATAGTATCGGACATGAAATGGACAACTCGGTTGAATAGCGTTGGAGATAAATAGACAACTCGGTTGGATACTGCTGGGCATGAAATACACAACTCGGTTGAATAGTGCTGGATATGAAACAGACAATTCAGTTGAATAGTGCTGAGATGAAATAGACAATTCAGTTGAATACGATTGGGCATAAAATAGTCAATGCGGTTGAACGGTGATGGATATGAAATAGACAACTCAGAGACGACTCGGTTAAATAGTGCTGGACATGAAGTAGACAACTCGGGTGAATACTGCTGGGCTCATGCCCAATAGTCAACTCGGTTGAATAGTGATGAACATGAAATAGACAACTCGGTTGAATAGTGTTGGACATGAAATAGACGACTCAGTTGAATAGTGCTGGATATGAAATAGACCACTCAGTTGAATGGTGTTGGACATGAAATAGACAATAACTCAGTTGAATAGTGTTGGACATGAAATAGACGACTCAGTTGAATAGTGTTGGACATGAAATAGACGACTCAGTTGAATAGTGCTGGATATGAAATAGACCACTCAGTTGAATGGTGTTGGACGTAAAATAGACAACTCAGTTGAAAAGTGTTGGACATGAAATAGACAACAACTCAGTTGAATAGTGTTGGACATGAAATAGACAACAACTCAGTTGAATAGTGTTGGACATGAAATAGACAACAACTCAGTTGAATAGTGTTGGACATGAAATAGACAACAACTCAGTTGAATAGTGTTGGACATGAAATAGACAACTCAGTTGAATAGTGTTGGACATGAAATAGACAACAACTCAGTTGAATAGAGTTGGACATGAAATAGACAACTCAGTTGAATAGTGTTGGACATGAAATAGACAACAACTCAGTTGAATAGTGCTGGTATTGAATCATCAATGTTGTTGGATGGTACAGGTCAAGAAATTGACAGCTTAGTGAGACAGTGCTTGACATTCATGACATGACTTAGTTGGATTGGACCGAAAGTAAAATCGACTCAGGCCACGGGCGTATCTCTTTCGTCTAGAAGGGGAATGGGGTGGAGTGCTGGGTTGAAAGAATCCTGTGCCCGTAACTCGTTACTAAGCAGTAAATAGGAGGGAAGGATGGGAATGTGAAGAAGAGGGTGCAATGTGTGTGTGTGTGTGTGTGTGTGTGGTGTGTGTGTGTGTGTGTGTGTGTGTGTGTGTGTGTGTGTGGTGAGTGCGTGTGTGTGTGTGCGTCTGTGTGTGTGTGTGTGTGTGTGTGTGTGTGTGTGTGTGTGTGTGTGTGTGTGTGTGTGTGTGTGTGTGTGTGTGTATGTGCGTGCGCGCACGCGTGTGTGTGTGTGTGTGTGTGTGTGTGTGTGTGTGTGTGTGTGTGTGTGTGTGTGTGTGTGTGTGTGTGTGTGTGTGTGTGCGTGTGTTTAAATTGTCCCATCTTCTGTGCCACCTTAGTGGCAGTTCACCCATGCCGCTCATTCCGACGCCCCGTCTATAGCCACAACCCAGTCCGGCCCGCTGCAGCCCCGGCACTGGCTATCCAAAGAGAGCAGTCAGTGCCAAGTCGTGAAGAGGCAACGCGCCGGAGGAGACACTGCACTGCTGCGAAGTCACTTCGGTGGTGTTCAGTGGCGCCTGTTCTGATTCAACATATGCATGACACTATCTACTAGCCCCAGTGCAGTGGGTTTCATTATGGAGACGTTTCCAACCATGTGTGACTATCACAGGTATTTTTCATGGCAGTAATGATGCCCGGTAGAAGGGATTGAAGCCCTGAAGTCACCTCACAAAAACATAACAGTCGAGACTCATGATGATCGAGAAACGCTGTGGGGGGATGGGGAGGGTCTCTCATATGACCTGGAAAGCAGACGGCTAACTAACCCTCATTGCCCAGACATATTTCTTTTGTTCCTTCTCTTGTTTTTTCTCCCTTGCAATCAGGTCAACGTTCCACACCCAGGGTACGGTCTTCAGCTGAACTTCAAACCCCATGCCGTTTCCTCCTCCTAATTTGCTGATTCAGGTTCCTGTCAGATGGTGTTGCTGATGGCGATGTTCATTAAAGGAAGATGCCAAGATTGGGAGATTCCCGGTAGGAATCTAGCAATTTCAGTTATAGGGAGTTCCAGTGACAGTGAAATGACAGAGTATGGGTTATTTTCATTGACACAATTGATACCCCAGCTTCGTTAGGCAGTACTCACCAAAATCTAGAAAGGTCATGACCGAAATTTGATTATGAAATGTCAAGAGACTAAGATAAATTTATCATGTCAATAGAAATGGAGTTCAATGTTCACCTCTTAACATCATAAAAGCTGATGAGGAAATATCAAATCATCATCATTAAGGATTAATGTACATTTGTATTTTGGAGCCGACTACATATCATCCCACCTGACCCTGCAATTCACTACAAAGGAAAAACCGCTGTTCCAGACAGGAAGTGAAAGTTGCGAAGTTTTACTTTCCACTGTTTCATCTCTAAACTTGCTTGACTAAGATGTAGTCTGGCTACACTAACTTGATTCCTTTTTTATCTTGTTTTCTACGCTTGTGAACGTGTCAGTTTCTGTATCAAACCTCTGTTTAACGTCTTTATTTAAAGAAAGCTAGCTATTGTTTAGGGCTGAATACATAGCTGTTCACAGAAATTGACATGTGACGTAATAGTGCCAGCATTTTCAGACAGGTCCACTGCTGTCCATCTAAACCAAAATAACGAGGCTGTCTAAAATGTTATGTACAGTCGCAGCTCGTTAATTTCAAACTTCTGAACCGATTTTTTTTCCCTCTACTGCACTCACTGTCTGCGAAAAATCTCTCCTTTCATTAAATGCACTGTATAAACCTTACGGAGATCGAACGAATCAAGAGAAGCAGACATGATTGGGAGCAGGGCGTTTGGAACGGTGCTGTTATGATGGTCGAAATCAATACTCAGTCTTCAAAGAGTGGTGCAAAGAACCGGCTTGGAATTCCAGCGGAGGTGATTTCTCAGTGAAGTTGTGAATATTGTAAAAGGAACAAACAATGTTCCTCAGTAAATGCCAAGCTTATTGATATGACCAGCCTTTAATATGAATTGGCTGTATGTGCCAGTGGGTGAATGCAAACGAATACAGCCTCAATAACAACAGCGAGAAGTTCACAGGACCGGATGAAAGCTCTACCATCAAAGGCGGCAGATTAGTTTTTAATCAGGGTAATCGGTTGAAATCACATCGTTGTCTCATTCATCGCATTAACTGATTCTATCCTTCCTCCCTCTCTCCTATCAGTTCACACGACAGGTCACTTAGGGCAGTTTATCACACAGGAGTCGCGACCCAGCATTTCGTGCTGAAATGAGCATTCAGCACGGTGTTTTATGCGTGTCCTGTCTGGCTCAGCTTCAATACACTCACTGCACTAAACCGTGTGGGCCTGTTTGGAATGGCCATTTCTCCTGGAAATATCATCGTCTGATTTGTACCCCATTTCCTATTTATTACATGTACGGAGTCCTAGAAGGGTTGCTCAAAGTTTAGCTTCTTTTTCAAATCTCTGTCGGCACAACGTTGCAAAGAATTCACTGACGCATGTGATTAAAATTGACAGTTGAATACATTTTTACTTCAATCTACATAAATGAGATCTTTTTTCGTAACAAAACGCGCTGGCAATTTCAGATGATCATTTTTTTTCTCTCCAATTAATGTGTTCGTATCGGAAACTGACTAAAACACCAGTTACACAGTCCACTTGATTATTTACAACAGGCCATTCCATATCCCCTTTCCCTCCCCTGACCATTCCCACTCGCTTGCCACCCCCCCCCCCCCCCCCACCCCCACTCCCCCTAAAGAATCTAATACCCCATCCTCATCTTTCTCGGAGGTGCTGTTTGTTTGTTTACTTTTTTACGTTTTGTTGTTGGTGTTGTTAGTGTGATTCCTCTAATGCTAATCATCGGTAGTTTTATTTCGATTGTCTAAGAATGTAAATGAAAATGAATAGATGAATAGACCGTAATTTGTTTTTAATCAACTACCCATAGATCTTGTGTGTGTGTGTGTTGTGTGTGTGTGTGTGTGTGTGTGTGTGTGTGTGTGTGTGAATCCTCGAATACAGCGTATGAAGGTTTTTGCCATGTGTGGATTTAGATTATCATCTCTCTTTTGTTTTTGTGAGCTGACGTATGAATCAATAATGTTCAAGTAGAAAAAAAATTGGGATTCTTGAGACTGACGTTTTCCTTAGCAAGCATGTCATCTTGTCATGGTCAATGTCTGTAATATTCCTCTTCAGTCTGTGCCATTCCTGCTCTGTTACCAACAGACGTGTTTCCTCCCTTTCCTTCATCTTGTCTTTTCTTTGTTCTCCTGTTGCGTGCGGTTTTTTGATTACTGCTTCCTGCACTGTCTCCTGTTCAGTCAGGCTTGAAATAGGAAGCAGGTCTGTCGTGTTGCTTCATTGTTTCCATGGTAACGACACACATGAGACATGGCTGTATTCGTTTTCATGGTTGGAAATAACGTTATAAACGTTCGCCACAAATCAACAGAATCAATCATAGTCTTTTGTTTCCCCTCAAACCTCCAATCTCTCTCTCTCTATTTCTCTCTCTCTCTCTCTCTCTCTCTCTCTCCTCTCTCTCTCTCTCTCTCTCTCTCCTTTTTTTTTTTTTTTTTTTTCTCTCTAAACAAATGGGGCCTCCATCCTCCGATTTTTCCCACTTCGTAACTCCTCGTCTTTCCTGCAACAAACTCTCACACACCGTGCATAGTATGTGTCTTCATTTACCGACGAACATTACCTTGTTAATGCTTTAAGCTTAGTTTGATACAATGGCGTCAGAGGAATTACCCACAGTCGAAACAACCAACAAGACGGTTTTGTGCGGGCGGTTGATCTGTCTGAATATGCGAGTGAATACGCACCAGACCAGATGTACAATCGACTGATATTAAAACGGTTTCGTTCAAACGGGATTTTCTTTTTCTAATGCAGAACAGTTCTAGCTTTTCGCAGTGGTGTCTGGGGAAATAGGGGCGGGGAAGGGGGGGGGGGGGGCGGGGAGGGGCAGAAGTCATGGCCACCCTCCCCAGCCCACCTCCACTCTGACGAGTATAGGAAACTGACAGTCCCACCTGTCCCATCCTCTACGCCTTCCCCGCTTTGCGTAAAATTTGGAATCCTGCCGCGGCTATTTTTCCACCTCCGCCGTCCCGTCTTCCGCTTTCTCATGTCTTTGCTATGTGAGCGTACATGAATTAGCTCTGCTGCAAAGAGAAAGGGCGGGGACTCTACGGACTCATTAGCCGTATCTCCTTGGGACTTCATGCCAAGCACAACAACGACGATAGGATTCATATCGTGCCTGTCTGAGTCATCAATATTCTACTACCTGCAGACGTTTCTACTGTTATTTCGTCATCTATTCTCCTCATGCTTTGAGGGTCAGCGTTAATAACCGAGACACCAGTTTTGCCTGTGGTTCGTTCACGCCTGTCTTCGTTCTCCCCCTCGCGTGCTGCTTGTCCGATACTGCTCCCTCGCTGTGTCCTGTTCACTGGAGCTTCAACCACGCAGCTTCACTTTTCTGCTGGGGGTCCAGAGGCAGCCCCTGCCTGTAGATATATCATCAAGGTCGCTGGATGAAAGGGGTTGACGGAGACAGGAGGATGGAACGTGGAACTCGGAGGAATTGAGAGAGAGAGAGAGAGAGAGAGAGAGAGAGAGAGAGAGAGAGAGAGAGAGAGGGGGGGGGCGGGAGAGAGAGAAAGAGAGTGAGAGAGAGAGAGAAAGAGAGGGAGGGAGGGAGAGGGAGAGAGAACAGTTTAGCTGCAAAGATTTCCATTTTGTTGATGAATCAAAATCATCAGCAGATCTATATCAACCTCATCACACTTGTCAGAGTCTGGTTTTACTGTCAGATTTTTCCAAAGCTTCCACTCACACTTTATAGCAATTCCATTCAGCAGAACTTTCCCCTGATGAAAATGGCGCTGTGTGTGCAACATCTTGTACATTAGAAGATGTCTATTTAAAAAAAAAACATTACTCCAAACCTTCTATTGAAATTAGATTCCTATTTGAAAGAAAGGCTCTAATATGACGGTGAAACTGGACGAAAATTAGTTTTTTCTTTTCTGAGCGGAAAACAGATTGGACCCACACACTAAATTAACAAAGAGAAACACAACGTCGCTATTAAAAAAAAGACAGACATGAAAACTGTACGATTTAAACACTGTCAGGAACAGACAATCAGAAGCTAAAATAAATATTCGATTTTATCATCGTTTTATTAATGCATCCATTTCATTTGCAGAAGACTGAACACGCATAAAGACAACGTTCTGAACAGTGTTCAATGCAGCATTCTACAGTCAGAAGAAATCGTTCTGAACGGTGTTCAATGCAGCATTCTACAGTCAGAAGAAATCGTTCTGAACGGTGTTCAATGCAGCATTCTACAGTCAGAAGAAATCGTTCTGAACAGTGTTCAATGCAACATCCCACAGTCAGAAGAAATCGTTCTGAACAGTGTTCAATGCAGCATTCTACAGTCAGAAGAAAATGTTCTGAACCGTGTTCAGTGCAATATTCCACAGTCAGAAGAAAACTGACTGGTGTCTAATGCAATATTCCACAGTTACCAGATAACGTTCTCTTTGGTGTCCAGTGCAGCATTCTACAGTCAGAAGAAAATGTTCTGAACGGTGTCCAATGCAACATTCCACACTTACAAGAAATGTTCTTAACAGTGTCCAACGCAACATTCCACAGTTACAAGAAATGTTCTTAACGATGTCCAACGCAACATTCCACAGTTACAAGAAATGTTCTTAACGGTGTCCAATGCAACATTCCACAGTTACAAGAAATGTTCTTAACGATGTCCAACGCAACATTCCACAGTTACAAGAAATGTTCTTAACGGTGTCCAATGCAACATTCCACACTTACAAGAAATGTTCTTAACAGTGTCCAACGCAACATTCCACAGTTACAAGAAATGTTCTTAACGGTGTCCAATGCAACATTCCACAGTTACAAGAAATGTTCTTAACGGTGTCCAATGCAACATTCCACAGTTACAAGAAATGTTCTTAACGATGTCCAACGCAACATTCCACAGTTACAAGAAATGTTCTTAACGGTGTCCAATGCAACATTCCACAGTTACAAGAAATGTTCTTAACGATGTCCAACGCAACATTCCACAGTTACAAGAAATGTTCTTAACGGTGTCCAATGCAACATTCCACAATTACAAGAAATGTTCTTAACGATGTCCAAGGCAACATTCCACAGTTACAAGAAATGTTCTTAACGATGTCCAACGCAACATTCCACAGTTACAAGAAATGTTCTTAACGGTGTCCAATGCAACATTCCACAGTTACAAGAAATGTTCTTAACGGTGTCCAACGCAACATTCCACAGTTACAAGAAATGTTCTTAACGATGTCCAACGCAACATTCCACAGTTACAAGAAATGTTCTTAACTGTGTCCAATGCAACATTCCACAGTTACAAGAAATGTTCTTAACGATGTCCAACGCAACATTCCACAGTTACAAGAAATGTTCTTAACGGTGTCCAATGCAACATTCCACAGTTACAAGAAATGTTCTTAACGGTGACAATGTTCTGAACGGTGTCCAATGCAACATTCCACAGTTACAAGAAATGTTCTTAACGTTGACAACGTTCTGAACGGTGTCCAATGCAACATTCCACAGTCACAAGAAATGTTCTTAACGGTGACAGCGTTCTGAACGGTGTCCAATGCAACATTCCACAGTTACAAGAAATGTTCCTAACGGTGACAACGTTCTGAACGGTGTCCAATGCAACGTTCCACAGTTACAAGAAATGTTCTTAACGGTGACAACGTTCTGAACGGTGTCCAATGCAGTACTCCACAGTTGCAAGAAAACATTCTGAACAGTATCCACTGCAATATTCCGCAGTGACAAGAACACGTTCTGAACAGTGACCAATACAACTTTCCACAGTTATAAGAAAACATTCTGAACGTGTTCAATGCGACATTCTATGGTTACAATCTCACTTCTCCAAAATCTCACTTCTCCAGCTGTGTTCAAAGTCAACGTCAGCCTGGAATGGCGAATCTATCAACACCAAGCATACATCCACAGACTGACGCAGACCTTAACATTCCAGACAGTAAGCCTCACTATACATCTTCTCCAGACAGTAAGTCTCACTATACATCTTCTCCAGACAGTAAGCTCCAGCATACATCTTCCTCAGACTGAAAGACCAGTACTCGGCACAGAACAACCCTCACCCTCTCCTCCACTCCACCCTTACCCCACTGTCCATTAAAACATTTCGCAAGAGACTGATCTCGCCGAGCCCTAAACAGAATGACATACACCACTCTGTACACGGGTAAAAATCAACAACGACTGAGATCACGCGTCCAGTCAAACAGATTAATCGTCAATAAAGTACGACACCATTGGAAAATGAAACGTGGCAGACATGTGATAGTGTGGAGAGAGCACAAAGGGTGAGGAAGAGAAGAATTTGTCGCAGCTCAAAACCGTCTCAACTAAAGTCCTACCAAAACGTCTCACTGACTTACACATTACGATTCGGTTTGCAAAGAGGACCCCACGAAGGAGAGCCTTTTGCTCAGATCAAAAATCGGCGGAAAATGTCTCTTCAAATATCGATTCGTCTTCTCTTTGATCTCTCTTCTGATACCCCCATTCCCTCTGTGGTTAGTATCATATGCATTAATTGTAGTTGTATCTTCTTCCGCTAGTTGAGAGAGAGAGAGAGAGAGAGAGAGAGAGAGAGAGAGAGGAGAGAGAGAGAGAGAGAGAGAGAGAGAGAGAGAGAGAGGCACGTGCACTGTACAGAAAGGAAAAAAAATTCGCTACTAGGTGAGCAAAACTGTACAGCGCAATACACGTTGACGGTGAAGTTTAAAACAGGATAGCCAACAGCGCCGAGAGGCCGAGGCAGGAAAGTCAGTCACACCAACATGACTGATTCCAGATTTCAGCCGTGGAGGCCGTCTAGTTTCAGATGTCTGTGACTGATTCCTGCCAGCTGATGGGTGACGATAAAAGGTTGCCGAATGTCATCACTGGGATAACAAACAAAAACAACCTCTGGGATTGTCAGACCCACCTTGCATCGCCCCTGGGTCTATTCCATGCCCCCCCCCCCCCCCCTTGTTCTCATTTTTTTAACACTTGCAGTAACATTCCTTTCACACCACTGATCCAGCCTTCCCCTGCACACATCCACGGTTTTTTGTTGTTGTTTTTCAGTCAGTGTTCCACATCAAACAGTCTCCGCTTAGGGACCGTTGTGTTGTCGGGAGTAAAGCTTTTAAACACACCGGAGCCGATCTTTCATCTGACTGCATGAAATTTGATGAAGAGAGAGAGAGAGAGAGAGAGAGAGGAGAGAGAGAGAGAGAGAGAGAGAGACAGAGAGACAGAGAGAGAGAGAGACAGAGAGAGATAGAGAGAGACAGATAGACAGACACACAGACAGACAGACAGACAGGCAGACAGACGGACAGAGAGAGACAGAAGAAGACAGAGAGAGAGACACACAGAGAGAGAGAACAGTCTATTTGTAAAGCTTTCCACTTAGTCGATTAATCAGTAACATCAGCAGATTTTTATCATCCTCAATACAATTATCAGATCCGGATTTAATTCTCAGATTTTCTAAGGTGTCCGCTAATGCTGTATATTGATTCTATAAAGCAGAACCCCTTCCCCCACCCCCCCCCCCCCAAAAAAAAGAAAAAAAAATTGCGGCGCGACTTCAGAACACTACGTCAGAAGATATTTCAGGAAAAAAGAAGAAGAAAAAAACCCACGTTATTCCAGACCTTCTCTAGAAATTAAATTCGTGTTCGGAAGAACATGATTTTAATACTGCATGGAACATATAACGGTGAAATAAGACAAGAACTTTGTAAACACAGGGCCTCTGTGATTATGCTGTCTGGTTTATACACACTGAGGCTCTGTGATTATGCTGTCTGGTTTATACACACTGGGGCTCTGTGATTATGCTGTCTGGTATATACACACTGGGGCTCTGTGATTATGCTGTCTGGTTTATACACACTGGGGCTCTGTGATTATGCTGTCTGGTTTATACACACTGGGGCTCTGTGATTATGCTGTCTGGTTTATACACACTGGGGCTCTGTGATTATGCTGTCTGGTTTATACACGCTGGGGCTCTGTGATTATGCTGTCTGGTTTATACACACAGGGCCTCTGTGATTATGCTGTCTGGTTTATACACACTGGGGCTCTGTGATTATGCTGTCTGGTTTATAAACACAGGGCCTCTGTGATTATGCTGTCTGGTTTATACACACTGGGGCTCTGTGATTATGCTGACTGGTTTATACACACTGGGGCTCTGTGATTATGCTGTCTGGTTTATAAACACAGGGCCTCTGTGATTATGCTCACTGGTTTATACACGCTGGGGCTCTGTGATTATGCTGTCTGGTAAACACACACTGGGCCTCCGTAATTATGCTGACTGGTTAATACGCACTGGGCCTCTGTGAGTATGTTGTCTGGCTAATACACACTAGGTCTCTGTGATTATGCTAACGGGTTTATACACACTAGGTCTCTGTGATTATGGTGTCTGGTTTATACACACTAGGTCTCTGTGATTATGGTATCTGGTTTATACACACTAGGTCTCTGTGATTATGGTGTCTGGTTTATACACACTAGGTCTCTGTGATTATGGTGTCTGGTTAATACACACTGGTCCTTTGTGGAGGTCGCTGACTGGTTCATATACACTGGCCCTTTATGATGGTGCTGACTGGTGTATACACAGTGGGCCATTGTGATGGTTCTGACTGGTTTATACACATCTATCAACACCAAGCATACATCCACAGACTGATCCAGACCTTAACATTCCAGACAGTAAACCTCCCTATACATTTTCACCAGACAGTAAGCTCCAGCATACATCTTCCTCAGAGTGACAGACCGGGTACTTGGCACAGAACACCTCCCACCCCCTCCTTCACTTCCCCAACCCCCCTTCCCCCCCCCCCCCTTCCCCACCCCTATCCCTTCACTGTCCATAAAAACCTTTCGCAAGAGACTGATCCCCTTAATCCCTCTGAATATAGAAACAGAATGACATACATCACTCTGTTCACAGGGGGGGGGGGGGGGAACCCACATCAATAACAAATACCACGTGTCCAGTCAAACAGGTTAATTGTCAATAAAGTACGCAAAGCCATTGGCAAATGAAACGTGCCAGACATGTGACATTTTGGAGAGAACAGAAAGGGTGAGGATATGGAAGAACTTGTCGCAGCTCA
>CM031608.1:37079253-37099253 GCA_018398815.1 Conus ventricosus | reverse complement strand
TCGTTCAGTGAACACTTTTTGCCTTACTTTTTCCACGTCATTTCACACATGTGGTCAGTGAACAATTTGTCGTTATATGTGCCAAGTGCTGGTAGGGATATGCAAAGTTTACTATTCCAGTGATTGTTAAACATCTGTTTACAAACTATAGCAGAGAACTGACTGACATTTTTTTTTTCCCTTCACAATTTCTTTTTAATCAAACTGTTTAATTTGGAAATAAACGGTCATCCGGAAATGAAGAATCATTTACAACGTTCTCTCTTCGGTCATTTATTACTGGCTTCTCCGCTCCCCACTTTCCATCCCTCCGCGTTCCCTCTCCTCCCTGCCCCCAACCCACCCCCACCCCCGTCCATCCTCCGCCTCAGTCATTTTATTACCATCGCCTCCCACCGTTTCTCTGTTAGTCTCCCGGTGCTAACAAATGCAGGCCTTTCGCCGTGTGTAGATTTGGTGTCCATTTCTCCTTCGTTCGCTTGCGTGCATATTTATCAGTATTATTTTCAAAGGAATAAAAATAGCTATACCAACAACAAAAGGACTCTGGCGGTCGCCTTTGCTTCTCAGCAGTCATATCATCCTGGCATGCACAATGCCTGTAATATTCCACCTTTTTGGCCTGACACTAATTACTGTCTCATCTATCTATCTATTTATCTATCTATCTATCTATCTATCTATCTATCTATCTATCTATCTATCTATCTTTCTATCTATCTATCTATCTTTCTTTCTTTCTTTCTTTCTATCTATCTTTCTCTCGTGTTTTCTATCTTTCTATCTATCTACCTTCTATCTATCTATCTCTCTATATATAACATTTCCACCCCATTCTCTTCAACCGTCCTAGAGAACTAGTGTTAAAAGACCCTATTACTCGCATGTCGTTCACTTGTCTTTTCGCCAATTTTCAGTTTTTGGTGCTATTCTTTTGTTACCTCTTTCTGCACTGTCATGTTTACTCAGGCTTAAAATAAAAATCGTATTTTAGGGTTCTTTTGTGGTTTCCATGGCAAAGGCGTACTTAGGACAGCCCTATCGTCATTTTCGAGTCGTAAATGAAGTTGTAAACGATCGCTGGAAACAAGCACAGTCAATGATATTGACTCCGACCAAGACGACGTGTTTGTGCATACTGTTGACCCCCATTCGAATTTGCGCTTGTTTACTCAACAGCTCAAATGCGCATTAGACGTGTTTCATTTCAACTTGATTAAATTGCTGGCTTGTTTGCTAACGTTGCAAGATATAGCAGGTTTTTTGCATGAAGCCATATTTCCTTCTTCCGCTGTGTGTGTGTGTGTGTGTGTGTGTGTGTGTGTGTGTGTGTGTGTGCGTGCGTGCGTGCGTGCGTGCGTGCGTGCGTGCGTGCGTGCGTGCGTGCGTGCGTGCGTGCGTGCGTGCGTGCGTGCGTGTGTGTGTGTGTGTGTGTGTGTGTGTGTGTGTGTGTGTGTGTGTGTGTGTGTGTGTGTGTGTGTGTGTGTGTGTGTGTGTGTGTGTGTGTGTGTGCGTGCGTGTGTGTGTGTGTGTGTGCGTGTGCGTGTGCGTGTGTATGCGTTGGTTTTGTTGTTGTTGTTGTTTTGCATTTTGTGTGTTTGTTAGTTTCTTCGTTTGTTTTTGCGGATTTGTTGTTTGTTGTTGTTGTTGTTGTTGTTGTTGTTGTTGTTGTTGTTGTTGTTGTTCTTAAGATTCCCAACTTGCTCTTGTTTGTATGTGAACATACATATGCTGCAAAGCGAAACAAAACCTTCTTGCTCCTCACCACTCACATCTCCCTGGGGGCATCATGGCACACACGACACCTGCATGATTCCTGTCCTTTCTGTCTGAGTCCAGACATTTCCTCTTTCTTTCCTCCATCTTTTTTTTTTTTTTTTTTGTATAAGCTGCCGCATTTTCTATGCCACGTCAGTGGCAGTGCACACATGCCGCTCATTTCCGAAACCCCCGTCCACAGCCACAACCTGGTCCAGACCGCCGCAGCCCCGACACCGGCAGTCCACAGGGAGGACTCTATGTCAAGTCGTCAAGAGGCAACCCACCGGAGGAGACACTGCACTGCTGCCGAGTCACGTCGGTGGTGTTCAGTGGTGCCTTTTCTGATCCAGCACATACAGAAAACCGCCTACTAAGCCCCCTACTGACGACAATAATGGCATAGTCCCGGAGCCGCCGTGAGTGAGCTGTCCCTCCAGAGGGCGCCACCATGTCCGTTCAGCGACAGTCCCCACGAATTTGCCGATACCGCTGACCCCGACGGTATCAAACCAAGGCCATAGACGTGGAGAGGACATCGAAACTGAGGTCACCGCGAGAACAGGGCATGAAGGGACTTCTTTTTTTTTTTTTTTTCTAAATGCTTCCCTCCGTCTGTCTTCACGCTTTGAGGACCCGCATTAACAGAACTAGCAGTTGCAGGCTGGTTCCTTCACGCCTGTCTACGTTCTCCGCTCACATGCTGCTCATCCAGCATTAGTCCCTGCTGCGCCTGGCTAAATCCTGCTTGAAACACGCACGTTTCCGTGACATTCTCTTCTTTTACGTTTTTATGTTTTGATGACCAGTGTGAAAATTGCTTTATTTTGCTTCTCGTTGGTTCATGCGTTTGTTTGTTTGTTTGTTTGTTTGTTTGTTTGTTTGTTTGTTTGTTTGTTTGCGTCCTCTTTGCACATGCTGCTCTCCTGTTGCCTCTTCCTGTGGTTTCGCGTTCAGTGAGGATTGAAACAAAGAGTTTTCAGCTTATTTTTCGGTTGGGTTCCTGTGGAGAGGGTCTAAGAATATAATTATTATCACAGAGTGTTGGCGAAAGGAAATGGAACTGGATACAGGGTGCAGGAGAGAGAGAGAAAAGAGAGAGAGAGAGAGAGAGAGAGAGAGAGAGAGAGAGAGAGAGAGAGAGAGAGAGAGAGAGAGAGAGAGAGAGAGAGAGAGAAAACAGACAGACAGACAGAAGGACAGAGACAGAGGCAGAAGTAGATGGTGTATGTGTGTATGTGTGTGGTGTGTGTGTGGTGTGTGTGTGTGTGTGTGTGTGTGTGTGTGTGTGTGTGTGTGTGTGTGTGTGTGTGTGTGTGTGCTTTTATATTTGTAAGTCTGCATGCTGGCTAGTGTGTGATTGGATCTATATGCCTATCTGTCCCTCTCTCTCTCTCTCTCTCTCTCTCTCTCTCTCTCTCTCTCTCTCTCTCTCTCTCTCTCTCTCTCTCTCTCTCTCTCTCTCTCTCTTCGCCCCCCCCCCCCTTCTCTCTCTCTCCCCTCTCTCTCTCTCTCTGTCTTTCTGTTTCTCTTTCTCTCTGTCTCTATCTCTGATCTCTCTCCCAATTTTGTTTTTTTTTATTTAATGTTTTCATCTTCCCTGTCACTTTAGGGTATAACTCTCTTACCGCTCATCCTGAGGCTCCTGGCCACAGCCACAGCCTGGCTTGTCTTGCCGCTGCCCCGCCACCTGTGATCCATAGGAAGCGGTCAATGTCAAACCACCTTATGGCAGCCCACCAGAGGAGACACTGCACTGTGTCGGAATCACTTCCGCGCCTTACAGTGATGCGTGTTCTGATCCAGCATGCGCAGGACACAACCTACTGAGCCCCCCTTCGGTGACGAGAATCGCTTAATCCCGGAGTCAATGTGAGTGAGGGTCTCTTTCAGGAGATTGCCACTAATTCCGTCTAATGAAAGTCTCCACGAATGTGCTGATGCCAGCGATTCGAACTCACCAAGTGCCTATGCCCTGAGTGGAAATCGAAACCACGGTCACCGTGATAGCAGGGCATGGAGGGCCACGGAATCTGGGACCTTTTTTGAAACGATAATCAAGGAGGATGGGAATAATGAAAATGATCCTGTGGAAGTTCAGTATAGTCTAAGATGACATGACAGAGCTGTACCGAACGCTTGCTTTCATGATACATCCCTGCATCAACCAGGCCCGAGAGATACAGACACCTGCAGTGTTGGTCAGGAAATGTTAGCAACCCACTCTTTCTCAATGCCTCCATTAAAGAGGATGAACCTACAGTATTGGTCGGAAATGTTTGCAACCCACTCTCTCAAATGCCTCCATTAAGAGGATGAACCTACAGTGTTGGTCAGGAAATGTTAGCAACCCACTCTCTCAAATGCCTCCATTAAGAGGATGAAACTCAACGCTTCTGTATTAGTTTTTTTTCCCGACCGAGACGATAGCAAACTCAAGACTTGGTAGGTCAAGCTGAAAATTTCCACACACAAAAAAAAAACCGTCTCTGGCGGGATTCGACCCCACCGACTTCCCAACAAGGATTCCGTGACACCAATCACCACGTCATGACGGCTGGTCCCCTCTTACCAGTTATGTATATAACTCTCCCTTTGTGCAAACATAGGGATTTACCGTCACTTTAACATGCATGTACATCCACACTGTGTCTGATAACAAAATAAACCGCATGCCAACCAAAAACCTACCCGATGAGATAGTTGTGAAATTTGGCAGCTGCTTCTTCGTCGGGTCCCTAACCCAAATAGTTTGCGGCCTGCGGTGAGAAACTGACAGTGAGCGGTCACCTGTCCATTGCCATGTGCTTATGACGGAGATGCCTGCACTGGTTTGTATAGCAGAAGCGACTGCAGTTCAGCACAGTAAGTGGCAGAAGAAACAACAGCAGAGACAGCAGTATTCCGCTGCGCTTCATTGTCATAGCAAAAAGACGAACGCTTTGTGAAGTTTTGTTTTGACGGATGGAGCAAACATAGTTGTTGTTGTTTTTTTTTCCTTTTTCTTTCCTTTTAGTGTGTGTGTGTGTGTGTGTGTGTGTGTGTGTGTGTGTGTGTGTGTGTGTGTGTGTGTGTGTGTGTGTGAGAGTGACGTTTGGTCTAGCTCCCTGCTGTGGTGCGTTGCTCTGCCTCTGCAAGGCAGAACTACCTCTCTCTGCTCTGTCTCTCTCTGTCTCTGTCTCTGTCTCTGTCTCTCTCTCTCTCTCATGACAACTTAAAACGCGCGCGCGCGCGTTAGTGAGTGTGTGTGTATGTGTGTGTGTGTGTGTGTGTGTGTGTGTGTGTGTGTGTGTGTGTGTGTGTGTGTGTGTGTGTGTGTGTCTATCTGCCTGTTTGTCTGTCTGTGTATTTGTGTGTCTGTCTGTGTCTGTGGGCATTTATGACCTGTCTGTCTCTTTTTCTTTTTCTTTTTTTTAAATTTCATATGTTTAACTTTTTATCTTAAACAAGAGGACATTTTTTCGGCCAGTTTCGAAGAAAAGAAGGACATGATTTTTCTTTACTTGCGACTCCTATTTATCCACATCTTCTTCCCTCCGCTCCCCCCCTCCCGCTCCCCCCCCCCCCCCCCCCCCTCTTTTGTTTTTACTCTCCTTCCTCTTCCTTGCCCTAATCTCCCCCTTTTTCTTCCTCCCTCCTCCCGCCCCCGCCCCACCCCAGCTCCCTTCTTTCTGCCTTTTTACTCCCTCAAGGTTGTCCATGACGCTTCACAGACTTCCTTTAATTCTAGGTCACGGACGTTTAGGCAGGGTAAAAGAATCACTTTTGACCACCATCTCACACATCCCCTGAAAACTATCCCTCCCAGCCATGTTCACAGTCATCCCCGTGTCACAGAAACGAATCACAGACGTGCAGACGTGACTGCGGCCCACGTCGTCAGACAGGGGAGATCATTAGTGCTGGAACACAGAGGGAAAAAGAGTTGTCTGCTTCGCCAATTATTAGCACAGACATTTGCAGAGCAAGGAAGATATTTCGAAGGACGCTTACAAAGTTCAAAACCCCATAATATTATTTATTCTTTTTAGTGAAAACAGAAATTTTTTTTAACAAAAGACTGACAATCACTGTTCTGGCGTAGAAACAGTAATGTTTCCCCATGTTGCTTTACTTAGACTCCCCCACTCCCACCCTACCCCTCTTGTTTTATGTTCCAATACAGCCGCCCAAAGCTGATCAACATCAGAATAGTAATTATGCCACATGAAAACAGGTAACTAGGATGCACGTTCTATCGTTCATATTACTCTTTTTAAACTGTTCTTACCTTCACTGTATTGATTTCTTTCTTTTGATTCTTCGTCTAATGACTTTAACAGCGTCTAAAGTAGTGAAGTTGTCTTTCTGCGTCAATGAAACATTTTTTTACTTGAAAATTAAACATTTTGTATCCACATTTGCCTTCCATACAATCATAATGCGTCCAAATAATAATCATTACTATGCTTCTGATGATAACCATTGGGGTTTGTTTTGTTGTTGTTGTTGGTTTTTTTTGTTGTTGTTCGTTATTTTGTTTGTATGTTTGTTTGTTTGTTCTGTATGTTTGTTTTCTATGTTTGTTTGGGGTTTTTTTATTTGTTTGTTTGTATGTCTCTGTCTTGACTACAACGAATTATGACCCAGTTGATTTTGATTCCTTCACAGGCAGCAGAGCTAAGGCTTCAAAATCAGAATCCTTGGCATGGTTGTGTATGACAGAGCCAGACACTGAGTGGCTTTGGAATATTGCCACTTAGTGGGCAGGAGAGAAGAGACATCTGCAGAAAGAGTGAGAATGCGAATGTTGGAGAATACCAGGGTTTTGGAGGTTTCCTGGCTCAAATATAGAAACAAAGAATCAGGAAAGCGATGAACAAATACCATTTCCTTGCTCAAGAGAGAGAGAGAGAGAGAGAGAGAGAGAGAGAGAGAGAGAAATGATCACCTTTTGAACTGTGCGAATTCCCACACTCATCACGACTGAGCTGCTTCCACGAGCATAATAGACGACCCGCATTACACAGAGTGAGTGAGCGGGTGTAGAGCAACAGGGAAGTATAAACGCGATAACTTTCTTTTTCTTCTTTTTTTTCTTTTTTTTTTCTTATATCCATCAGCCTTCAGTTCTTTCTCCCACTTTTTTCTTTTGCTTTTCCCTTTTTTTTTTTTTTTTTTTTCTTTTTCTTTTTTTTTTTAACAATGGGGCTTCCATCCTCCTATTCTTTCCAACTGTTTTTTGATTTTTTGTTGTTGTTTTTGGGGTAAACCGACTCATTCATAAACGCGATAGCTATCAGTGCTGACAGGAGAAGTCAGAACCGTCAGATCCAACCCAGACAAAGGACTCCTGATGATTTCAACCCGGAGACTTATGGGGCGTCTGGTTTTGCATGTCTGTGGCTGAGTCCTGGCGCTCGGCAGGTGATGATGGTAGGATGGGTTAAAAAAAAAAATAAAAAAAAGCGATGATGATGGCACGACGGGTTAATAACACAATGATGATGGTACGACGGGTTGATAACACAACGATGATGGTACGACAGGTTAATAACACAATGATGATGGTACGACGGGTTGATAACACAACGATGATGGTACGACAGGTTAATAACACAATGATGATGGTAGGACGGGTTGATAACGCAATGATGATGGTACGACAGGTTGATAATACAATGATGATGGTAGGACGGGTTGATAACGCAATGATGATGGTACGACAGGTTGATAATACAATGATGATGGTACGACGGGTTGATAACGCAACGATGATGGTACGACAGGTTGATAATACAACGGTGATGGTATGACGGGTTAATAACACAATGATGATGGTAGGACGCATTGATAATACAACGGTGATGGTATGACGGGTTAATAACACAATGATGATGGTATGACGGGTTAATAGCACAATGATGATGGCATGACGGGTTAATAACACAATGATGATGGTAGGACGGGTTAATAATACAATGATGATGGTAGGACAGGTTAATAACACAATGATGATGGTACGACAGTTTAATAACACAATGATGATGGTATGACGGATTAATAACACAATGATGATGGTAGGACGCATTGATAACGCAATGATGATGGTACGACAGGTTGATAATACAACGGTGATGGTATGACGGGTTAATAACACAATGATGATGGTAGGACGGGTTAATAACACAATGATGATGTTAGGACAGGTTAATAACACAATGATGATTGGTAGGACGCATTGATAACGCAATGATGATGGTACGACAGGCTAATAACACAATGATGATGGTACGACGAGTTGATAACACAACGATGATGGTATGACGGGTTAATAACACAATGATGATGGTAGGACGGATTGATAACGCAATGATGATGGTACGACAGGTTGATAATACAACGGTGATGGTAATGACGGGTTAATAACACAATGATGATGGTAGGACATGTTAATAACACAATGATGATGGTAGGACAGGTTAATAACACAATGATGATGGTAGGACGGGTTAATAACACAATGATGATGGTAGGACGGTTAATAACACAATGATGATGGTAGGACGGATTGATAACGCAATGATGATGGTACGACAGGTTGATAATACCAACGGTGATGGTACGACGAGTTGA
Source organism: Conus ventricosus (assembly GCA_018398815.1). Lineage (NCBI taxonomy): Eukaryota > Metazoa > Mollusca > Gastropoda > Neogastropoda > Conidae > Conus > Conus ventricosus. The sequence goes on along the minus strand of CM031608.1, from coordinate 37,090,880 downwards.
TAACACAATGATGATGGTACGACAGGTTAATAACACAATGATGATGGTAGGACGGGTTAATAACACAATGATGATGGTAGGACAGGTTGATAATACAACGGTGATGGTATGACGTGTTAATAACACAATGATGATGGCAGGACGGGTTAATAACACAATGATGATGGAAGGACGGGTTAATAACACAATGATGATGGTAGGACAGGTTAATAACACAATGATGATGGTAGGACAGGTTAATAACACAATGATGATGGTACGACAGGTTGATAACACAACGATGATGGTACGACAGGTTAATAGCACAATGATGATGGCAGGACGGATTGATAACGCAATGATGATGGTACGACAGGTTGATAATACAACGGTGATGGTATGACGTGTTAATAACACAATGATGATGGCAGGACGGGTTAATAACACAATGATGATGGCAGGACGGGTTAATAACACAATGATGATGGTAGGACAGGTTAATAACACAATGATGATGGTAGGACGGGTTAATAACACAATGATGATGGTAGGACGGGTTAATAACACAATGATGATGGTAGGACGGGTTAATAACACAATGATGATGGTAGGACAGGTTAATAACACAATGATGATGTTACGACGGGCTAAAAACAAAACAAATGGATCGTCAGGCCTACCCTGCATCGCCCCATGGGTCCAACAAATGGATCGTCAGGCCTACCCTGCATCGCCCCATGGGTCCAACAAATGGATCGTCAGGCCTACCCTGCATCGCCCCATGGGTCCAACAAATGGATCGTCAGGCCTTCCCTGCATCGCCCCATGGGTCCAACAAATGGATCGTCAGGCCTACCCTGCATCGCCCCATGGGTCCAACAAATGGATCGTCAGGCCTACCCTGCATCGCCCCATGGGTCCAACAAATGGATCGTCAGGCCTACCCTGCATCGCCCCATGGGTCCAATTAAACTTTTTTTTCACTCGTGTTGTCTTATTTTCGGTGCTGTTTCAGGAACATTTTTTTCTTTCAAACGGCTCATCAAAAACCACTTTCCTTCCCCCACCTCGTAGGTCTGTAGGTCTGTCTTTCTTTTTCTCCTGTCAGTGTTCTGTCCCGGTATCCGTTTCGGGAACGGTGTAACGTCGTGGGCAAACTTGATGTGTCGATCTTTTGGTGTGTGTGTGTGTGTGTGTGGGTGTGTGTGTGTGTGTGTGTGTGTGTGTGTGTGTGTGTGTGTGTGTGTGTGTGTAAGGACTTTAAACTCACTAGAGCCAATCTTTCGTCTGATTGTATGCGATTCAGCGAGAATGAAAGAGGGGGAGAGTGAGATAGATAGATAGATAGAGAGAGAGAGAAGAGAGAGAGAGAGAGAGAGAGAGAGAGGACAGACGGTCAGACGGACAGACAGAGCAAGCGAGAGAGCAAGAGACAGACAGACACACGGGAGAATGTGTCTCTAAAGTTTCCCATTTTGTACATGAATCAGTCAACCTCGGTTCATTAGTCAGATTCTAGTCTAATTCTCAGATTGCCTGACGTATCTTCCAGCACGTGAAATCAATGCTCTGAAGTAGAACTTTCCCTGACGAAAATACACGTGGCAACATTAACATCTTATTGGCATATATCAGAAAACTCATCAACAAAAAATCTCCCAAACTCCCTATACGAATACAACTGTCATGCAAGATTCTAGATTCCTTAATAGCCAGTGGATGAACAAATCAAGTTGTTTTGGTTGATCTTTGCTTTAACACATAGCTAGTGTATACAACGAGAGGGACGAAAATCAACTCATGCAATGCACAAGGTGGTGCAAAAAGGCAAAAGTCACTGAAGTACTTGTGGGTGGACACACGTTAGATTTGAACACACACACACACACACACACACACACACACACACACACACGCACGCACACACACACACACACACACACACACACACACACACACACACACACACACACACACACGCACACACACACACACACACACACACACACACACACACACACACACACACACGCACGCACGCACGCACTCACGCACGCACGCACGCGCGCGCGCGCGCGCGCGCACGCACACACACACACACGCACGCACGCACGCACGCACGCACGCACGCACGCACGCACGCACGCACGCACGCACGCACGCACGCACGCACGCACGCACGCACGCACGCACGCACGCGCACGCACGCACGCACGCACGCACGCACGCACGCACGCACGCACGCACGCACGCACGCACGCACACACGCGCGCGCGCGCGCACGCACACACACACACACACACACACACACACACACACACACACACACACACACACTGACTGACTGACTGACTGAAACCATTTACTGTCAGATTAACATAGTGTTGTACTGACATTTTAAAAAGAAAAACCTTAATAAATTAATGAGATAACGAAAATAATACAAAATAGCATCTGAAAGACATAAAGACACACACACACACACACACACACACACACACACACACACACGCACACACACACACACACACACACACACACACACACACACACATATGAAAGACACACACACACACACACACACACACACACACACACACACACACACACACACATAAACGAGCGCGCGCGTGTGCATTGTAAGTTGTCATGAGAGAGAGAGAGAGAGAGAGAGAGAGAGAGAGGGGAGAGAGAGAGAGAGAGAGAGAGAGAGAGAGAGAGAGAGGGGGGGGGGGGAGAGGGAGAGAGAGCCATTATACTTCAGAGGCGTGCTGGGTAGCTGGAGACTGGGTATACATAACGAAAACTTCACTGGCCAAAAGGCAGGAGCTAGTTGTTCTTCAAGCAGGTTTGGTTTGCACTGAACACAGCAGTATCTCCTGACAGAAGGAACAAGTTGGAACAGATGCTTGGCTCTGTGTGTGTGTTGGTGTGTGTGTGTGTGTGTGTGTGTGTGCTGCGTGCGTGCGTGCGTGCGTGCGTGCGTGCGTGCGTGCGTGCGTGCGTGCGTGCGTGCGTGCGTGCGTGCGTGCGTGCGTGCGTGCGTGCGTGCGTGCGTGCGTGCGTGCGTGTGTGTGTGTGTGCTATCGGCTATGATGGATCTGGCTTCCCGTCTTGTGTACATGTTGTTGAGAGTATCCCAAGGTTGAGTCCAGAATGCAGTTTCTGAACTTTCTGGAACATGAATGTAGCATAAGGCGAGAGGTTTTCTTTCACAGGCACGCATGAAGAAAAAATTCCAATGATCAACATCAGCAATGTATAGAAACGTTATTCAAGGTCATAAAACATGTCACAACTTTTCTCAAATCCGATCAAATCATAAGATTTGGAAAATGCAAATCACACTGACAAATTTCAGCATCACATTGTTCTGATCAGGCTCCAAGGTCATGGATAATATGCACACGTTAAGGTTAAAAAGAAATGTATAGGTATAATAAGCATCAGCCCTCTGACGATTTAATATATGGGGCCCATTTTGTTTGGTAGTTTGCATCATTCATCTCCATTAAAGACATACATTTTTCCATGTAATATCTATAGTCCAGCTCCTTTAAAAACATGTATAAAGGTTAGCTTTGGTTTGGTTAATTCTACTTTCATGAATGAAATGAGAGGGGTCTTTTTTTTCTTGGTAAAATAATCAGATAATTACCGTACAGCGCGTCATGCCCTTGCCTGACCATCAAACAACCATTATTTACACTGAACATTCTTATCCCTTAGACAGCGTGTCAGTACTTGCAGGAGAACAAAAAAAACTACATCGCCAGCTGAGACAGAAACCTAACCGTTATTGATCCCTGGATCGATATTGACTGATTTATACGCACTTGACTTGGAGAAGAACACTGAGTTTACATCTACATAAACTAATCGTGACAGCGTGGTCGCTGAGCCCGCTCCCCTGAAAACTAACTTTCGGGGAAAACTAATTTCAACTGAAGTAAAGAAACGACCACAGACTGATCCCTTGACCGCTCTTGACTGATCTATAGACACTGGGTCTGTGTGATGCTGCTAATGCTGCTGACTGTGGTTTATACACACTGGGTCTATGGGATGATGCTGTAATGCTGCTCACTGGTTTATACACACTGGGTCTATGGGATGCTGCTGATGCTGCTGACTGTGGTTTAAAACACACTGGGTCTATGTGATACTGCTGACTGATTTATACACGCTGGGTCTATGTGATACTTTTAATGCTGCTGACTGGTTTATACACACCTGGGTCTATGTGATACTGCTAATGCTGCTTACTGGACACACTGGGTCTATGTGATACTGCTGACTGCTTTATACACGCTGGATCTATGGGACGCTGCTGTAACGCTGCTCACTGTTTTATACACACTGGGTCTATGTGATACTGCTGACTGATTTATACACGCTGGGTCTATGTGATACTTTTAATGCTGCTGACTGGTTTATACACACTGGGTCTATGTGATACTGCTAATGCTGCTTACTGGACACATTGGGTCTATGTGATACTGCTGACTGCTTTATACACGCTGGATCTATGGGATGCTGCTGTAATGCTGCTCACTGTTTTATACACACTGGGTCTATGTGATGCTGCTGGCTTGTTTATACACACTGGGTTTATGTGCTTCTCCTGTGTTACTGTTGACTGGTTTATACACGCTGGATCTATGTGATACTGCTGACTGGTTCATACACGCTGGATCTATGTGATACTGCTGACTGGTTTATACACGCTGGGTCTATGTGATACTGCTGACTGGTTTATACACGCTGGATCTACGTGATGCTGCTGACTAGTTTATACACGCTGGGTCTACGTGACGCTGCTGACTAGTTTATACACGCTGGATCTATGTGATGTTGCTGACTAGTTTATACACGCTGGATCTACGTGATGCTGCTGACTAGTTTATACACGCTGGATCTACGTGATGCTGCTGACTAGTTTATACACGCTGGATCTACGTGATGCTGCTGACTAGTTTATACACGCTGGATCTACGTGATGCTGCTGATTAGTTTATACACGCTGGATCTACGTGATGCTGCTGACTATACACGCTGGATCTACGTGATGCTGCTGACTAGTTTATACACGCTTGATCTACGTGATGCTGCTGACTATACACGCTGGAGCTACGTGATGCTGCTGACTAGTTTATACACGCTTGATCTACGTGATGCTGCTGACTAGTATATACACGCTGGATTTACGTGATGCTGCTGACTAGTTTATACACGCTGGATTTACGTGATGCTGCTGACTAGTTTATACACGCTGGATTTACGTGATGCTGCTGACTAGTATATACACGCTGGATTTACGTGATGCTGCTGACTAGTTTATACACGCTGGATCTACGTGATGCTGCTGACTAGTTTATACACGCTGGATCTACGTGATGCTGCTGACTAGTTTATACACGCTGGATCTACGTGATGCTGCTGACTAGTTTATACACGCTGGATCTACGTGATGCTGCTGACTAGTTTATACACGCTGGATCTACGTGATGCTGCTGACTAGTTTATACACGCTGGATTTACGTGATGCTGCTGACTAGTTTATACACGCTGGATCTACGTGATGCTGCTGACTATACACGCTGGATCTACGTGATGCTGCTGACTATTTTATACACGCTGGATCTACGTGATGCTGCTGACTAGTTTATACACGCTGGATCTACGTGATGCTGCTGACTATACACGCTGGATCTACGTGATGCTGCTGACTAGTTTATACACGCTGGATCTACGTGATGCTGCTGACTAGTTTATACACGCTTGATCTACGTGATGCTGTTGACTAGTTTATACACGCTGCATCTACGTGATGCTGCTGACTAGTTTATACAGGCTGGATCTACGTGATGCTGCTGACAAGTTTATACACGCTGGATCTACGTGATGCTGCTGACTAGTTTATACACGCTTGATCTACGTGATGCTGCTGACTAGTCTATACACGCTGGATCTACGTGATACTGCTGACTAGTTTATACACGCTGGATCTACGTGATGCTGCTGACTAGTTTATACACGCTGGATCTACGTGATGCTGCTGACTAGTTTATACACGCTGGATCTACATGATGCTGCTGACTAGTTTATACACGCTGGATCTACGTGATGCTGCTGACTAGTTTATACACGCTGCATCTACGTGATGCTGCTGACTAGTTTATACACGCTGGATCTACGTGATGCTGCTGATTTCTTTAGTCACATTGCACCTTTGTTATGATGCGGACTGAGAAAACGGGCCTCAGTAAATAATTACATTTTAGGGCACATGATAATATTGAGAGAGAGAGAGAGAGAGAGAGAGAGAGAGAGAGAGAGAGAGAGAGAGAGAGAGAGAGAGAGAGAGAGAGAGAGAGAGAGAGAGAGAGAGAGAGAGATTGCTAAGCAATAATCTGCAAATAAACAGGCTGAATTTGAATAAGGTACTCTGAAAGACGCCCTTAAGAACATCCAAACACAGCATTTCACCACAAATATTGAGAGAGAGAGAGAGAGAGAGAGAAGAGAGAGAGAGAGAGAGAGAGAGAGGAGAGAGAGAGAGAGAGAGAGAGAGAGAGAGAGAGAGAGAGAGAGAGAAGAGAGAGAGAGAGAGATTGCTAAGCAATAATCTGCAAATAAACAGGCTGAATTTTGAATAAGGTACTCTGAAAGACGCCCTTAAGAACATCCAAAAACAGCATTTCACCACAACCCCGTCAGGTGGTATTTTTTAAAAGAGTCTGTGGATTAATGTGTGGTAACCTTTGTAATGTGGCAGAACCATACACATGACATAAAGAGTCTAACGTGGACAACAACAAACATATCTGATTTCGACACTGCTTTGGTGCAACAAACATCTGGACCAATCTTACCACAAAAAATAAACACATTTTTTATCCAAAAATGTCTTGAAAATTGTATGACCTTAACATCGGCATTTCTGAAAACGAATATCCGATTGAATTATTTTGTTATAAATTCATACATTTGATTTGCAGAAGATAGGACACACCTCAGATGTAACGTTCTGAACGGTTTTCAAGAGAAAGATACACCTAAAGGTGCGGACGGGTCCCAGAGAAGTACACACGATTACGGACATTCCAAAACTACAATTTCACCTCGCCAGTCTCACTTCCCCTGCATCCCACATCTCCAACAGTGTTGAAAGTAAAAGCCAGTCTGGAAGCCAAAATCTGCCAGTACCAAATCGGGGTCCTGCCGCTGTTCCCCAGGTTCTTTGTTCCCCAGTCTCTATATTCCCCAGTCCCGGTGTTCCCCTCAAAGAAAAAAATCAAATTCAGTCCCTAAGTTCCCCAGTTTCGTTGTTCCCCACCCTGTGGCGATCCCGCTGTTCCCCATTCCCGCAAATCTCCGGTCCCGGTGTTCCCCAGTCCCGGTGTTCCCCAGGCCCGCTGTTCCCCAAGTTTTTGCCGTTGGTTGTGTTGGTGGGTTTTGCCGACTTAAACGTTGTTACTGTTGTTTTGATTGCTATAGGCGAGGCAGTGGGAGGGCGGGGTGGGAGGGGAAGGAGGGGGAGGGTCGGGTATTGGAGTGGAGCGGGAGGGCCGTAGAAGAGGGGTTTCATGCCGACTGGGCAGCGCTGGAACCAGGCGCTAACGTGCATTGAAATCTGTTTGGGGAACAGCGCTACTGGGGAACAGAGAACCTGGGGAACACCGGTACGGGAACAGCGGCACGCTTTTTCGGTCGGGGAACATCGATACTGGGGAACAGAGACACGGGAACAGCGCTACTGGGGAACATAGAACCCGGGGAACACCGGCACGCTCCCAGATTTCTGGCCAGATGGGGTCATGCAAGTGCTGACCTGCTGGTTCCAGTGCTATCCAGTCGGCATGAAACCCCTCTTCTACGGCCTCCCGCTCCCCCCCAATACCCCGACCCTCCCCCCTCCTTCCCCCCTCCCACCCCGCCCTCCCACTGCCTCGCCTATAGCAATGAAAACAACAGTAACAACGTTTAAGTCAGCAAAACCCACCAACACCACCAACGGCAAAAACTTGGGGAACAGCGGGCCTGGGGAACACCGGGACTGGGGAACACCGGGACCGGGGATTTGCGGGAATGGGGAACAGCGGGATCGCCACAGGGTGGGGAACAACGAAACTGGGGAACCTAGGGACTGAATTTCGATTTTTTTTTCTTCAGGGGAACACCGGGACTGAGGAATATAGAGACTGGGGAACAAAGAACCTGGGAACAGCGGCAGGACCCCACAAATGTCACTATTGTAACATGACCTGTCAAACAAGTTCATCGTCAACAAAGAACGCCACGCCGTAAGGACAAAAAAAAATGTGGCAGACTCGTAACATTTGGAGCAGGATGGAAAGAAGGAGAACACTTTGTGGCAGCTCAGAACTTACTCAGTTTAAATCCAACCGGAAATTGTCACAGATGAAGACGTCACGATTCGGTTAGACACAAACGAGAATCTGCGGCAGCGTAATGTTTTGCTGAAGTTAAAAATTTACGGAAGAATTTCTGTTCAAGTCACAATTTGTCCTCTCTTTCATATTTATTCTTATACTTCCATTCCCTTCGTGATTAGAATCGCATTCCTACGATGCAGCTACGGCTTTTCCCGTTCATTTTTTTTTTAAAGCTTAAAATGAAACTGAAACCTAATACATTGGAGACTCTTCTGATCGTCAACTCTCATGCATTTCAGAACTGTGTATACTGGAGTAGACAGTCATGTTTTCCTTTAATTACGTCCGAAAAAGAAAAAAAAATCTCATCACAGATATTTCGATCTGCGAAGATAGTATGTATCCTTATTACATATCTACTTTCCGGTCAAACTTTCTCGTCCATGTAACTGTTCACAAATAGAAGATGGCCATACGCGTAACATGTCTAAAAGAAACAAGCAGGTAAATGTGTGTATTTAGCTTTTCAAAGTGATGAAAGGCTACACTAGTAATGCTGAGAGAGAGTAAAAAGAACAGGTTCATTATGTCATGCAGTTGACTCGTAAATTTGGGAATGCGACACATCATTTAAACATTAAGGTTAAAAACTTCTCGTGCAGATAATTATCAGTCATGCCCGAATAAAGCAATGGCACGTCTCTCCTTGTTAAAGCGTAAAATGTAATATGTACCTTTCGGACGGTTGGAAAATAGAGAAGTGTGCCAGCCGAATATGTCATTTCTGCATAACTTTTATACACAGCTGATCAGCTTCCTGGTGACGTAACTACAGTAATTGTAGGAAATCGGATGAAATACACGTGGATTCGCATTGCCCTGCCCTCTCCTCCTCACCACACACCCACCCTCTAAACTCTCTCTGTCTCTCTCTCTCTCTCTCTCTCTCTCTCTCTCTCTCTCTGTCTCTCTGTCTCTATCTCTGTCTCTCTCTCTTTCTCTCTCCCTCTCTCTCGCAAACACGCATACATACACGCACGCACGCACGCAAATCGACCCCTCCATCCCCCCCCCCCCCCCCCCCCCCCCACACACACACACACACACACACCACTTTTAAGCGTAATGTGGCTAATTTCAGTTGTGATCGATCGTGTTCGTTTCCGGTGAACGTCAATAATTCTATTGCCAAATGGACTGTATGTCTATACCCGTCCTACGCATACTGTTTCCACGGAAACGATGAAATGGTACTTCGAAAAGAGAGAGGGTGACGTAGGGTTGCGGAGGAGGAAGGTAGTGGTGTGGGGAAATAGGAAGAGGGTAGCTATGAAGAGAACGAGACAACAACGTCAACAACAACCACAACAGCAACAACAACAACAACAACAACAGCAACAACGACAAAAACAATGATACTCATGTTCCAAGAAGAAAACATGATTAAGCCCTAATAGACAAAACGCAGTGCTACCGGTTGTTTACGATAGAGAATTGTGGCGCCTTTGCCAAATCGTCAGTCTTTATTATGAACAAATAGGCCTGACATCAATGATTCCGGAACGCTGTGAAGTTGTTGCCAACAGAAGGGGAGGTGGAGTGGGGAGTCTTGTTTTGCTGAATGTCAGGAGAGAGAGAGAGAGAGAGAGAGAGAAGAGAGAGAGAGAAGAGAGAGAAGAGAGAGAGAGAGAGAGACAGACAGACAGACAGACAGACAGACAGACAGACAGAGATTGACTGATTCATTTATTGATATATCCTAGGGTAATAGTTATGCAAGAAGATGTTGCTTTTTCATCTGGTCTTTCTCCCTTCAGGTCTAAGGATATTAACACGAACCACTGGTACAGAACATCGAATTCATTGTAAAAAGAACAGTGATGATTCATATCAGCATTACGGGGAAAAAAAGCATCACAATCCTCTCTCTCTCTCTCTCTCTCTCTCCTCTCTCTCTCTCTCTCTCTCTCTCTCTCTCTCTCTCTCTCTCTCTCTCTCCTCCCCCCCCCCCCCCGAGCATTGCACGCACGCACGCACACACACAGACACACAGACACACACACACACACACACACACACACACACACACACACACACACACACACACACACATACACACACACACACACACGCACACACACACACACACACACACACACACACACACACACACACACACACACACACACACACACACGCACGCACGCACGCACGCACGCACGCACGCACGCACGCACGCACACACACAACACACACACACACACACACACACACACACACACACACACACACACAACACACACACACACACACACACACACATATTCACGGCCGAGTTATTTGCTATAATTATGGCTTTAAAGTTTGTTGTGGATTACCCTCAAAATTTAATTAAAGTTGTTTTATGTGTAGATTCCAAGTCAGTTCTTACTGCAATGAAGATTTTAAATTAAATGTTCGACCTGAGATGATCACTGAAATAAATAATTTAGTACATTTCCTCTCAGTCAGAGACACCGAAATAACATTTCTTTGGGTGCCCTCCCACTGTGGGTTATATTATAATGAAAAGGTTGATGTTCTAGCAAAGAGAGGAGCAAAACGATCATCAGATTCGCATTTTTTAAACTTCTCTATGTCAGTGCAAGAGTGCTATACTTTGGCAGAAAAAGTACAATTTTCTCATTTTCATTTGATAGAAAGAGAAAGTGGGTGTTTTGGTTTAAACGATGAAATGAAAAATATGTATGAAATGTTAAGTAAGTACGACCAAAACATTTACCGTAGACGCCAGATAAGTTCCTTGATCTGTAGATGGAAATTGGATTGTTTGAAAACAAAGTATGTCAAAAATATACATTGTATATGTGGTCATAGCATTTCAATTGATCACATTCTTGTGTGTAACTTAATGAAAAAAATTATTCCAAATACGTCTGTACAGCCTATTCAAAATGTTTTCCTGTTAGCAAGTGAAACATATCTTTTCTTTTGCACTTAGCTAAAGTCCAATTGGCAAATACTTATAATCGATAACAGTCAGTGGTGAGACAGAACAGAAGAGTTATATGTTTGATTTTTCTTTTTGTTTGGTTGTGTGTGTGTGTAGATTTTTTTATTTTTTTTAAATTTTCATTTTTTATTATTTTTACTTTTTTTATTTATTTATTTTTTTTAATCTCTGGTTAAGTGGATATTCTATTTTTGTGTTATAGTTGTAGATACGTTAATTCTTTTGACTCGTTGTGT
>CM031608.1:37071753-37076753 GCA_018398815.1 Conus ventricosus | reverse complement strand
TGGAAGAAAGAAAGAAGAAAAAAAAGAAAGGAAAAAAGAAAGAAGGAATAAAGAAAGAAGAAAAGAAAGAAAGGAATAAAGAAAGAAGAAAAGAAAGAAAGGAAGAAAGAAAGAAGAAAAGAAAAGAAAGAAAGAAAGAAGGAATAAAGAAAGGAGAAAAGAAAGAAAGGAAGAGAGAAAGAAGAAAAGAAAAGAAAGAAAGAAGGAATAAAAAAGAAGGAATAAAAGAATGGAAGAAAGAAAGAAGAAAAGAAAAGAAAGAAAAAAGGAATAAAGAAAGGGCAAAAAATGGAAGAAAGAAAGAAGAGAAGAAAGAAAGAAAGAAGGAATAAAAAAGAAGTAATAAAAGAAAGGAAGAAAGAAAGAAGAAAAGAAAAAAAAGAAAGAAAGAAGGAATAAAGAAAGAAGAAAAGAAAGAAAGGAAGAAAGAAAGAAGAAAAGAAAAGAAAGAAAGAAAGAAAGAAGGAATAAAGAAAGAAGAAAAGAAAGAAAGGAAGAAAGAAAGAAGAAAAGAAAAAGAAAGAAAGAAAGAAAGAAAGAAAGAAGAAAAGAAAGGAAAAAAGAAAGCATGAAAGAAAGAAAGGAAGAAAGAAGAAAGAAGAAAGAAAAAAGAAAGAAAGAATGAAAGAGAGAAAGAAAGAAAGAAAGAAAGGAAAAAACACAAGAAGGAGCACAAAAAAAATTTTAATGAGGAGGAGAGGAGTACTAGCAACTGGAAAAAAACAGCAAGGGATGTCACAGCAACGACTAAAGGAATGACAGCAGCAAGGACAAGAACATTAACAAGCGAAACAACAGCAAAACAATAGCACCAACAAGAAACAGCAACAATGACATCAACAACAACAACAACAACAGCGTCAGCACAACAACAACAACAACAACAACAACAAGAACAGCAGAAAAATAACAAAATGCGATACAACAGGAATAGAACAAAACAAAGCGCATAAAACAAAGAAAAATGGCTGTAAGAGCAAGTGCTATATATTATTACTGCTACCATTATCGCGACTACCGCCACCTCCACCACCACCACTACTGCTACCACTGCTGCTACTACTACTACTACTATGACGGCGACGACGACGACGATGATGGCTACAGAGATTCTGGCATCTGAGCTATGTTGTCGTGGAGAAACTGACTTCCCATCTAGAAAAAGATGCAACATTTCAGTGCTCTGTTTTCGCATTTCTTTTCTAATGTAAGGGATAGCGAACCTCTCGTTCACCTGTATCTTGGTTTGTATTCCATAAACTTGCCTCCTTCATGATTTAACACTAGCAGCAAGATATTTCCTGAGTCAAAGATAGATATAGTTTGTGATCAAATATCTCTTTACTAAGTGAAATTTATGCATGATGTAACATTCATTGCCAGTGCCCTACTACAGATAAAAAAATCGACTTTTGTTTTCGGAAACAGAAATATCATTGCTGTCCAAACAGTCCTTGCACATAGCCACTTCGCTGTTCGCCTGTTTTTCACTGCCGTCGCTGCCTTGAATCTCCGCTCCCTCCCCCCTTACCTCCCCATGATGGAATGCACTGCCTGATTCCTAGCGTTGTCAGAGGGGTCAAGAGAATCAGCGTGATTGAGAGACAGGCATTCAAAAGTGTGCTGTGATGGTGACAGAAATTAATAATCTTACTTTTTTTCTCTTTTTTTCTTTCTTTCTAAATTGATCACCTTCATACACAGGCAGTCAACAAGCAAGCAAGCAAGGCAGCAACTTGCATCGCATTCGAGCTGGGCTGAATTCAGCGCTGTGATAAAAGAGATCAAAGTTGTTAGATAATATCAGCCTCAGTGATGTGGCCAGTGATCCTGGTTGTTTAAATCACCTTTGCAAATTTGCTGTGTGCGTCAGCAGGTGAAATTACATAACCTCAATAATGATATAAGGTAATCCAACGGTCATGTGAGATAAAATATTTTTAAAAAATTCCTATTGCACGATGTTCTGAACCAGACTACCAAATTGTAGAATTCTCATCGCTGTCTCCGCATTATTGTTCATTGATTATCTTCTTTCTTTCTTGCCCCATCCGTTGCATATGGAGCACATTTGTGAAAATGGTGACGGCCAATGATTGAATGACATTGTCTCGCACTGAGGGCACTGACTGAGGATCTATCCAATATTCTCTGAAGTCTACCAGCCCTTATGGTACAGTGGCTAGCTCTGCGGTCTGCAGACTAGACGGTCGCCAGTTAAGATCCCATTTAGAGGCATGTCTTTATCGGGTTGTTAGTCCTGTCTGGACTTGATCCACATTTGTTGAATGTGTTAGGGATTTAGACGGGTAGACTGGGACTCCTCAATTAAATTTCACCCACGTAATTCCTTGTTGTTGTGGACGCTCTTCTCCTTCTTCTTCTTCTTCTTCTTCTTCTTCTGCTTCTTCTTCTTCTGCTTCTTCTTTTCTTCTTCTTCTCTTCTTCTTCTCTCTTTCTTCTTCTTCTTCTTCTTCTTCTTCTTCTTCTTTTTCTTCTTCTTCTTCTTCTTCAGCCTACGTACTTAAGGACTTGAGAGAAGGAGACTTGAGGGAACAAAGACAATTCAGCAACAGACTCCAGTGTTCTCTTCCATGTCATATAAAACCATTTCTACCATTTTGTTCATAACGTGAACATTTCATTTTACATTTGTTTGAAGAGCCGTCTTTTTGTCTTCTTTGCATCTCTCTCTCTCTCTCTCTCTCTCTCTCTCTCTCTCTCTCTCTCTCTCCTCTCTCTCTCTCTCTCTCTCTCTCTCTCCTCTCTCTCTCTCAGTTTAAAATGAACGAAACAAAAGACAAAATTCTCAAGAATTCCCCGGCTGATCCATTTCTGGTCACGCCAGTCAGTGAATTAAGCTGAGTAAGTTTAGATCAATAAGATTTCCATTCGAAATTCCTTATTGTTTCTTCTCTTTTCTTTCTTTGTCTACTCCCCTCTTCCATTTCCGAACTCAGTCACAAAGAGATACAGGAAGCGGGAGAAGACAGAGCGCGGGGAGCAGGGTTGAAGTGGATGAGGGAGAGGGGTGTTTCTCTCTCTCTCTCTCTCTCTCTCTCTCTCTCTCTCTCTCTCTCTCCTCTCTCTCTCTCTCTCTCTCTCTCTCTCTCTCTCTGCGTTCGTGTGTCTGGTTTTGTTTTAACAGGACTGAGGTTTTAGAATCCATATAAGTCCTTCACCTGACCATCCAACTCCATCCCCGTAATCCGCGGCTTAGGATCCTTGTCGAGTCGAGTCATCCTGCTAATGATAATCTTCCATCCAAAAAGAAGCCAACATTCGAAAATCCCAACCTGAGGTCTAGAATGACAATGTTCAGTCATGGTGTTGTTCTTTGTCAATGACGTGACTGGCAATGGCCACTGTGTTGCCATATTTGTGTCAGCATCATTCATATCTCCGGGGATGCAATATAAGAAAACAGTTGATGTTAAGTGTGCTGTGCCGTTCTAAACTGCTGCGGCCGTCCAATGCCTGGTCGATCTTCCAATTTAGAAGATGTGAGGTTCAAGAAGAAAAAGAAACACCCGAAGGTGCTGGGGAGGACCCAGAGAAGCACTGTCTTCACCTGCCTTTAGAGCAGCCCTGTACCACCCTTGGAGGCCTGCGCTGTGTTGACGATGGGTACAGGCACGCGCAGGACACTCCATTAAGATATCAAGGGACATAACTGCTCCTGAACAGAGGTAAATCAGACTGCAGGATGCAACTCATAACAGCCTTAAAATAGCATCCCCCATGGGTGTACCAGCCCGTATTTCATGACTGCAGAGCCCACCGCGAGAAACACCACCCTCCAGCTGCCGAGCACACCCCACAGACCCAACCACCCATGCCCACGGACAGATGAAGAGAGTGCCACTCCAGACACAGCCAAGCTTTCGCCATACGGTCTTATGTGCCCTCAAGAGAGAATCCAAAGTTGTAGTCTTTCCCACTGTCAACAGGACTTTCCTGTGGTCAGTGGGTCTTTCCTCACCGTCACTGGACCTTTCTCCAGGGTCAGCCTAGTTAAGGCAAAGAAGAAAAAGAAACACCCGAAGGTGCTGGGGAGGACCCAGAGAGCACTGTCTTCACTGCCTTTAGAGCAGCCCTGTACCACCCTTGGAGGCCTGCGTGTGTTGACGATGGGTACAGGCACGCGCAGGACACTCCATTAAGATTCAAGGGACATAACTGCTCCTGACAGAGGTAAATCAGACTGCAGGATGCAACTCATAACAGCCTTAAAAAGCATCCCCTGGGTGTACCAGCCCGTATTTCATGACTGCAGAGCCCCTGGCGAGAAACACCCACCCTCCGAGCTGCCGAGCCACACACCCAGCCCACCACCCGCCCACGGACAGATGAAGAGAGTGGCCACTCCAGACACAGCCAAGCTTTGCCATACGGTCTTATTGCCTTCAAGAGAGAATCCAAAGTTGTAGTCTTTCCCACTGTCAACAGGACTTTCCCTGTGGTCAGTGGGTCTTTCCTCACCGTCACTGGACCTTTCTCCAGGGTCAGCCTAGTTAAGGCAAAGAAGAAAAAGAAACACCCGAAGGTGCTGGGGAGGACCCAGAGAAGCACTGTCTTCACCTGCCTTTAGAGCAGCCCTGTACCACCCTTGGAGGCCTGCGCTGTGTTGACGATGGGTACAGGCACGCGCAGGACACTCCATTAAGATATCAAGGGACATAACTGCTCCTGAACAGAGGTAAATCAGACTGCAGGATGCAACTCATAACAGCCTTAAAATAGCATCCCCCATGGGTGTACCAGCCCGTATTTCATGACTGCAGAGCCCACCGGCGAGAAACACCACCCTCCAGCTGCCGAGCACACCCCACAGACCCAACCACCCATGCTGGTGTTGGTGGTACAAACTGGTGGTATAAAACGTGGGGTCTTATTTGCATTTCTGTTATTACTATATCCCTCTGTTTTTGACCATTTTGTTATACTTACTGATATCCCGAGAGTTCATTGGTTATAGGATTTATAGTAAGCTTAACAGG
>CM031608.1:37054253-37056753 GCA_018398815.1 Conus ventricosus | reverse complement strand
TCACCCCCACTGGACAATGTCTTTTCACCCCCTTTCCATTCTCATCCCTCAAACCCTTCTGTGTGATTGTGAACACAGGAAATGCAATCGAATACAGTCAGTCTGGTAAAGCCATATTGGTTATGATAGTGTTAATGACGGCTGGGGCTGAAAGTGCTATTCTCTCTCTCACCCCTCTCTCTCTCTCTCTCTCTCTCTCTCTCTTCTCTCTCTCTCTCTCTCTCCCCTCTCTCTCTCTCTCTGGCCAAAGACGTTCGTTTGACCGCCTGCATCGCCTGAACCAGAGGCCCAACTCTCCAATAATCGGGTGCTGTACCTTCTTCAAGGACAAGGTGGACATACTCAGGGCAAGAGGGAAACTAAAAGGTACTAGTATTTTATTGGAGAGGATTTTTCTTTCAGGGTGAGAGAAGTAAGACGCAGATTGCTGCCCTATTTGAAGAAAGCTAGATCAGAAACAAAAAGGCGTCTATGGTTTTTCGACCATCTTGTAATAGATGGAACTAAATTTTCTGTGGACACAGAGGGCAACCTGAAAGATATCAAACAGGATATCGGCCGCTCTTCTTGTGAGGGGTGTTTTTTTCAAATGTTTGTTCTGCAAATAGTTTTTCTTCTGCATTTAATTTAGAGGGAGCAACTAAAATACGGACACCGGTTGCGGAACCATTTGTGAGCTGTTATGTGGCTGACACTGCACGTGCCTGTATGTCGAATGCTCGTGACGTTGTCAGTGACAGAGAGGAAAGTGTGAACAAACAGGGTACTGGCCGTGCAGCCGGGGCAAAAAAGTTCGGGATCGCATTCTGTGTCAGGTCAACTTGATTCCGATTGTAATGCACGTGCATTTTCAGTTAAGCATTTTAAAGTCTTGCAATGGAATGTCAACGGCCTGCTTCCTAAACTAAGACATAAAGATTTCCTTTCTTATGTTCGTTCCTTTGATATAATTTGTTTTGCTGAAACCTTTATAGAAACATTTCAATCAGATTTATTTGTTGATTACATAATATTTTGTAAACCTGCTATTAAGTTTTCTAAACATGGTCGTTTTTTTCGGGTGGAGTTGTGTGCCTAATAAAGAGAGTGTATGCCCCGTTTGTTCGTTCTGTTGACGTAGATTACAATAATACTATTGTTTTTCACATAGACAGAGCTGTATTAGGCACCATGAAGGATATGTTTGTATATGTGTGTATATGTTCCGCCTGAAGGGTCACCATTTTATTCTTTTTTGGATGTAAACAATGGCATTAGTCTTTTGGAAGAATGCTTGGCAGATTGTTCTGTTGCATTTAATGATGTTTACTTCGTTTTGTCAGGGGATTTCAACAGTCGAACTGCCGATATAAATATAAATGATTTATGCAGTGAAAATTTTGTAAGTCATTAAAAACAAGTAGTTCGATCAACACAAACAGGAAATCTCAAGACAAAGTGTTGAATAGCTATGGTAAACTTATGTTGAATTTATGTACTACATTTGATTTACGAAATTCTGAATGGTGCATGTAATGGCGACCGCTATGGTTGCTACACATACATCTCAGATTCAGGTAGTAGTGTTAACGATTACTTTTTAATGTCGAGTGACATGTTTGCTATGTTTGAATCTTTCTGTGAACTTAATATTCGTGATATGTTTCATTCAGATCATATGCCACTTGAATTACATTTAACTTTTTCGGAGGGGCATGACAGTAGGAAATCTCAAGAAGAGAAACAAACTTTAAATAGGATAGTTTGGAACAATAATGCATCACCAGTGTTTATTGACTCAATGCAGTCTGTGGAATCTCGTAGAATGTTAGAGTCAGCTGTAAGTTTAATTGATTATGATATTGACGAAGCTTTGTCTATATTTAACCATTGCATTAAACGAAGTGCTGAATGCATGGATAGGCAGATCATAATTGGTGATAATGATAAATCAGATGACTGGTATGATCATGAATGTAAGGCAGCAAAGAAAAATTTAAGAAAGCTTTACAGAATATCCCGTCAAACAGGAGATTCTGAAGATGGAAAGCTTTTTGTATTGCACGTAGAGAGTATAAACATTTGTTAAAGCGCAAAGAGAAGGATTTTCCAAAAATCGTTTTTAGATGAATTGTTATCTTCGGTGAATAATCAAAAGCAATTTTGGGAAAATGTAAATAAACTTTCATGTAAACGGAAACACGTTAGCAATGATATCACTTGGACAACTGGTTTGCACACTTCAAAACTTTACTCGAAAAAGAAAGTGAACCAGACGAGGACGAATTGAATGTTGATGGTAATGATGTTTATTTCAACCGACCAATATCAAAGGAAGAAGTTATTTTAGCAATTAGAAAGATAAAAATTAGAAAAGCTGCTGGGCCGGATGAATAACTGGAGAGTGTTGAAAAATGCAGGTGAGTGTGTTGCAGATTTCTTTGTCACATTTTTTAATGCTTTGTTCCAGAAAGGTATATTTCCTGACAGTTGGACAGAAAGTATTGTACTTCCCTTGTAC
>CM031608.1:37036753-37046753 GCA_018398815.1 Conus ventricosus | reverse complement strand
TCGCCCAAGCAATGCGAAGTCGAACAGTATCATCAACAATTTTTGATTATATTTCAAAATAAATTATTTATGAATGATCGTGTGTGTGTGTGGGGTGTGTGTGTGTGTGTGTGTGTGTGTGTGTGTGTGTGTGTGTGTGTGTGTGTGTGTGTGTGTGTGTGTGTGTTGTGTGTGTGTGTGCGTGCGTGTGTGTGAGTGTGTATGTGAGTGTGTGTGTGTGTGTGTGTGTGTGTGTGTGTTGTGTGTGTGTGTGTGTGTGTGTGTGTGTGTGGGGTGTGTGTGTGTGTCGGTTTTTTGTTTGTTTTTGGGTTTTTTTTAGGGGGGAGGTGGTTGCTGTTGCTGCTGCATGTTCATGGGTCGTTTTTGAAAAATGTCACTGTTGAAGTGAGGGAGTTTAATCAAAAATTTTGTATATTTCCTGTTGTCTTGTAATGCCTGTGTGGTGATCAGAACATTACAAGTGAGGATTGAGTATGTATATACTTTGCAGCGTTCATTTTCTCCCTAAGCAAGTCTGCTGTGTACTGTCTGAACTTCGTTGCCTAAGCACACAAAAAGGAGGTGGGTCGGGGCTTATACGAGGAGAGGGGGAGGCGTGGAAAGGGTAGCGGGCTGGATGATCTGTGTGTAAGATAGTCTGGGAAATGAAAACAAACATTTCCTGCTCATTCATCAACCAGTAGGTTTATTGGGACTCAACACTATGATCCACAGGACGACAAGCCAGTGTTCAGTCTACTGATCACACACAAATCTCAGAATTAGTAATCATGTATTTAAATTATTGCATTTATTTCTGAAAATGAGTTTTCGTCATCTCAGAAAGTTTAATGACACAAAGTTTTGTTTTTCTTCTGGATTACAGTTACTGAATAAATTCGCTTTCCAATTATCAAAGATTTATTGTATTTTTTTCATGCTGATGCGTAATGTATTTGAATATCAAACGAGTTGTTATAAATTATCGCCGTCATCAAATTGTCCATCATCATCAACAGCAGTAGCAGCTGCACCCTGGTCATCATAATCATCATTTTCGTCATCATTTTCTTTCAGAAGACAGAAGAGGGGACAACAAAAAAAAAAAGAAAGAAAAGAAAAAGAAATCACTCACGTCTGTGTGATTTCAGTGTTGGTAAAGGGACGTCGTAGTGGAGGGCCTGGTCACGTGACTCCAGTCCCAGCTTCTTGGCGCGATCAGCGACTTCCTGTTTTTTCTGTTCACCTGATACGTCACAATGAACATGAAGACGACGTGATGACCTCAAGGATAACAACGACGACGATGACAATGATGATGGTGGTGGTGGTGGATGATGATGATGATGATGATGATGATGATGATGATGATGATGATGATGATGATGATGATGATGATGATGATGATATGATGCTGATGATGATGATGATGATGATGATGATGATGATGATGATCCTATTTGAAATTAAAATGTTGAAGACAAAGAAATCCCCTTTTTTACTTCTACAGGGCACAGAGGGAGTGGTGGCGGGGGTGGAGGTGGGGATGGGGGCTCTCGCCTTGTTTCCAAATTTTGCATCTTTGTTGTCGGAACCTTGTCTGCTCAGTACGGCAGTTGACCTCTTTCATGATAAAGAATTGTTCAGTGAGCTGCGCTGCCCTCTCAAGTAAGCACACATGCCAGTTTCTTCTGGTCCACTATAAAAGTGAGGCCGACTGACTACTTGCATGTAGATCTTAAAAAGTCTTTGAAAGAAAATCCGCCAAAAGACATGGACATACGAATAACAAGACAAAACACGACAAGTTTCAACCTCTTGGGTCTTCTTTAGGCGAGATAAACAACACCCAGGGACAACGAACATGAAGAACGAGCGATCACTTAGATATTTGTCAAATTCGGCGCAAGATGGGCGTTGAACCATGATTTTCTCGTTCTTCGTTTTTCGTTGTCCCGACTGTTGTTTATCTTGTCTGAAGAAGACCTAAGAGGTCAAAACGCGTCATGTTTTTTCTTGTGGGTCGTATGACCATGGAGTTTGGCGGAGGTATTTCAAACACTTTTTAAGATTTGTGGAGATTTCTGCCTGCAGTCGCCCCACTCAGCAACTACTGTATGTAGACTTTGCCAGGAAATGAACAGCGGTGTGCTTGCTTTAGACTGGATCATATGCACCAGCGTCCCTTACATGGGGTGAACGAGCAGCCATTCCGTGCACGGGGGGCAGACACAGAGCTAAGCAGAGCGACAGAAGAAGGTGTAATGCTTCAATATGCGCAATGGAGCTCCATCCAGCGAAAGTCCCAAGTACTGTTCCAGTCCACTTTGCTTTTGATACAGACACTTTAAAAGGTATGTCAGTATCTTGTGACGTCAGTGCAATGCGACGTAGAGGGGTGGGAGGGGAGGGGAGTAACAAGTGCATCCACGTACAACGATGTATCTTTAAACTATGTTTGTATTATTTATGTCATTTTCCCTTGAACGTTTGTAAAATCTCCGACCCATTTATGACGCTTAGAAGACCTGACACCAAATTGGGTTCCATTAAACAAGAGTGATGTAAAGAGACAAAACTCTTGCCATAGGTGTACGTGAGTGTGTGCGTGTGTTGTTTGTTGTTGTTGCTGCTGCTGCTGCTGCTGTTGCTGTTGTTTTTTGGTTTACATGGCATATATGATACATCGTTGTGTTTAGCAGTACCTGGTACGCCCTCTGCCGTATTGAATGTCTCAAGATAGCGGCACTCATGGAAGCAGCCAAATGGTTGGGCGCGGTGCTGTGCAGTACAACGTATCTGCCAACATGATGCTTACCGCAGACCTGCTCTGGGTAGCCAGTGTCCGGGAACTTTTGCTCCGACACTCAAAGCTCCATTTGGCCGTCTTGAACTTCTTCCTCTCAGGGTCGCAGGGTCGGAAGGTCAACTCGAAGTCTCCGTTTTTGGCCTTGGCAAACGTCTCAGTCTTGGACTTGCCAAAGTTCAGGAGGCTTGAGGTCTGCAGGTTGCCACCTTTCTTGTTGAGCAGCGACTTGGTCCAGCCATTGAAGAACTGCAAAGACAGAATGTAGCCATTGAATGGTTATATGATACCCAGAAACGTTACCATTTTGGGTGGTATCTTATCATCGATATTTAAAAAAAAAAAGCTTCTACCTATCGTTGACAGTAAACATGCCTTTCATATGTAAGCAAGTAATCATCACAACATGTAATTGTTATATATATATGGACCCTTCTCTGCCTTTTCCAATAGTATGATCACAGGTTGCCATGGCACCCGGTCATCCCTGTGGTGTGTCCATGAGTTTCAGAGGCTGGTGCACAAGTCAGCGTCTACTGGTGGGAAAAATTCCAGGTCCTGCTTTCCTAGTGTGGGGCTGTTGTGGATTGAAAAGTGATCCGGGCTTCAGCTAAAAAGAGAAGCAATCCACAGCTTCGTGGTGATCTTGAAGGGAGGGGGGGGGGGGGGGGGGGGGAGTGACCGTTTCTGCCTGCACAAAAGGGGGGCTCACCCAAGTGACAACACTGCGACCAAATCGACGACAAAAGCGACGACAGTGATGAAAAGTTTCCCCTTCCCCTTACTCTTACACTACCCTCCCCTCTCCCATACCCTCTTCGTCTCCCATACCCCTCTTCGTCCCTCTCCCATACCCCCACCTTCGTCCCTCTCCATACCCCCTTCTTCGTCCCTCTCCATACCCCCCTTCGTCCCTCTCCATACCCCTCTTCTCTCCTCCCTTCTCCCCATACCCTGCCTCAACCCATTCGTCCCCTCTCCCATACCTTATACCCCCCTTCCCTCTCCCATCCCTTCTGTCTCCATACCCCCCCCTTCCTCCCCTCCTCCCATACCCCACCCTTCGTCCCCTCTCCCATACCCCCCTTGTCCCTCTCCCATACCCCCCGTTCTTTTCCCCTTTCTCCCATACCCCTTCTTCGTCCCTCTCCCATACCCCCCACCTTCGTCCCTCTCCCCTACCCCCTTCGTCCCTCTCCATACCCACTCGTCCCCTTCCCTACCCCCCCCTTTTCTCCCCTTCCCATACCCCTCTTCGTCCCTTCATACCCCCCTTCGTCCCCTCTCCATACCCCCACCTTCGTCCCTCTCCCATACCCCTTCTTCTTTCCCCTCCCATACCCTCTTCTTTCCCTCCCTATCCCCACCTTCGTCCCATCCCATTACCCCCCCTTCGTCCCCTCTCCCATACCCCCCCCTTGTCTCTCCCATACCCCTTCTTCGTCCCCTCTCCCATACCCCCTTTCTTCGTCCCTCTCCCATACCCTTCTTCGTCCTTCCCATCCCCACACTTCGTCCCTCTCCCATACCCTTCTTGTCCCTCCCCATACCCCCACCTTCGTCCCTCTCCATACCTTCTTGTCCTCTCCTACCCCTTCTTCGTCCCTCTCCATACCCCTTTTCCCCCCCTTTCCCCCATACCCCCCCCTTCGTCCCTTCCCAACCCTTTCTTCCCCCTTCCACCCCCCCTTTTCGTCCCTTCCATACCCCTTTTGTCCCTCTCCCATACCCTTCTTCGCCCCTCTCCCATACCCCTTCTTCGTCCCCTCTCCATCCCCCCTTCTTCGTCCCCTCTCCATCCCCCCCCCTTCGTCCCTCCCCATACCCCCTTCTTCGTCCTCTCCATACCCCAACCTTCGTCCTTCCCTTTACCCCACTTCGTCCCTCTCCATCCCCCCTTCTTCGTCCCCTCTCCCATACCCCCTTCTTGTCCCCTCCCAACCCCCACCCTTCGTCCCCTCCCCCTTACCCCTTCTTCGTCCCTCTCCTTACCCCCTTCTTCGTCCCTCTCCCATACCCCCCCATTTTCCCCTCTCCCATACCCCCCTTTCGTCCCCTTCCATAACCCCTTCCCTTCGTCCTCTCCCATACCCCCTTCGTCCCTTTACCCACCTTCGTCCTCTATACCCCTTTCGTCCCCCCCAAACCCTTTTTTCGCCCTCTCTACCCCCCACCTTCGTCCTTCCTACCCCTCTTGAACCCAACCCTTCGTCCCTCCATACCCACCTTGTCCCCTTCCCAAAACACCACCCTTGTCCCTCTCCATCCCCCTTCTTCGCCCTCTCCATACTCTTCGTCCCTCTCCATACCCTTTGTCCCTCCCATACCCCCTTCGTCCCCTTCCCATACCCCACCCTTCGTCCCTTCCATAACCCCACCTTGTCCCCTCTCCCATTACCCAACCCTTTCGTCCCCTTCCAAACCCCTACCTTCGTCCCTCCCAAACCCCCACCTTCGTTTCCATACCCCTTGCCCCTCCATACCCCTCTGCCCTCCCATCCCCTTCTTGTCCCTCCATACCCCCACCTTCGTCCCTTAAAAACCCTTTTGTCCCTTATACCCCTTTCGCCCCTTCATCCCCCTTCTTCGTCCCTTCCAAAACCCCCCCTTCGCCCCTTTCCCATACCCCTTCTTCGTCCCTCCCATATTGTCCCTCTCCATACCCCCTTTTCGCCCCCTCTCCATACCCCCTTCGTCCTCTCCCATACCCCTCTTCGTCCCTCCCATACCCCTCTTCGCCCCCTCTCCCATACCCTTCTTCTCCCCTCCCATCCCCCCACCCTGTCCCTTCCATACCCCTTCTGTCCCCTCTCCTACCCCTTTTCGTCCCTCCCATACCCCTTCTTCGTCCCCTCCCAAAACCCCCCCCTTCGTCCTCCCCCAAACCCCCTTCTTGTCCCCTTTCTCCATACCCCCACCCTTCGTCCCTCTCCATCCCCCTTTTCGTCCTCTCCCAACCCTTCTTCTCCCTCTCCTTACCCCTCTTCGTCCCTCTCCCATCCCCCCCTTTGTCCCTTCCATCCCCCTTCTTCGTCCCCTCTCCCATACCCCTTCTTGCCCCCTTTCCCATACCCCCCTTGTCCCCCTTTCTCCTACCCCCTTGTCCCTCTCATACCCTCTTCGTCCCTCCCTTTACCCCTTCTTCTCTTCCATACCCTTCTTCGCCCCTCTCCAAACCCTTTCTTGTCCCCCTCCCATACCCCTTCTTCGTCCCTCCCATAACCCCCTTGGGTCCCTCTCCCATACCCCCTTCCTTCCTTCCCCTCCCCCTACCCCTACTTCTTCCCTTCCATACCCCCCTTCTTCTCTCCCAATACCCCACCCTTTCGTCCTCTCCATACCTTATTCGTCCCTCTCCATAACCCTTCTTCGCCCTTCCATACCCCCACCCTTCGTCCCCTTCCCATCCCTTTCGTCCTCTCCCATACCCCTCTCTTCTTCCATACCCCCTTCGTCCCCTCTCCATACCCCTTCTTCGTCCTTCCATACCCCTTCGTCCCCCCCATACCCTTCTTGGGTCCCTCCCCCTACCCTTCTCGTCCCCCCTCCTACCCCCCCCTTGTCCTTCCATCCCTTCGCCCCTCCCCTTACCCACCTTCGTCCCCTCCATACCCCCACCCTTCGTCCCCTCTCCCATACCCCACTTCCCCCCTTTCATACCCCTTTTAGCCCCCTCTCCAATACCCCACCTTCGTCCCTTCCCATACCCACCTTCGTCCCTTCATACCCTTCTTGTCCCCTCCCATACCCCTTCTTGTCCTTCTCCAACCCTTCTTCGTCCCTCTCCCATACCTCTTCGTCCCTCTCCCATACCCCCTCTTCGCCCTCTCCAACCCCTTCTTTCCTCTCCATACCCTTCTGTCCCCTCCCATACCCCTTTTGTCCCTCTCCCAACCCCCACCTTTGCCCTTCCCATACCCCTTTTCGTCCCTTCCATACCCCCTTCTTCGTCCCCTCTCCATACCCTTTTGTCCCCTCCATCCCCCTTCTTCGCCCCCTCTCCCTACCCCACCTTGTCCCTCTCCATACCCCCCACCTTCGTCCCCCTCTCCCAACCCTTTCGTCCCCCCCCATACCCCACCTTCGTCCCCTCTCCCATACCCCCTTTTCGTCCCCCCTCCTTAACCCCTTTCGTCCCTCTCCCATTACCCCACTTCGTCCCTCTCCCATACCCCTTCTTCGTCCCCCTCTCCCTTTACCCCCTTCTTCGTCCCTCTCCATCCCCCCTTTCTTGTCCCTCTCCCATACCCCACCCTTCGTCCCTCTCCATACCCCTTCTTCTTTCCCTCTCCCTTACCCCCTTCTTCGTCCCCTCTCCATACCCCCTTCTTGTCCCCCTCCCATACCCCCCACCCTTCGTCCCCTCTCCCATACCCCTTCTTCGCCCTTCCCATACCCCCTTCTTGTCCCCTCTCCCTTTACCCCTTCTTCGTCCCTCTCCCATACCCCCTTTTCGCCCCCTCTCCCATACCCCACCCTTCGTCCCTCTCCATCCCCCCTTCTTCGTCCCCTCTCCTCCCCCCTTTCTTCGTCCCTCCCCCACCCCTTCTTCGTTCCCTCCCCATACCCCCACCCTTCGTCCCCTCTCCCATACCCCCACCCTTCGTCCCTTCCATCCCCCACCTTCGCCCCTTCCATACCCCTTTGTCCCCTCTCCCATACCCCCTTCTTCGTCCCCTCTCCCATACCCTTCTTCGTCTCCTCCGCCTCTCATTTAGTTCTCCTCTTCTCCATCTCATTTTCCCCCAACTTCTCGTCTTCGACTTCCTCCTCCTCTTCCTCTTCCCCCTTTCCCCCTCCTCCTCCTCCTCCTCCTCCTCCTCCTCTCCTTTTTTGTTCTTCCCCTCTGAGTCTTAATGTTTCTACTATACTTGTGCTGCCACCGCTTCTACTACTACTACTACTACTACTACTAATACTATACTATTTACTACTACTACTACTACTACTACTACTACTACTACTGCGTCCGCTGCTGCTACGCTGCTGCTGCTCCTGATGTGCTGTTGCTGCTGCTGCGCTTTTTAATTATTAAAGCCAGACAGACAATCACTCTGAATATACGCCATACAATTTGACCTTTGTCACAACATTTGAATTACATTTGTTATATTACCTATGTACTGCAACTGGTGCTACTATTTTTTCGACCACTACGACGGCAATGATGCTGTTGCTGCTATGCTACTGCTGCTGCTGCTGTTTGCTAGTTGCTGCTGCTGCTACTGTACTGCTACTGCTGCTGTTTTTACCTCGTATTTCTTCGCTTTGGAGGGACGGAGCAGATGAGCAGGAAGAAATTAAGATTGAAGGAAGTGATAAGACACAGAAAAGTAAGGGAAGCCAAGAAAGAAAAAAAATGTATGATGGAATGCAGGCAAAAATACCGGATAAACAAAAGAAAGAAGGCCGCAGGGAAAAAAAGAATGACAGAAAGAAGGAAAGAGAGAGACAGGCAGACAGACAGATAGACAGACAGACAGACAGACAGACAGACAGAGACAGAGAAAGAGACAGTGACAGTGACAGAGAAAGAGACAGAGATAGACAGACAGAGACAGTGACAGTGACAGAGACAGAGATAGACAGACAGACAGGCAGAGAACATACATTCTAGTTGAGAGAGAGAGAGAGAGAAAGAAAGAGAGAGAGAGAGAGAGAGAGAGAGAGAGAGAGAGAGAGAGAGAGAGAGACAGAGAGAGAGAGACAGACAGACAGACAGACAGACAGACAGAGAGACAGACAGACAGAGAGACAGAGAACATACATTCTAGTCCAGAGCTGCTGCCAGTGATGCAGTGTCTAAGGTGCCCATATTTATACCTCCGAATCCCATCACCAGCCGTAATGAAAGAAAGGGGAATTAAAGCACACTTCAAAGACAGCTGGCGACGACCGATGCTGTGACGTCGCGCTGTCCACTGTGACCTTGGTCACAACACACTGGACGTAGATGCAACAAAACAATCAGATTCAAGCAGTGATAAAGATGAACACGACACCCAAGCTGAATGAGTCGAAAGAATATAAGAATGCATGAGCTGGAAACCATTAGGGGGGCAAATGCATGTGCCAGGGATAGTGGCTCTGATTTTATGAATAGCAGGGGATTGTTATTGTGTGCGTGCAGGAGGAGAGGAGAGGGGGGGGGGAGACGGAGAGGGGGAAAGAAGGCAAGAGACAACAAGGGACAGACAGAAAAATGCATGAGACGACATAGTCAATGTTGTGTATGTAGTGTTTCTGTCTGTTTGGCGCAACTGATATTGACGTCTTAAATATTTTTACAAATGCACCGGCGTTACCAACCGACTGGCAAAGCCATAGATAAGAGAATCCTGTTTCACATCAAATGCGCCTTATCTTACTTACCCAACAGTCCTTTTCCTGACAGAGACACAGAGAGACAGAGAGAGATTACGGTTTTACTGATCACATTCAGCAAGAAACAGTAGGATTTGTGCCTAGACTTTCTCAAAGTTTTGCTTCCGTTTTACTAAATGGACTCGAATCATGACGCCCTGTTACGACTGATTTAGCATTAATGTTACAATCAACTTCGTTTCTATATAATAATAGTAAAATCTAATATATTTACACGACCTGCGTAGTTTATAGTGAATGGTAACAGTAACAACTGGAAATCCTTTTTTTTTTTTAAGTTGCATTTTTGGTTCGAGTAATACCCGTCGAATGCCCTGCCTTTGAAGAAACGATACAAAATACATCTGGCAAGGCTTGCGGTACAAACCATATGTGTGAAAATATCACTCATTGTTCAAGACAATAATGAATGCCATCTTGGTCCCTCAATCCGTTATAGAAAGGTAAGGATAAAAGAATTTCGACGTGTTAAAATCATTTTGGATTTTGGACGCATCCAGCATGCGAAATTTGCCGAGGCACCTAGTTCCTCATTAACATTACTAAACCCTTGCCTGTGGATTTTCTGGCTTCTTATTTAGTCAGTTATTATCATCTGGCAACCAAGATCTCTGTTTTTTTTTTAAACCAATGTTGTTTATTCGTTTTTCGTCTTGTTTCATTTGTGTTTGTTTATGGTTTAAACAAAGACTCATTGATATGTTCATTCAAGAATGGTCAGGTACTATTCGAGATAAGGACAGGTATGAATCGTACAGGTCTTTCAAAACTATGATCGAAAAACAGCAATACATTTCGTTTATTGACACATATTGTTTTATAGTAGCTATG
>CM031608.1:37011753-37031753 GCA_018398815.1 Conus ventricosus | reverse complement strand
AGACGTGACATAGATCATAGTAGGCGTGAAACAAATCCATTGCCTAGACGTGACATAGATCGTGGTGGATGTGAAGCATATCCATTGTCTAGACGTGACATAGATCATAGTTGTGAAACATATCCATTGTCTAGACGTGACACAGATCGTAGTGGACGTGAAACGTATCCATTATCTAGACGTGACATAAATAGATCCTCGCCATGGTTCCATCTGTATCGTAGCAGACGTCATATAAACTGTATAACTGGAAGGGGGTCGCTGTGAAATAACAGCATTGGTTGGATAGGGCTGGATATTAAACAGACTACTTTGTCAGAGGGTGTCTGACATGAGATCCATCAATCGGTTAGATAAGCTGGACAGGAAAGAGACCGCTAAGTTTGATCGTGGATAACAAACATGAAAATAGACCAGTTGGCTGGCCTGGATGGTGTGTGAGACATGAAATAGACATTGATAGAAATAGTGCTGGAAGGAAATTTGCAAGATTGGTGAAAGTGACTCATCGTAACGAGGACCAGTTATGAATCAGCATTACAAACTAGGAAAATCTCATCGCTGTTTTGGCAGTATTGTTGATTGATTATCCTGTCCGTTCACAGCTGACCGCTCATGTCGCTTCACATGAGCGGTCAGTTGTGGAAATCGCCACGACTGATGATTATTGGCTCTGTCTGTCTAGCTACTGACAGTCTTGCCCAGATTCTTTGAAGTATGCCAGCCGTCATTGCACAGGCTAGACAGTCGCAGATGAAACTGCCATTAGAGGCATGTATTTATGGAATCGTTGGCCTTGTCTGGCCCCTGTCCATAGTTGTTGAGTGTGTTTTGTTTCTGGAGGGGAAGCCGGGGAGGTGGGGATGGGGAGGGGTGAACGAATTTCACCCACTTAAGTCCTTGGTCGTCAATCTTTTCCTTCCCCTCTTGCTCCTGCTCCTGCTCCTCCTCCTCCTCCTCCTCCTCCTCCTCCTCCTTCTTCTTCTTCTTCTTCTTCTTCTTCTTTTTCTTCTTCTTCTTCTTCTCTTTGTGTCTTTTTCCATCTATGAGTTCCCGAGTTACTCCCAAACTTTTGTATCTACCAATGTTTTCCTCTGAAACATAAAAAGAACAGTCCTTTCAGACTCAATTCTAACTGGGCAAATTGTCACAGAGGGTAGTTCAGTCTTATCTTCATCAGCAGTCAACTCCATCTCGAAGTCGGCTGCTACAAATCCAAGACAAGGTAAGGTTTGGTGAGAATTAAATGCCAGAAAGAACACTTTGTCGATTGATGACCTATTATTGTAGATAGTGCAACTGCAGAGAAAGAGAGAGAGAGGGGGGGGACAACTATGCATAAATTTAGCAAAGATCTTTTTTCTTTTTTTTTGATCTGCAGAATTTCCGTTTCAGCATTTTTTTTCAGCCGTCACACACATACAACACGGCAATTGTATTCATTCGAAGCATCAATACCAATCATGAAATTGATAACAAATGCCAATCAGTTATCAAACGTATCGCTAGAATTAAAGAAAGATGAAACAGACACTTTAAAGACGCCCAGTTCACGGAACATTAAAATGAACACAGCATATATTGCTCATTTCCAACCTCAGTCATTATTCAATGTTATAAATTCGTTTCTTTTGTGTCTTTTAATCACTTCCTTCGTTCTTTTCTGCCACGTTTATATGTCTTGGTTTTGTATAGGTAGGTTAACTACTGTATGAACAAAACGTGTTGGTTTTCTTTCGATGAATCTGCTTTTCTGCACTTTTTCAAATGAAATAGTCGCTTCTAATACTTCAGCTCACCTGCGTTATCCAGCCTAGGTATTTGAGGGATTTTTCCCCCCAAGGAAGCACAGGTAATCAAAGAAAAAAGCCAATGTTCTCCTCAGTGCTATGCAATACCTGCATTAGCGTGAACACTCCATTTCGAATTAGTACTACTAGCTGTCTAAAAAAAAAAAAAAAAAAAACAATTACAAGTGAAAACTTCATTGCAGCTCTCTGTCTGCCTCGCTGTCTGTTTCTCTGTTTCTGTCTCTTTCTCTGTCTGTCTGTCTGTCTATCTGTCTGTCTCTCTCTCTCTCTCTCTCTCTCTCTCTCTCTCTCTTCTCTCTCTCTCTCTCT
Organism: Conus ventricosus; assembly: GCA_018398815.1. Classification (NCBI taxonomy): domain Eukaryota; kingdom Metazoa; phylum Mollusca; class Gastropoda; order Neogastropoda; family Conidae; genus Conus; species Conus ventricosus. The sequence continues at coordinate 37,029,633 of CM031608.1, read as the reverse complement.
CTCTCTCTCTCTCTCTCTCTCTCTGCCTCTCTTTCTCTTTCTTCTCTGTCCATCTGTCTCTGTCTCGTCTCTCTCTCTGTCTTTCTTCTTCTGCTGCTTTTTCTTCTTCTTCTTCTTCTTCTTCTTCTCTTCTTCTTCTTCTTCTTCTTCTTCTTCTTCTCTCTTTCTCTCTCTCTTAAAGTGTATTCGTTAAAAATATTATAAGCAGCCCTGTGTCTTCCTCCTGTGTACGCTGATGGCTTCAACCAATGAAAACATAGTATAAGAATTCAATTTTTCTGTTTTACGTCTTTAAGATTAGCGACGTATTGTATTCTTAGCACAGTTTGATTTTTGTTGCTTGCTTATGTTACCGTTTTGTACATGTTCTTGTTTTGAATTATTTGAGTATATCACATTTCCAATTTTGTTGGGGCAATGGCATATATATATGAATTGAACCATTTTCATTTCATTTTTTTCATTTTCATTCTCTCTCTGTCTCTGTCTCTCTCTCTCTCTCTCTCTCTCTCTCTCTCTCTCTCTCTCTCTCTCTGTCTGTCTCTCTGTCTCTGTCTCTGTCTCTGTCTCTCTCTCTCTCTCTCTCTCTCTCTCCTCTCTCTCTCTCTCTCTCTCTCTCTCTCTCTCTCTTCGCGCGGGAGATAGGGAACTATCGGTGAAAAGTGTATAGATACACTCTGTAATTTCCATTCTCATTTCTCAGACCCTTTTCTTGTCCACGTGTGAATGACCAGTGTATAGAAAATGTATACACAGGAAACGGATTATCTATTATCTTCACTCCACGCCTAAACCCCAAACTCTGTATGTATGTGTGTATGCATGTGTGTATGTATGTGTGTATGTATGTATGTATGTATGTATGTATGTATGTATGTATGTATGTATGTATGTATGTATGTATGTATGTATGTATGTATGCGTGTGTCACGACCGACCCCTGGAGGTCTGCCCTGACAGGATCGGTCTAGGTGGGAGTGAAGGGAGTGACTGACCTCACACGCTCCGCAAGAGACCACACAATAAAGATTACGATACAACACCCATTTATTCACACCAGCAAAATAAACATTCCAACACACACATCATGCACGACCACAATCAAGCACTCCAACGCACACAACATGCACAATCACAATCAAACACCCCAACACCCACAACATGCACGATTATAAATAAACATTTCACCATACGACGTACACAATCACAATTACAGCATTCCAGCACATGTAACATATACATAATTATAAAGAAACATTTCCAGCAGCGATCCCTTCAAGCACCCCTGCCGTGCGTCCACACCCCTGCCTCTGTCGTGGCCTACTGGGAGCACCCTGTCGCACTAGGTCTCCGAACCGGGTCGGTTCTCGCAGGGAGTCGCTCAAAGCCGACACCCTCGACTCACAAGCGGGCAGTGAAGAGCGTGTCCCGGGGGGGGGGGGGGGGGGAAACGTGGCGCGTTACTGGAGGTCCTGGACTGGGGTCAGGGCCGGCCAGTCAAGACGGCGGCTCCTCTACCAGTCCCACGGTCCCGACCAAGGCGTGGCCCTCGACCAGCGCGTGGCACCATCCAGTCCGTGGTCTCAGCCAGCACGTGGCACCATCCAGTCCGTGGTCCTCAGCCAGAGCGTGGCCTCGACCAGCACGTGGCACCATCCAGTTCCGTGGTCTCAGCCAACCCACGTGGCACCATCCAGTCCGTGGTCTCAGCCAGAGCGTGGCCTCAACCAGCACGTGGCACCATCCAGTCCGTACTCCGGTGAAGCCCCCGAAAGGGGGGAGGGAAACGATAGCTGGGAGGAGAGGAGAAAGGGAGAGAAGGAAGGAGGAAGGAAGAAGGGACTGGAACCCCGCTGTCAGTACAGTCTGACCCATGCTGTCAAATCTTAACAGCCACTCGCATGATGGGCGAGGGGAAGTCTACTAAACGCACACACCCATCGAATCAGGAATGTTCACTAGGGTCTTCTCACACGATGCAGGTAAAAGACTGCAATTAAATCAACAGGTTATAAAACAAATATGAATTATCTTCACCCTTCTCTCACTCACATTTAACATTCACCTTTCTTAGGAAATAACCAACACAGCGACCATCGCTTTATACCTGCCACCACATTTGCAAATAATAATTCAATGGCATAATTGTCACATTTCAAAATAACACAAATCTCCAACCACGCATCCGAACGACAAATCATGCATACGCACGCTCGCGAACATAAAACTCGTTCTCCTTGCACACACAAACAGACGTGGCCGAAGGATAAGAGTCCGGCGAATGTGACAGGGGCGGACGAGTGAGACCAAGCAAGTTCCAACCCTGAATCACCAGTTCTCTCCCATCCCCACCGACTACCGCATCACCAGATGCATAAACAGGAGAAAGAATTTTGGAAATAATTTAGAATGGCCAGGTTAAAGATTGAATTAACCAGAGAAAAGGTCTCAAACAATATTTCTCTTACAATTTCGAAAACAAAAGAAAATTGCGCAAAAGAGAAGACAAGCCGGCTAACAACAACAAACCAAACAAACAAACCCGAAACTGATGCTTACCAGCTACCCGTGGTGACCCAGAAGAGGCGGGTCAAACGACTCTCTCTGCCCTCTGTCCAGTCGAGAGGACAGAGCACGGGTGCGGAAAAAGAAGAAGTGATGCCCCTCTCATACAGGCCACTTAGGAACTGAAGATACCGACTGTCCCCCTCGATGATACGGGGGAAAAAACCAAGCCCCGGAGCGGGCGCTCCAGAGAAAACCTTCCGCTCGAGTGAAGAGCAAACCCCCTCACCCAATGGGGGCCCCAACATGCCATGCTCGTAAACAGAGTGAGCATACTTCAAACAAAAAGAAACAAAGCACTGCAAACAGGAAAAAAGACAGGGAGGCCGAAAAGACAGAAATTCGAGAGAAAGGAAACCACCACCCGTAAAACCTCGGGAATGAATAGCAGGGGAAAGGGGAATAAGAAGAGAGAGAGAGAAAGAAAAAAACCGAATTGAGCTAAAACCTACACCAAGGTGCAACCGCACCAAAAAGCCACTTTTAAGGACGGAAAACACACAACGAAAACGACAAAAAACAAATGAAAAATTTTCCGCAACCCCTAGATGGGTCAAACGTCGTAGGCCCCCGTGACAAACTCGGGGCCCAAACCCCCCCTTCTAAAAGCATCTTTTCTCTAGATACAGGCTCCTTTAAAACCTTGACCATGTGCAAATTAAACAAAAAGGGGAAACCGAACCCAACCTCTGTGATCGACAAGTACGATAAATCCAAAAAACAACCTTCAAACGATAAATCAAAACCGAAAAAATACAAAATTTAAAACATTTATAAAAACAACAAAGAAAACCCTTCCAACCATAAAGTAACAATCCGAACCTTTGGGGTAAATTCCTACCGTTAACATCACTAAAGTGAAAACTGCCCCACTACACCTGATCCCAAGCCCAAAAAGGGAAAATAAAACCCCGGTTGGGGGAAGTGTCCCTCTACCGATTTTCCAATGCGCTGACTAGGGACTGGGCCTAAAAATATCAGCATCCGTTTTTCAGGAACCCTTGATATACGAAAGTAAAACGCATGACTCGCATTTTCCACTGCCTAACTAAATGATCAAACAAACCGACTGGCCGGACCCGGGTTCCAAGCACGGGAGGGGGGGATATCGCTCTCCAGTACCAAAACTTCCGGCCGTATTTTCTTTTTGGGCACGCCAGTGCGCTTTCCAAAAATTCCCTGGGGAATTCAGCAAAAAGTGGGGGCAACGTTTAGTCCTAAGCGGGAGGGCCCCTCGGGGAAATCGACTCGCAGATTCTACCCCCCTACCAAGTGTAGGGGTTGACCGCGATCGGAGGGAGGTTTAAGGGGCCCCCACCAGTAAAACCCCAACCTTCCCTGAATGCCCCCCAACCATTGGCACTGCCCCAAAGGGGGAACACGCTTCAAGCGACCCTTAGGTTTTCCCCTGGCAACAGGGAAACCTGGGGCAGAAACTCCCTTAACCTGGGGATTTCATCCCGGCCAAAAGAAGCTTGTCTTACCGCTCGAGAGTCCGTTTGGGAGCCCAAAAGGGCCCTGCCAGGGGGAAAATTGGGGGCCTGCCGGAGAACAGTTTTCTCCCAAGCTTTGGGGAATGACAAGCGCTTGCCACACGATCTGCCTGAGTAAAAAAACCCTAAAGGGGAACCCCTTGGGGACCCTTAAAAAGCTCACCTTGGCTTGTCGGGCCGACTGGGGGACAACCACAATTTTGTCGTAGGCTTTTTGGGCACCCCAAGCCCCTGGCCTGAAGACGGAAAATGCAGCGGGAGGGCCCCTTGCCAAACCCGTCAGAGATCGGCTGAAAACGGGCCGAAAATTCCTTTTCCCCTACTTCTTAGCTTTGGCGCGTGTGGTGATTCCCACACACGCCGTACGGGCAAATCCGTAGACACGGGGGATGGGGTCCGTCCGCGAAGGTGATAGAAATTTCCCCATGATAAGGGGAAAACAGGTCCCCTTTCCAAACCCCGGTGGCCCATACTTTGCCACAGAAGTAGGGGGGGAGAAAGAAACCAAATACAGAAGGACGGGGGGGAGGGAAAAACCCCCGCCCCCAACCCACACCAACATAACCCACGCCCCCCCGGGCCTCAGGGGAAAACCCAAATCCTTATCCACCAAAAGTGTTTTAAAGCCCCGAAACCCTGATGGGTCGACCAAGGACGGGAAACCCAAAAACAGAGAGAAACACGGCACCTTTTTGAATCACCAGAAGCTGGGGTGGAAAACCCCCGTTAGCCCAGGCTCGAGGATGCTGGAAAGGGCTAGCCCCCTGACTTTCCCGCGGGTCTAGGACAATCCCCCAAAATTTGGGCCCGGGCACCCCCAAAAAAAAAAACGTCGGGGGGGCTGAAAATCCCCGATAACTGCCGCCTTTTTCAACCCCCTAGCAGTTTTTCCGGGGCCTTAAACCCCCACTAAACCTGTGGGGGCTTCCTCTCCCCTATCTGGGGGGGTGCCCATAACCCTGCCCAGCTTTACACAAAACCTCAGCGGGGTAATTTGCAGGGCCCCGAAATCCTGAGGGGCCTTTTTTTTTCCCCGCCTATCCCGGGGCCTCAACCTGGGGGCACAGTGTTGGGGAGCTGTTCAATAGGAAAAAAATCCTCCACTCCAACTTTGGGCCAACTGACGCCAAAAAACCCCAAACGTTTGCGCAGCCTATTTACCAACTGCACGAAGGCTCCCTCGTTTTTCTTTCAGGCCCCGAAAATTTCCCCCTGTACGCTCTGGGGGAAAAGGGGGAAACGCCCTTTCGCAGAGCCAACTTTCATGTCTGCATAAGACGCGCCTTTATTTAAGTGGCACACACTCCCTTCAGTACCAACAATCCAGAAAAAGGGGCATACCCTTTTGTTCCTCCCGACAATTGATATGAACTAGCAACCTGTCAAAAACTCTAGGAACAAAAATCAAGGGCCCCCCTAGGGCCCGGGAAAACCGGGGAAACTTTAAAATTTGGGGGGCCCCTAACTCTATCAAACCTGCCTGGTGAAAATTTAAACCCCCCCACTTTCAGATGCGGGGGACCCCCGAAAAAAGTTGGGTTTCCCTCCCCCCTACGCAGAGCCTCCATCCGGGCTGTTTTTTTCCCAAAGGGGGGCTTTCCTTTCCTGGGAGCCCCCTTCCCTACGCTGATCAGCCTCTTTTCCCCACGGGTGATCCCCGTCTGTCATCTTCCCCCTGCGCAAGCCCCCCGTCCGGCAGCCCCCCCCACCCCACGAAAAAAAGCCTCTTCCTTTTTGCATAATCTTCCCCTTTTGTTTATCCCTCCTGCGCAAAAGCCTCCTCCAGCTAGGGCCCCTTTTCCCAAAGGAGCCCTTTCCCCCCTTCCCCCAAAAACCCCCCTAATCGGGGTTTTCCCGCCTAGCACCTCTTTCCCCACCAGCCTTTCCCGCCCAGCAGGGCCCTTCACTGCTGCCGCCCCGAAACATAAGGACAAGGGGGAAACCCTGAGCGGGGTTCACCCCCTCCCCCACCCGGGAGGATTTCCGTCTGACCCGCCCCCTTTGGGGGCCCACTTTCCCCCTAAGGAAAGTCTTCTGGGCATGCCCCTTCGAGGGGGAAACCCGGAGAGGAGAAGGTTTTGGTCTCTGCGACCCAACAGAAGCCCACAGTTGCTTTGCTATGGCCCCGACTCTTCCCAGCGGAAATGCCCCCCCCCCGTCCCGGGGGCTCGACCGGAAGGGTCCCCTAGCAAGAAAAAAGTGAAAGTACCACATGGGGCTAACCCGCAAAAGCAAAAGGAAAAAGTAGAAGTTACCCCTAGCGAAGTAAATGGGGCTAAAGTATATAGGGACTTTCAGTAACCCTTTTGAAAAACCCTTCTTTCCCGACGCACGCGTCGCCCTATACCACCAGCAAACCCACGTCGCCATGACAACAATATCCTAAGTTTTCAAATAAAAGGGGAAAGACAATTTCCCCTAAAAAAAAAAAAAAATATTTTTGGGGCGTGGGGGAAAATGGGGTGTATTTTGTGTGGTGCGTGTGTGCGGCCCAAATCCCCGGGTGCTCCCACTCTGGCAACACCGCGCTCTACAGGGACAGCAACAGTGCGGTGGGGGGTCAAACCCAAAAAAAAAAAAAAAAAAAAACATGCCCGGGGCCCCCCCACCTGGAACACCGCGCCTCAGCACGAGCAACGTGGGGGGGGCGGGCCCGGGAAAAAAAAAAAAAAAAAACGGCAAGGGAATCCGGAGAGGAAAAAAGGGGACACAAAGTCCGATACAACCCCCTTACTAAATAACCGGAAAAAAAAAAAAAAAAAAAAAATGGCTAATACAAAACAGGAATGGCAAACTGAGCGGAACAGAAGGGCAAGACTTAGGGCCGTCCCTGCGGAGGTCCCCGGGGGAAGGGAGGTCGGGACGCGGTCGACCCCCCTCAGCTCACCCCGACCCCCATCACCCCGGGATTTTCCCCTCACCACCAAAAAGACCCCTTTTCCTCGACACCCACCCAAAACCCCCAAACAAAAAACCAAACGACAAAACAATACAAAACAGACAAAACTAAAGGAAATCCGCAAAACGGAGAGACACCAGACCCCTTCACATCCCGGACGCCCCCAAAAATTGTCACGACCCCCCCCTGGGGGATCCCCACAGGATGGGTCAGTGGGGGAAGGGAGTGATGCTCACCGCTCCGCAAGAGACCACACAATAAAATTCGATAAAACACCCCATTTATTCACACCAGAAAAATAAACTTCCAACACACAATCATGACGACCACAATCAAGCACTCCAACGCACACAACATGCACAATCAAAACAAACACCCCAACACCCACAACGCACGTTTATAAATAACATTTCACCATACGACTACACAATCACAATTACAGCTTTCAGCCTTTAACATATACATTTTTATAAAAAAATTTCCAGCAGGCCCCTTCTAGCACCCTCCGTGCGCCCAAAACCCCTGCCCGTGGGCCCCTACGGGGAGCCCCCTGTCGCATAGGCTCCAAAACCGGGGTCGGTTCTCGGGGGAGTCGTAAAAGCCGCCCACCCTCGACTCACAAGCGGGCATGAAGAGCGGTCCCGGGGGGGGGGGGGGGGGGGGGGGAACGGGGCGCTGTTACTGGAGGCCGGGAGGGGCAGGGCCGGCCAGAAAGAGGGCGGGCCCTACCATCCAGGGGCCCGCCCAAGGCGGCCCCGACCAGGCGTGGCCCCATCCATCCGTGGTCCACCAGCACGGCACCATCCAGTCCGGGGTCTCCCAAGCTGGCCTCGCCCAGACGGGCACCACCATCCTGGCTCGCCAACCGGGGCACCATCCAGTCCGTGGTCTCACCCCCAAGCGGGGCCCTCAACCAGAGTGGCACCACCCGCCGTACCCCGGGTGAAGCCCCCGAAAGGGGGGGGGGGGAAAGAGCTGGGAGGAGAGGAAAAAAGGGAGAGAAGGAAGGGGAAGGAAAAAGGGGGACTGGCCCCCCGCGTCAGTACAGTCGACCCATGCGTCAAATCTTTACAGCCACTCGCATGATGGGCGGGGGGAAATCACTAAACCCACCCCCCCACAAATCGGGATGTTCACTAGGGTCTTCTCACCGTGCGGGAAAAGACTGCATTAAAAAAAACGGGTTAAAAACAATTGAATTATCTTCACCCTTCTCTCACTCACTTTTAAAAACCCTTTTTTTTAGGAAATAACCAACACGCGCCACGCTTTTACCTGCCCCACATTTGAAAAAAAAATTTTAAAGGCAAATTGTCACATTTAAAATAAACAAATCCCCAACCACGCATCCAAAACGAAAAATCATGATACGCACGCTCGCGAACTAAAACCTTTTCTCCTTGCACACACAAACAACGGGGGCCGAAGGATAAGATCCGGCGAATGTACGGGGGGCGACGAGGGCCCCAAGCAAGTTCCAACCTGAATCCCAGGTTCTCTCCCATCCCCACCGATACCTCACCAATGCATAAACAGGGAAAAAATTTTTGGAAAAAATTTTGAAGGGCCAGTTAAAGATTAAATTTAACCAGAAAAGGTCTCAAAAAATATTTTTTTTACAATTTCGAAAACAAAAGAAAATGGCGCAAAAAGAAAGACAAACCCGGCTAACAACAACAAACCAAAACAAACAACCCCGAAAGATGCTTTCCAGCTACCCCGGGGGACCCGAAGAGCGGGTCAAACGACTCTTCGCCCTCTGTCCGGAGAGGAAGAGGCACATGCGGAAAAAAAAAGAAGTGTTCCCTCTCATACGGCCGCTGAGGAACTGAAGATACCCACGACCCCGATGATACGGTGAAGAACCCGACCGGAGCAGGCCTCCCAGGACATCTTCCCCTCGAGTGAAAAGCTAACCCCCCTCACAATGCGGCCAAATGCCATCGCTCACAGGGAGCTACTTCAAAATAAAAAAAACGAAGCACGTGCGACAGGGAAAAAGAAGGGGAGGGCCGATAGACAGCAAGTTCGAGGAAAGGTCCGCCACCCTGAACCTACGGATGAATAGCACGGGGGTGAATAGAGAGGAGGAGAGAAAGCAAACCGAAGTTGACTGAACTACCCCAAAGGGGCAAAACCCCACCACAACCACTTAAGGGGGGGTACACGACAACAGCAACGACAAAAACAAAAGAATAATTCCGCCCCCCTTTTGATGGGTCAAAAGTCGAGGCCCCGTGACAAACTCGTGAAGCGTTTTATGTATTAGTAGTATGTTGAAAATATGTAGTATGTATGTATGTAGCATGTAAAGCATTATGTATGTATGTTGTATTAACGTATGTATGTATGTATGTTTCATTAGATGCATGTAGTTACGTCGTATTTTGTAGTTTTATGTATGTATGTAGTATGTATGATGTACTTGAGTTCCACATATGCTGGCAGTGTATACCCAAAAAACTTGGGGTTCCATTCAGCACCCGAGACAAAATGAAAAATGGTTGAAGGGTTCCTTTTCATTGGGGTAGGGGAAGCATGCTGAAAGTGACTACGCACCTTTTTTGGCTGTCAACAGATGGTCACGCTGTGGGGGGCAATAAAAGAAGACATCGCAAAAGAAAGTATGCCCGCAAAAAAGACTTTGGACCACAACTCCCTTTTCTTGCCCCGGGAGTTTTTTTTGTAGCAATTTTTGTGGTGGGAGTGAGCAGCAGCGAAGTAGTATATCGAGTGGTAGATAGTAGTAGTAGAGTAGTATAGTAATAGTAGTAAGTAGTGCAGCAGCGCACAGTAATAAAATAGTACAGTAGTGGGGGTTGAGTGGTGGCCCAGAGTAGTAGTAGCAGTAAATAGTAGTTGTTGTTTCTGTTGCTGGTTTTTTGTTTGTAAAAGGGTTTTGCAGTAGCGTATTTGTAGAGTAATTGAAGTCTCTCTAATGGTGGTGGTGGTCATTGATAAACATCTCTCATCATCCTTTTTTTTTTCTTCTTTTCTTTCTTCTTCTCACTATATACTACAATACTACTACACTTTCTACTACCTATATACTACACTTAAAAATATCCCTTTTTTGTTTTTATTCCCTCCTCCCCCTTTCCCCCCCCTCCTCCCCCCCTTTTCTCTTTTTTTCTTCTTCTTCTTCTCTTCTTTTTTTTCTTCTTTTCTTCTTTTCCCCCACATGACACATTTCAGCAAAACAATAACACAAAAAAACAATGGTAATGCGTGATGTGATGATGAAATTTTATGAGATGAGGGGATGATGATGATGAGATGAGAAGATATGATGAATAAACCCCAGTAATGCACCTAAACATAAGAAGATTTTTTAAACACAACATCTCAACGGTTTTTTTGCTTTCCGTTCATGCAAGGTCGTGATTCAAAAACAGAATGCAAAAACAACGATGAATCTATCATTCATCCCTCAGGTAATTTACAACAAGAGATAGAATACACAACCACAGCTACTCATTCCTATCCTCACACTCCCCAATCCCACACGCGCAACAGTCACACACACACACACACACACACACACACACACACACACGCACACCACACACACACACACACACACACAGCAGCATGCATGCACGCATGCATGCACACACACCACGCGCACACACACTCTCTCTCTTCTCTCTCTCTCTCTCTCTTTCTCTCCCTCCCCCTTCATTTAAAAAAAAAAAATATAAGGATTTAAAATATGGTGTATGAAATGCCATACAGAATGCAAGGGGAGAAAACAAAACCTGTAGAACTACGGAAAACAAGAACTCTGAAGACGCCGTAGAGCAGCATCAACAAACCAAGATTCCTAAAATGGTTTATATATACATGATGCGATGAACTTGTTTTCTACGTGTCTAAAACAAAGGATAAGAATTGAGTGGATCGTAAAAAAGGTTGGAGGGAAAGACCCGGGACGAGGGGAAGGGAGTGGGGAGAAACAAAGGAAAGCGTGTGATGTTCGTTATTTTCTTTAATAATTTCTGAAAGGTATCCCATGGACTGCAGGCTACACACCACTATTTAATATATGTAAGTGTTTTGGGCCTACCATAAAGCTGAGCCAGAATATACTGTTGAACTGATAATTGATCAAAAGAACAACTCCCCACCAATTACTTTTTTCTTTTTTGGGGGGTGTGTGGTTGTGTGTGTGATTTTAACGATGAATTCAGTCTTCAAATACATGACCTTCCCCTTAGCTGAAGTCACATCTCAGGCCTTTGCACTCACCCGTGACTTTATCTTTGCGCCAGCTTGAAGCGCCAAAATAGTCCCATTCCTTTGGTTTTAATCTGTCTGCTTGGAACCACCTGGCTTGCACCTTGACGGCCAATTAATGAAAGAAGATGAGGAGAATCGACTTTCAGACACAATAAAAAAATTCTCAAAACAATCTAACTGCGCCAGTCTATAAAATTAATATTCCACCCATTAAGCAAGGCCTCGGCGCATTAATTTTTTTCGTGCGCAGCTCGTACGCAACTGAGGCCAAGAAAAAAAAAGAAAGAAAGAAATAGAAGTAGTATCTGAAGAAATTAATCATAAAGAACGCCTGATGATGCATAGCCACGCCTCTTTCCCTCCTCGGCACACACCAGCAATACATATCCAGATTTGGGCAACCCTGCAAACCAGTAATCTGACGCAATGGAGCAAAGGCTTTCAGGCGTCGGTGTGATCACTAGCTGCAAGAAGGTCATCCGAGTGCCAACACGTATGATCTCCCCTCTTAGGTCCTGGGGGAAATGGATTGTGGTATTGCGCTTCGCCTCTTCATTACTCTGCCCGTCCCGTTCTCGCCACAGAACGGGAGAAAACTGTGTGCAGGAGAAAAGGAGGTCTGGGAATAACTGGGGAAGGAGGGGGCGGCTATTGAACTGATCTTTTGATTAAGAATCAAGACTGGCAGAAATATACCTCTAGCAATAAACGCCGACACAGAGTGTGTTCTTGGAACGCGTCTTGATGCATCCGGGCAATATTCGGTTTGTATCAGGTTTCTGTTCTGGAAGAAAATTTTGTTTGGGTAGCGAATTGATTGTTAAAAAAAAAATCCATCAGAGCCGGTGGGGGACAATATATGATAAGAAAAATGAATACACGAACTATTAAATACAATGATAACATTAAAAGGAAATGAACACAATATCATAATGATGCACTCTCTATGAATTAGATTGATGACTATACCTTACCATCTTTCATTCGTTACTAAATGAAAAAAAGGACAGGTGTATCAGATGGGCTGAGAAGAAGTTCAACAGTTTTGCACCACAGCGAAATATGCATTGGACCTGGAAAACGGCAAGCAAGCAATCATGCATTCACTTCAGAGACAGATATCTGAAGTTGTTTAATTCTTCTGAACCAAGTATCTTTCTTGCTTCGTGAAATCCGCAAGGATCTAAATGGGTTGCACGAGCAATAAAAAGTAAGTGCCAAAGCACAGGTCGCACGAGCAATACAAAGTAAGTGCCAAAGCACAGGTTGCACGAGCAATAGAAAGCAAGTGCCAAAGCACAGGTTGCACGAGCAATAGAAAATAAGTGCCAAAGCATGAAATAGAATGGTGCTGTGGCATATCAGAGTCATGCTGATCTGGGGCCATAAATTTTTAATTCTTTCTTTTGTCGTGCTGTTAACACATGACTTTTTTATTCAAAATTCTGCGTGATTTCTCGGAACTTTTGCAGTGTCAGCTATCACAAGAAATGTCAATATACAGTTTTTTTGGTAAACACTTATATGATGCTGAGCAATGTTCTGTTGTGCCACGTTTGTAACTCGAAAACAAACAAACAAAAAAGAAAAAACTCCATTAGAACAAAATGATGAACCTACAAAATGCTGTCTCTTTTTTTCTATTGAGTTATGATTATGTTTCGCTTCCCTCTAATTCCTACCCACTATCCTCCTCTTCGGGATGAAATTTGATTGTGTGGTCCCTGTCTTCCCAATTGAGCCCTTAGTAAACTCAACTCTGGGTAGGAGCCAGTCGAGGACAGAAAAATCCCAGCCGGAAGTCCGGGATGCTAACCACTTCGCCACGGCGGCTAGTTCACGTTGTTGTGTTTTTTTCTCCGCAGCTGGTTCCAGATAGGAGCCTGAAGGTTGGTTTTAAATGCTGGACCCAAATGGTATATTCCATCGATTTCCCCACGTCCTCCTAGGATCTACGGGTGATTTTTGCTCCCTGTCCTGCCCTTTGTCACAACTCCTAACTGCTGACTTGCAGTTTGGCCACCAGATGTTAAAAATGAGCCTCGGCTCAGACAGGTGTTCATGAATGTCTTTATCTTCAGTTGCATCACGTCCTCCACGTCTCAGAGCTGTACAGCGAGATCGACTTGACGTTGGCATTGAAGATGCTATACTTTGTGGCTCTGCTTTGATTTCCCTGGAGGCGCAGATGTTCTCCAGCTTGATAAAGATCGATCAAAGTTGACAGCAGATTGAAAATTAGTCTGGGTGAGAAAAGATGAGTAGTGCACTGCGTGCTGAGATACAAAGTTTGGTGGAAAGTTTTGCAGGGGGAGGGGGGAACGGGGGTAGGTTAGCGGGAGGGGAAGATGGGAAGGCAGGGAGGGGGAGAGGGGAATAGGGGAAGAGGCGGGGGGGGGAGGTAAGTGGGCTTGACAGTATGATGGTGCGTCATGTTGAACAGTTATGCCTCCTTACACAGAGAGAGGGAAATGAACCGTCCTTGAACAAACAAAAGACAAGGTGGTCGTCACGAGGATGCCGTACACATTCTGTCAGCAAGTATTTCTTTAGTCAACAAGTACTTCCGCAGTCAGTAAGTACCTTGTCAATCAGCAAGTACATCGTCAGTCTAAGCAAGTACCTTGTCAGTCAGCAAGTACTTTTGTCAGTCAGCAAGCATTTCGTCAGTACGTATTTTTGTCAGTCAATAAGTGCTTTATCAGTCAGAATGTACTTTGTCAGTCAGTAAATACTTTATCAGTCAGTAAATACTGTCAGTCAGTAAATACTGTCAGCCAGTAAGTTCTTCGTCTCTCAGTGAGTACTTCGTCAGCCAGCATATTCTTTGTCAGTCAGTAAGTATTTTGTCAGTCAGCAAGTACTTTGTCAGTCAACAAGTACTTTGTCAGTTAGCAAGTACCTTGCCAGTCAGCAAGTACTTTGTCAGCCAACGAGTACTTTGTCAGTTAGCAAGTGCTTTGTCAGTCAGCATGTAAATTTGTCATTCAGCAAGTACTTTGTCATTCAGCAAGTACTTTGTCAGTTAGAAAGTATTTTGTCAGTCAGCAAGCGCTTTCTCAGTCAGCAAGTACTTGGTCAGTCAGCGAGTACTTGGTCAGTCAGCAAATATTTTGTCAGTCAGCAAATACTTTGTCAGTCAGCAAGCACTTTGTCAGTCAGCAAGTACTTAGCAACTACTTCATCAGTCAGCAAATACTTTGTCAGTCAGCAAGTACTTTGTCAGTCAGCAAGTACTTAGCAACTACTTCATCAGTCAGCAAATACTTGGTCAGTCAGCGAGTACGTGGTCAGTCAGCAAGTACTTGTCAGTCAGCAAGTACCTTGTCAGTCAGCAAGCACTTTGTCGGTCAGCATTACTTTGTCAGTCAGCAAGTATTAGCAATTACTTCATCAGTCAGCAAATACTTGGTCAGTCAGCGAGTACTTCATCAGTCAGCCAGTACTTCATCAGTCAGTAAGTACTTCGTCAGTCAGTTAGTATTTTGTAAGACTGTTAGTATTTTGTCAGTCAGCCCAGTACGTCATCAGTCAGCCAAGTACTTCATCAGTCAGGCAAGTAACTTCATCAGTCAACAAGTACTTCGTCAGTCAGTTAGTATTTTGTCATCAGCAAGTACTTCGTCAGTCAGCAATTACTTAGTCAGTCAGTGAGTAATTTGTCAGTCAGCGAGTAATTTGTCAGTTAGCAAGGATTTTGTCAGTCAGCAAGTACTTCATCAGTTAGGAACTACTCGTCAGTCAGTAAGTACTTCGCCAGTCAGCGACTACTTTGTCAGTCAGCAAGTACTTTGTCAGTCAGCAAGTACTTTGTCAGTCAGCGAGTATTTTCCAGTCAGCAAGTATTTTGTCAGTCAGCAGGTATTTTGTCAGTCAGCGAGTACTTTGTCAGTCGGCAACTACTCTGTCAGTCAGCAAGTATTTTGTCAGTCAGCAAGTATTTTCAGTCAGCAAGTATTTTGTCAGTCAGCAAGGATTTTGTCAGTCAGCATGTACTTCGTCAGTCGGCAAGTACTTTGTCAGTCAACTAGTACTTTGCCAGTCAGCGAGTACTTTGTCAGTCAGCAACTACTTTGTAAGTCAGCAAGTACTTGTTCAGACATTTTTCAGTCAGCAACTTGTTTCCCAGTCGGTAGATACTTACTCAGTCATCAAATATTTCTATGGTCATCAAGGCTGTGTGAAAATGTAAAGCAGTGTCCTCTCTTAGCACGCACGAACTCAACACACAGTCACACCCTCCAATTCTCGTGCATTGTGACTGTTTTTCAGATCCGTCGTGATTCATTGCTTATCAGTTGTCATTCTCTTAGAAGAACTATGCATGTGGCTGATAATTAAATTTAACGGTTGAAAGGTGATGAACATTGAAATGGGATGAACAAGAAAGTTTTTCCCTTTAATATGAACATAAATTCCCAAAAGCAAACTTCCTGCCCCGAAACTTTGTTTTCGCTGTCGTCATTCTCAACGCCGCGACGAGGCTTATCCCCCTTGAATGTTCCAACAAGGATGTTAAAAATTGAATCTGTAATTTTATATCACTTATCCTTAATATCTTTACGGTACCTTTACATGCAAGGGTATATTCCTTGCATGCAAGGTTATGTGAAGATCGTTAATACTGCCAAGTGTCATAATTATGTCTAATGTCATTCAACATTACTGACTGGTTTGGAAATCTTTCAGTGAAAAATGCGAGCAAAGCTCGCCTGAATTGTCCATCAGGCAAGTAAGGTTATAGGGAAAAAGCAATCTGCTCTCAGAGAAGTCTACACTGTTCCTGTAATCAGAAAATCTGTGAATATTACCTCTGATCCCTCACACCCACTCCAGTGCCACTTTGGAAAACTTCCTTGAGGAAGACGCTACAGAATGCCCAGACCACAGAAGAATGTCTTCAAGAAGTCTTTTGTACCAAGTGCCATTAGCATTTTAAACTCTAAAGCCTGTGATGGACTGCCATGACCCTTGTCTCTCAGACATGACCAATTCAGTCTGCAATATTATGCTTTTACTGTGACTATGACTGTGTGTGTGTGTGCGTGTGTGGGGTGGGGGGTGGGGGTGGGGGGGTGTACGCATGTGTTTTGTGTGTTTTAGTGTTTGGGCATTGGTGCGGGTGACTTTGTGTTTTTATGTATTGTTTTTATAATCTATGTAATGTTTTATGTCTTATAGATTTAATGTTTATTTCTTATAGATTTAATGTTTATTTCTTAAGATTTAATGTTTATTTCGCGCGCGCGGCGCGCGCGCGTGTGTGTGTGTGTGTGTGTGTGTGTGTGTGTGTGTGTGTGTGTGTGTGTGTGTGTGTGTGTGTGTGCGCGCGCATGTGTGGGTGTGTGCGTGTGTGGGTGTGTGCAGGTGTATGTGTGGGGGGTGGGGAGGGGGGGGTGAGTGTTGATGTATATACAAATACATGTACTAACACGAGCTTTTATGTAACGATTTATAATGTCTCTTTGTAAGGACTTATGTGCTTGCGAAATGATGTGGAGCAGAAGGAAAATTTCCGATGGACAATAAATTTCATTGAATTGAATTGAATATTACAAAGAAAACACAATATTGTGAATTCAAAACTGGCTTAGCTGTTGCAGGTGTAGCAACAATAATACTGTGGGTTCAAAACAAAATAAATTATCACCAGTTTTGTTGAAATTGGAGAATTATTTGTTTTTTCGAAATAACACGCTTGTGTTTGTGTCAGAGCATTGATGTTAGGAGGGAGGTCGTCGCGGGTTTGAAATAAATATAATTTACCTAGGTTTTGTTTGTTTGTTTGCTGTTGATTTTCGGTTTGTTGTTGTTGTTTGTTGTTGTTGTTGTCTGGGGGGGTCTTTATAACCTTGTGCTCCGTTGGAGATGCTACCCAATGCGGATGTGTGTGGGAGGAAGTCCGGATTAGTTCACGAGATAGATGGGGGGGAGGGTGCGATTGAAAGTGGAGTTGAGAGTGGGGTCGAGGACAGGAGGTGTGTGATATATACGGATAGCTAAATGTCAGTGATGAAGGGTCTCTTGACTATGACAGAAGCAGGCTCCTGAGGGGAAACAGATGGACAACATTGATTTCTTCAGCCACTCACAGAGGTGGATGATGACAGACATGGAACCTCAAAGCTACATCGTCTGTATGCAGTTATGAAAGAGGGAGAGAGGGGCAGAGTGAAGGGGGGGGGGGTGGAAGCGGAGAAAGAGAGAGAGGGGGGGGTGGAAAGCGGAGAGAGAGAGATAGAGAGACAGAGACAGAGTGAGAGAGAGAGAGAGAGAGAGAGAGAGAGACATGGGGGATGGAGGACAGATTGGGGAAAAAGGAAGGGGAGAGAGAGAGAGAGTGGGGAAGAGATAGAGGGGGGAGAAGACAGAGAAGTGGAGGAGAGAGTGGGACGGAAGATAGGAGGGGGCGTGGGAAGAGAGAGATGGGAGATGAGAGAAAGAGAGGGGGGAAACGGAGGGGGAAAAGGCATGAGAGAGAGAGAGAGGGAGAGGGGAGAGAGAGAGAGGGGAGAGAGAGAGAGTTTTCATAATGGAAAAGAAAGTGCTTTGAAGTGGACAAGAATACGACTCTCTCTCTCTCTCTCTCTCTCTCTCTCTCTCTCAAAACCTAACAAGAGGTCACGATCATATCGATCATGCTTTAAAAAAGCGACTGTTGAGGACATCAAATGGGGGCTGTTC
>CM031608.1:36989253-37006753 GCA_018398815.1 Conus ventricosus | reverse complement strand
GCATCTTTCCCACGGTGAGCTGCGCCTGGTCGTGAACACAATGTACTTCAAGGGGCCTTTTATTTTCTTCCCTGATCCATTTTCTGTGCCATTTAAATGGGAAACCGCACCCCACCTTCTTCCGACCCCCCACCCCCTATCCCCCCCCAACCCCCCCCCCACTCCCGTTCACAACCACACCCCGGGCCCCCTCCCAGCCCCGGCACCGCAATGCACAAAAACATCAATGAAGCGCAACGGGTAGCCCCCCGGGGGAGTACTGCACCCCCGCTGAATCGACCTTTCGGTGGTTTTCGTGGGCCTGTTCTGATCTAACATACGAGGAAAACCACTTACTAAGCCCCCAAAAGAGACAAATTGCTTAGTCCGGGGGGGCCGGCGTGGTGAGCTCTCCCCCCGGGGGGCGCCACCATCCGTCCAAAACGACACCCCATGAATTGCTGAACAGGTGACCCCAGGGAATCAAGGCCATAAACGTAAGGGGACGTCAAAACTGGGCTGAAGGCCAAAGGGTTTTTTTAATTCTGATCGATGAAATGAGATGATTAAATTTTGCACTGTTTTCCCCTCCCCGGCTAAACTGCATGACAAGCGTACCTACGCTTACTTTCAAAATAACCCCGGCCCAACCGGGCCCCGAGGATCAACCCGCTGGTTGGCGGGAAATTTGGCAATACCTCAAGACGCACTTTAAATCGATAAACTCGACTTGGGCCTTCTTCCCCCCAATGAGCCTGAAAAAAATCAGCTTTGTGTAGGGCGGGTCGGGCGGGAAAGTCCCGCACCCCTTGACGGGAATCGAACCGCGATCTCCCAACCAGTCGCCGCGACGCTAACCATTCCCCAGGGCGGCTGATTCCGGCCATCATGCACCAAAGGGGCAGAACATAGATAACAGACAACGACGAGGGGACGAGAAAAACATCACGTGGAAAAGGGGGGGGGGGATGGGGTGCGACATTCTTAGTTCATGGGTCCCAACCTTGTCCGCACAGCCCAGGCGGGCGCCCCATTCCCCCCGAGAACAGCTCCAGCGATCATAGCGGGCCTCAGAAGGCCCGGTCAATACGTTCTCACGTCGGTTTCAATGGCCACGGCACTTTAGGAAATGGATCCGAATTGAAACCGAGGGGTTTCCCCGTGTCGTTTTTTCACAAAAACAAAAGTTTGGCTTCGCGATTGGTGGAAATGAGGTTTTGGGAAGCAAACAAGAACAAAGTATTTTAACCCTTCCCTTTCTGGAACGGTGGAAAAAAAACCTTTACAGGAAAAAATTCCTTCTTTTTTTTATCGAATCACCGAGCAGAGTCCCGTCAGTCCATCGTTTAAAGATTTTATTCGTAACGATTGCGGGAAACGACAATATAAGACAGCCCTTGGGCACTTTTTTTAATGGGGGGGGGGGGGGGGGGGGGGGGGGGGGGGGGGGGGGGGGGGGGGGGGGGGGGGGGGGTTTTTTTTGGGGGGGGGGGGGGGGGGGGAGGGGGGGGGGGGGGGGGGGGGGTTTGAAAAAAGGGGGGGGGCCGGGGGGAATTAAAGGGAATAAACAATGCACAGGTGTTTTTGATACCCCTCCTACGCCGAAATACGGGGGAATAAAGGCAAACCAAAATTTAAACGTCCCTGGAAAAAAACATAAGTTGGAAAACATAAAAAAAAAAAGGGTTTTTCAACCAACCAAACAAAAATCATATACTTTTGTCAGTTTTGAAAACTGCTCCCGACTCGACACAATGACCCAAACAGTTCGGTGAAGGTCCCCACACAGAGAAGGGCCTTTCTTTCGTAAAAAAAATAAATTTATAGACTGTGACCTGTCAGAAAGAAGGTCTTATAGTTGATGATGATGAGATGAGAGTATATGATGAAAAATGTGAGATGATGGGAGACGAGACGACACGACGCCGACGACCCCGCGAGATGATGATGATGATGATTGATGATGAGATGATGATGATGATGATGATGATGGTGTTGGCGTTGGTGATGATGATGATGATGATAGATGATGATGATGATGATGATGTGATGTTAGTGATGGTGGTGGTGGTGGTGGTGGTGGTGGTGGTGATGATGATGATGATGATGATGATGATGATGATGATGATGATGAAAGAAGAAGTAGGGAAAGGAAAAGGAAAAGAGGAAGGAATTAGAATTTTAAAAACAAAAAAGATCAAAGCTTACAGAGAAGGATAAAGTTTGCCCCTAATTCTTTGGAAACACGAAAACGTAGCCTAAGCACAATAGAAGAACAACAGATGAGTAGATGGATGCTTGCTAACAATGGCTGTGGTCTTGCTTGCCTGTCTCATCCCCCGTTCTTTGACACGCTAAGCTTGCTTTATGTTTTTAGATGGAGAAGGAACATGGGGGAGTAGGAGAGGGAAAGAGGGAAGGAGGGGCGTGAAAAACAAAAGAAACGGCGTGGGGAGAGAGGGAGAGAGAGAGGGAGGGAGGGAGAGGAGAGAAGAGAGAGAGAGAGAGAGAAGAGAGAGAGAGAGGAGAGAGAGAAACGAGAGAGAAAGAGAGAGAGAGAGAGAATGAGAGAGAGACATATGGAGACAGACAGATAGGCAAAAAGACAGACAGGCAGGAAGGCAGATAGACAGACAGACAGACCGACAGAGACGGAGACAGGGAGAGAAGAAAAAAAAAGGGTGGGATGGCGAATGGGATTAAAACATGATATGAAAGAGAGAGGGGTGAGAGAGAGAGAGAGAGAGAGAGAGAGAGAGAGAGAGGAGAGAGGAAGAGAGAGAGAGAGAGAGAGATAAGACTAGAGAGAGAGAGAGGAGAGAGAGAGAGAAGAGAGAGGGGAGAGAGAGAGAGAGAGAGAGAGGAGTGGGATGGGATGTGGAAATTGAAAAGAGATGGAATTTGTTGTCAATAAAATTTCTTTCAAATGTAGTTCAGATCCACGAATCGTTTTTTGTGTTGTGGAAATAAACGGGCTTGATTCTATTTCGATAGAAGTGGTGAAGAAAACGTAAGCGTGTTTACGCAATTCAAGAAATTTTAAATACCTTCTTCTTCCGTCATGAACAAGCGAACACTATCAGGGAACGAAAAGCCAAATTCCAAAACAATGTCAGGAATTTCAGAGACTGTGCAGAGTGGCAGAGGAGAAGAAAAATACGGTTTTATATTTCATCACTTTGTTCATTCTCTTTCCATGTTAATCTTTGTTTTATTACCTCGCGGTTTTCCTTTGTCCTACGCATTTCTTAAAGTCAGATTTCTTAAAGGCAAACTGGCCATCTTTTCGGCTGTCTATACATTGGAGGATTGGAATTGTGTACAATAGCTAACACATGCTCGGTCGCACGAATGTGTGTGTGTGTGTGTGTGTGTGTGTGTGTGTGTGTGTGGTGTGTGTGTGTGTGTGTGAGTGTTGTGTGTGTATGTGTGTGTGTGTGTGTGGTGTGTGTGTGTGTGTGTGTGTGTGTGTGTGTGTGTGTGTGTTATGTGTGTGTGTGTGTGTGTGTGTGTGTGTGTGTGTGTGTGTGTGTGTGGTGTTCTTCAATTTAACGTCTATCCACGTTAAGTGATATTAGACAATGTTAGAGGGAAGGGGGGAGGGGTAGAGGTATTAAGTAATATATTCAAAGGCTTTGAAGAAAAACAGCAACAGCAACAATAAAATAGACAACTATGAGCTAACAAAGAACTACTGATCAAAACACTCAACATCGGCTCCAGTTTACAGAACCGAATAAATAGGACTTGATGTAATGAAACTGCAATTTTACACATCAGTGATAAATCTGATAAACGTGATTCATGAGAAACATTTAGGTAGGGATGGTAGGTAAGGTTTTATGTGCGCACATTGAAATGAAGGATGTTATGATTAGTTGTAATTTTTCCGTCACAAAGGCATGTTATTGTTCTTTCAGAAACTTGTCTTAAAAAGCATTCATATTTGTTCTTTATAAATTCAAAGAAAATGATAATCCCGGCCTGAATAAGGTAAGCTACTTTGTTGATTGAATTAAGTGTGTCATTTGTTTTATTAGCTGGCGTGTAGATGTGTATCTAAGAAAACATCCAGAATCTTTTTAGTTATTTTCTAAATGTTTCCAACACGCATTTTACTAATAGACGGGTCATCATGGACAGACAACTGGATTTACTGACACCATTCTGAATCGCTTGTATTTCTTGCTCCCCGCTTGTCTGCTCTAGTCAGACCTCTCATTTTACTGAAATAACACAAAGTGAGAAGGCAAACCCCAACTGAAAGAGATTCTGTACCCCTTTTAACAAATAAAAATGTATTAATTCATCGAATGTCTGTATTATTATATCTTTTTCTTATGTGTTGTTGATTTGACTGAGGGCAAATAAACCGATTTTGATTCGACACAAAAGAGGGCCTGAAGTGTTGGGCTATAGATAAGATTAGAAGATTATAAAGGGCATTAAAATTGGCGTTAGCTCGGTTGTTATAGGATCTGTTTTTTTCAAGGTAGAAAGATATTTTTCCACCTTTTAAGAAGGATTGCTAATGCTGCTCCTGACCTTCTTGGTATCTAAAAGAGATCGTCTACCCTGTATAATCTGATGATGAAGCGGGTACGAGTTTTTCTATATACTCTTTTATCTGTTATCGCAATCAAGTTTTCATTGCGTCACCTTTTGTTTACCATAGGACGATGGGTTGATATCAAATGATGCATCTTTGAAGTTCCCATGGTGGGCTCGGGAGATGAAGGGAAGTGAGTTTTTAATTATTTCGGTATTGGTTAATTCCGGACTCTTCGAATATATTGGAAGTGAAAGTCCAATTGTCGTAAGCAGGAGGAGATTGACTCTTGCTCTTTTAGCGGAGAGTTAATATCAGATCTCAAAACTAACTTATTTTTCTACATTGTTGTCACATGTTTTGAAGTTCGTAAGACATACTTTGCGGACAGCGAGCACGTAGTCGATACTCATACTAATGGGATTAACCATTTCGCGATATGTTCCTTGGGGACGATGCCATGATTGGAACACAACTATAGCTAGTTTGGAAAGCTTTGCTAATCCAAGCTATGCATTGTTTCAGCAAACTTGTCCGGAGGCACTGGAGAATAACTTCTTTGTCCGTAATGTGAGCTCTTGACGTTCTAGGGATAATGCTAGGTGTTTGAGTACATTAAGCATCTTGGACCCAGTTTTGTTTTTAGTATACTTTTAGAAATTTTAATACTTTTTCTGGCCGTTGTTAATAAATATTGTATATGAATGGTTCCACGATAACGTTGATAGTAATATATACTCCAAGAAATTGTCCTTCGGTCTGTACTCTAGGTTTTCTGTATATATTCGTAAAATGGGTGTAAATCTGGTCGTTCTATTCGCAAATGTACATGATTAGTTTTTTCCGGTGATAACTAAAGTCCATTCTCCATTCATGTAATTAATTAAGTTATCAAGTTCCCGTTGATCACAATTTTTATAAAATAGTTCAGCTGTCTTTTGGGGGGTTTTCCTTTTATGGTAATTTCTTCCAACATGCATTTGTCATCTGCTATTGTACTTTTACAATATTTTGTGACACAGATTGTGGTAAAATCATAGAGCTGAATATTGAATAAATGTGGGGGCAATTAACTGATACCCTGTGGGGATTCCCCTTTGGGGAAATCTTAAGGTGGATTAGGAGTTGCCTACGTTTGTTTGCATACTTCTGTCAGATAAGAAATTCTTCATATAGTATTGCTTATGTCCAGATAGACCCTTTCACTGAAGTCCGGCCGAATGTTTCTCGAGAATTTAGGCAAAATTAAGGGTAGTTTTGCTGTTGTTGGGAGCAAGTCCTTGGAGTTCTTCAAGTTTTTGGTGCAACTCATGGCATCACCAGAGGGGAATACCCCGAGTCGTATAATGACAGGAGGGTGAGTTACGGTGTAGTGTTTCTACATGTCCCGAGGGATAGTGACAAGGAGTTGCCGGACCTTGCTCGGTCTGGGTAGAGGAGTGTCCATCAGTCCACTGGCTGGCTGATTCAATGTTTCTCCTGTGGGCATCGAAGGGAAGGCGATAGTTGTCAGGTGGACCACAGTCAAGGGTAGGTGACCCGTCCAGCCTGCAGGCAGAGTACAAGCGTCCTTTCAGTCGTCCTTGTTCTGGGGAATGAATGGGAAGGCTTCGTATTACCCCCCCTTAGGCCATTGAGTTGATTTAGCTCTTGTTTTCTATAGGAGGTTGTTTATACTTGAAAAGCAATTCAGTCCTGGTGGTAGAGATGTCCAGGCCTTTTAGGACAATAGGGGTAGCTAGGGGGATCAGAAAATGAGTTTGTTTAGGTGGTTATGCATTAACCAATGGACCTTGTCTTGGTTAGCGATAGCTGCTGTTGTGTGTGTGTATTGTAGGCTGAATAGTGATTCCATTGGTGGAAATAAAATAACTTGGGGATTATTGGTACAAATCGTTGTGATGTGTGGTGTGCCCGTGATTCCATTGGTTGAGCCAGTTAAAACTCGGGTTCTCTCTTGTTTGTGAATGAATTTAAGATGCGTGGTAAAACTCAGGGAGTGTGTGACTCACTTAAGGGAAGTGAAACTCGCCCGTATTGTGGGGCTAAAGGAAAAATACAGCGTAGATGCCTGAGGTTAGCTGTCGCCTCAGTTGTCTCCTGGGTTGGGACGTAGACAGTGGAGGTTGCTGTAGCCTCGGAGCGACGACGAGGAAGAATTGTCTCCCGGTGGGGACGGTCGACAGCAAGACGTCGTCAGCCTGTTGGCTGCATAGACAGGGTGCTGGCCAGCCATCGGTGGGTGGTTGATGCCAGAGATAGATCTGTGGGAGAGGCTGACAGGAGCCTTGTCTGTGGAGAGGGCGAGACGTGTGGCGAAGTTGTGGTGGGTGGGAGTCCGGGAGAATCAGTAGTGAGGGTGCGACTCTTGTACACGTTGCCAGGGAAGTGTCCCCCAACTGGGGTTTGGCCAATCGGAGAGTCATACAACGGTGTGGCTGCTTCTGATCGTGGTCGCAAAGTGGGATGAGAGAATATGACGGTCTACCAAGGTATGCTGGCAAGTTACGGACGTTTTTTTTGTTCTTAAGTTTATAAAGCTGTGGCCAAACAGAATTGTGGAATTTGTCTTTCCTGTTTAATGATGAGCTAATTGAAGGAAAGGGGAGCCCGATTTATGTGATTGTCTGATTGAGTGTTTCATTGTTGTATGATTCAGATATATGTTGTGTTGTGTAGTGACGGGTGGGGGCTCTGGAGTTCATGTATATAATTGATTATTTTCTATGTAATGATTATTGTTTCTAGTCACTTTGTGCGGGCCCTTGTGAGTGACAGAGTGAGTGTGCCTATGCGGAGAGCGCTTTTTGGTTTTGTGTAAATGCGTAAATACTTCTGTCTATAACCCCCTTGCATCCCTGAATATGAAAATATATGGTTATACGAGGGGGCGCGTCGGAGTCCCGTCAACAAATTGGGGGACTGTCGTCCGGGCATGATCATAATTGAGCCATAAGTGATTTCGATTCTGGGTTTTGTTACAATTGCAAGGGATTTGTAAATATTTGTGTAATTGTGGAATCCTAGATTTTTTTTCTTACCTGGGAAGACGTATTAGTAATGTGTTGATTGTTTTTGATCTTTTTTTTCATGGATCTGGGCCTGTTGTTTGAATCTTGCGTGTTTTGGTTGCTGTGAGGTTGTTGTGGGGAAGCACCAACTTATTGATCGATTATTTACAAGTGATCGTCGTTGTGGATATCTCGCTTGATACTGTGGTTGTATAAACTTGCTGCCCCGATCGTGGGTTAGATAGCTTCAGATGTCGACTGATGAGGGTGCTGAGACAATGGGGTCCGCTGGAAGATGGAACCTCTAGAAGAAGGAAAAGCTTTAGGACTAAAGGGTCCGGAACCTGAGGGCATATGTAGTTTGAGAACTGGTCACCGTGTGATCGAGGCCAGAAATTCCAAAGGGAAGGCAAGGAGAGATATAGAGTCACGGGAAAAAGAGGAGAGAGAATGGGAACGGGAAAAAGAGGAAGAGAAAGGGAAAGGGAAAAAGAGGAGAGAGACGAGAAAGAGAAAACGGGAAAAAAGTGGGTGAGAAAGAGAACGGGGGTAAGAGAGGTGAGAGAAAGAGAACGGGGAAAGTGATAGAGTGAAAAGCGAAACGGGAAAAAAGAGAGGAAAGAGAAAGAGTGAAGAAAAGATAAGGCAGTTTGAGTTAGAAAATTTAACATTGGAGAAAAAGAACGGGACGCGGGAGCAAAACCTCAGTGAACTTTGCTCCACATGTCAGTCCCTTGATCATTTTGACATGGTTCGATGATAATCTGGTCCATGTAGAGGATTTCATTTCGCTATTTGAAAGGTTCCAAAAGTTCAGGGCCTTACCGAAAGAAAGGGGGCCTAATATTTGTCGGCGCTGCAGACACACAAAGCTTGGGCTGCTTTTTTCTGCGTATCACACGGTAAAACAGACAGATTATGAGGCGGTGCGTGATGCTTTGTTTTCAAGAGGTATCAAGTAACCCGAGATCGATATAGGAAAATTGTCAGAGAAAACGTTCGTAAATTAGAAGTGAGGACCGGCACGTCGTACAGTTCCTTTACGGCTAAGGGATCTCTTTGACATATGGATTAGGTTATGGAAAACTATTGTAACAAAAATTTGATATCTTTGAGGGAGGAGATCGTTAAAGAGCAAATTCTCTCCACTGTCGGTTGGATCTCTCAGTATTCTTGGCAGGAACAGAAGAGAACTTAGGAAGCTTTAGAGGAGCTAGTGAAGTTGCAGACGGTAGAATTGCCCTTGATCAGCCGTAATGGGATGAAGGGTATCGAAACCAGTCGACCCGTTAATGCACAGCCTCACAGCCAGGGGAGTGATTCGCCGACTCCCTACAAACAGGAGCGCGAGACCGCTGTTAGAAAAGCATTCTAAAGTCCCGTGGCATCGGTGGGGACTCATAGTGAATGTTAGGGTGAATACGCATCATGTTTTAAATGTGGGCGGTGTGTGAGCGGTCTTTTCGCCATGACTGTAGCGGAGTGCGAATTACATTCAGTTGTTGCTGTTGACTAACAATTCTACAGGATGGCAGAGTGCCACCGCCATCTACTAGCGGCAGTATGTAAACGAGAAGCCGGGGCTGTGACTGCTTATTCGATACAGGACTGACTCTAGGCTGGCAATGGTAGAACCCCGGTTATTGTGTGAGAGATCACTGACTATACCGGGGAAACCACTGCGTTGCGATATGCAGATGGAAGTATATAATCGGCTACCTTGTTGGCCCGTGTCAAAGTAGAGTCAGAGTTGTCAGGAGTCTCTCACTGCAGCAGGCAAAACAATCTTCCCTATCCAGCTTTGTTTGGGGGTAGGTATATCCTACCGATGCCATATCAAGGCATGACCGTCAAGTAGGGAAGCAATGGCTGTGCAGAGTAGGGATCTCCTACTGGAAAGTAAACAGAGTGCAGGTGGAGTGCACAGGCGACAGCTTGCTGTTGGAGGCTAGCGTGGGGCCATGAAGTGGCCATGGTGGTGGTGCAATTGTCCTATGAAAAGGTCGTTATAGTGGCGGTGCCGTAGGCCATGGGTCAGGTGGCCGTATTGGCGGTGCTGTAGGCCAATGGAGGTGGCCGTAGTGGCGTTAGCTGTAAGGCCTATGGGAGGTGGTCGCAGTGGCGTGCGTAGGCCATGGTGGTGGGCAGTGGTGGTGGTGCCAGTAAGGCCATGGAGGTGGCCGTAGTGGCGGTTGCGTGGGCCATGGTGGCCGTTAGTGGTGGTTCAAAAAG
Source organism: Conus ventricosus (assembly GCA_018398815.1). NCBI lineage: Eukaryota > Metazoa > Mollusca > Gastropoda > Neogastropoda > Conidae > Conus > Conus ventricosus. The sequence goes on along the minus strand of CM031608.1, from coordinate 36,996,982 downwards.
TTGTTGGGGTGCCGTGGTATTAGTCAGATAATGTAGGTGCCACGGTGGCGCGACCCCTCAGGGTCGGGGCCAACATGGACCACAGAGTAACTGGAAACCAGCAGCGGCTGGATTCTTGGAAGGCTGTTATAAACGCATGGCAAGAATGGTCAAAGGAGACCTGCTATCGTTAGGAAATGCCTTGAATAGTCGGCTCAACGGTGCAGACGAGCCAGTGTCGGAAAAAAGGAGGAACGAAAATAAGGATCATAAGTAGTGACATAGGCATGAGCGGGATTCGAACAAGGATTTTCCTCAGAGAGTAGGATAATTGGTTCGGTACGAGGAGTAAGGAGTACATCTCCTGGAATTATTGGAAAGGGAGAGGATCGTCGTCGCAGTGGAATAGGGTGCGACAGCCAATGTCACTAGACCCTCGGAATTACAGGACCCTGAGGCAATGGAACCACAGTGGGACTGAAACGCATGTGGTTTTGTTAAAGGATTATCTGGGCGTACGGCAGATTTTCACGCGCTCCTTTAAGGACTAAACTGTGTGAAAGGTTTGCTCTGGTCTCTGTTGTAAAGCTGGGACATGCGAAAAACTATCTGCCCTAGGTACTATTGGCGAGCACAAACGGCGGTCAAGATTGAGAGGGAAGGAGTAGGTCAAGGGGTGGAGTAATGCTCATGGGTGTTGATCTTGTAGTGTGAAATCAACCAGAAGCAGGGACAATTGGTTATGGAGCAATGCCTTCGGGTGCTGTGTTTGTGGTGGTGGTACTGGGAGACGTACAATCTGTTACGGACAGCTACTGTGTAAATAATGTAGCTGGCAAGTTGTGTTTTTGCTGATTTTGTTTTGCCCAGTATAGCGGCGGGGTCGAGTCTATGTTCAAGTATACATTTTTAGTTTTTGTCATTGATGTTTTTTCTGTCAATTGTGCTTGGTCATTGCCATTATGGGGTGGGGTTGTGTGCTTGCTCACGTGTTATGATTTATGATTTTTTCCTCGTTGATATCAGTTTGCCTTGTTGTACTTGTTCATGATCGGTTTTAAAGCGTGATAAATGTCTTATGTTGTGAAATCAGGATAAATGCTTGATTTGCATATTGTGTGTTGAGTCCGTGTGAGCAGTTTGGGGCAATCGCCTGAATTTGATTTGATGTTATGTAGGTTGTGGGGCAAACGCCTGAATTTGAATGTTGTCTTGTGGATTGTCGGCACTCGCCTGAATTTGATTTTTGTTGTGAAGTAGGCTGGGCCCATCACCCTGAATTTGAATTCTTGTGTTAGTAGCTTGCGGCCACACGCCTGAATTTGTTTTTGTTGTTACGTGGCTGGCCACAGCCTGAGTTTCTATATTGTCCTTGTGGTTTGTGAGCCACACGCTGAAGTGATTTTGTGGTTAAGTAGGCTGGGATCAAAAACCTGATTTTGGTCTTGTGGTAATCATGGTTGTGCGATATTAGAGTGAATGGATTGATTATTAATTTGTACTCATGGTCACTGCTGATATGCTTACAGAAATGGAGAGAGTTCTGATTATATGTGGGGTCATGTTTAGAGTAAATGTTGTGGCTCAGTTGTTAGACTGACCATAAGTGTGATCTATGGATTTTCTAATTGATTTATTGGTTTTAATTTGGTACATTAATCCATGTTGAGATGTTGATGGATGTGATGTCTGAAGCATGGGGTAGTACTGTTATATCGACCACTGCAACTGTGTGAGTTTTATCCAATCTAGAACATTCGTCCTATAGGAATTGGTGTTGGAACATTATTAGGTTCTGGGGTGTCATGAGTCGGCCGAATGTTCTCGAGCATTTAGGCATTATGAAGGGGAGTTTTGATGTTGTTGCGGAGCAAGTCCTTGGGTTCTTCTAGTGTGCGAATCAGGCATCACCAGAGGGGAATTTACCCCAAGGTCGTAAAAGGAAGGAGGGAGAGTTACTGGGATGTGTTGTCACATGTCCGAGGGTAGTGTCAAGGAGTTGCACGACTGCCGACGGTCCTGGGTTTTGAGGAGTGTCCAGTCCGTCACCATGGCTGGCTATTCAATGGAGTTCTCCGTGGGCCTGCAAGGGATGGCGATCGGTGTCAGGTGACCGGCTACGGGTCAGATGACGTCAGCTGCAGGCGAGTACTGCGACATTCAGTCGTCCTTGTCTGGAGGGGGAATGAATGGAAGGCTTCGGGCCTATTTTTGAGTGATTTGACACCTTGTTATCTATAGAAGGTTTGTAGTAATATACTTGATGCATCAGTCCTGGTGGTAGTGAAGTACAGGCTGTTAGTACAATGGGTAGCTTGGGGGAATTTTTTCGAAAATGAAGTTTGAACTATGCGAGGTTTTTGCATTAACCACTGGTACCCAAGTCTTTGTTAGCGCTAGCAGCTGTTGTGTGTGTGTTTGTGTAGGTGACTAGTGATTCAATTGGTGGAATAAAAATAATTGGGGAACTTTATTGGTATCAAATCGTAGTGATGTGTGTGTCCCTGTACCGTGTTTCAATTGGCTTGAGCAGTTAAACTCGGTTTATCGCTTCGTTGAAGATTGAATATAAGCTGCTTGGTAAAAAGGGAGTGTTGTTGACTCACGTAAGGGCGAAAGTGATCTCCGCCCGTCTTGCTGGGGCTCATGAAAATACAGCGTGAAGCAGAGGTTAGCCCTGTTGCCTCGTTGTCTCCTGGGTTGGGACGTAAGACTGTGGTGGTTCTTGAGGTTTTGCTAGGCCCAGAAGCCGACGACCGAGCAAGAATTTGTCTACCCGTGGGGGGACGGTCGTCGCAAGGACGTGTCAGCATGGTGGAGCTAGGGATCAGGGAGCTGCTCCATGACATAGCGTGGGGTGTTCTGCAGCCTGAGAAGATCTGTGGGAGAGGGCTGACAGGAAGCCGTTTATGTGGAGAGGGACGAGTGTGTGGAGTTCCGGGTCGAGATCTGTGTGAGGGTGACGACTCAAGCTACGTTGCCACAGTGTCCACAACGGGATTATTTGGCCATTCGGCAGAGGACACATCACGGACTCCTGTGGCAGCGTAAGATCGTGGTTCGACAGGTGGGATGTAGAGAAAACTGACGGTAACCAAGGATTGCTGGAAAGTTACGGACACGTTTTATTTGTTCTTTAGGTTTATTAAGTGTGCAATTGAATTTGTGGGTAGATTGTCTTTCCTGGTTAATGTAAGAAGTAATTGAAGGAATAGGGGCATGAGATTAGGAGATTGTCTGTATGGAAGTTTACATTGTTGTCATGATACAGTTAAGTTGTGTTGTGTAGTGACGGGTGGGGATCGGAGTCAAGTTATAAATATTATAGTTGATTATTTTCTATGAATGTTATTGGTTTCCAGTCACCTTTGTGCGGGCACGATGTGTGATGACAGTGTGCGTCTGTGCATTTGCGATGAGCAGCTTTTTGCGCTTGTGAAAGCGTAAAATACTTCTGCTATAACCCCCTGCATCCTGAATATGAAATATCATTTTTTAATAAACGAGGGGGAGCGTTGGAGACCCGTCACAGACCAGTACTTTTTAATTTATACAGTAATCTACCATGCCAGACATGGTCATAGGCTTTCTTTATATCAAAGAATGTTGCCAGTACATTTTTTCTGTGAGCAAACTGATGTTTAATCTGTGTTGTTAGTTTCACTAAATGATCAATTGTACTTCTCTTCTTCCTGAAACCTGCTTGATTGGTAGGGATAACTTTTCTTTTATCACAATGGTAAATTAGTCTGTTTAAAATGATCTTTTCTAGCAGCTTACCGGTGTGTGATGTAGAGCAATGGGTCTGTAATTATTTTTATCTTTTTTTGACTTTCCTTGTTTGGGTATTGGAACTATGATTGAGTGTTTCCATACCTTTGAATATGACCTTCATCCCAGCATTTTTGAAACAATTCATGTAGTAATATAATCCAGTTTTCCCGGCAAATGTTTTAACATTATGCTAGATATTGCGTCTGCTCCGGAGGTTTTCTTATCACTTAAAGAAAACAGCGTGTCTTTCAGTTCTTTCAAAGTAATTGGAGCATTGACATAATTTGCATTATCTGGTACTGGATCTTTATACATATCTTTTTGGCCTCGTTTTCCCCTCAAAGTTCTTATTTCTTTTGGAAGATTATTAGGAAGCATTGTATCAGAAAACATGTCGACGAACGACTCAGCTTTTTGTAAATTAGAAGGAAATTCATTACCTTCAATCCTGACTGGACATAATGGTAAATGTACTCCATTTTTCATGTTACTGAATTTTGTCCATATCTTTTGTAGATCTTATGGCTATAAACCTCATCTGTACAAAATGCAGCCCAATACTGCCGTTTCACTTGTGCTATTGTTTTGTTACTAAATGAATTCGCTTTCCTCAGGGGGATATGATTTTCTGTTTTTTTATCCTGTAAGTATATTTTGAATAAACGTTTCTTTTCGTTCACAACTTTCTCACAAACTTCGTTCCACCAGATGTTTCCCGAATGTTTGTCAGATTTTAAATTAGAATATTTCGGTATGGAACGATCAGCTGCTTGGTAACACAGTGTTCGTGATTTTTGAATAAAATTTGTTGATACATCATCTCTTATGTCATTAGTATTTTGCGATTTTAAAAATATTCTCAAACATTTCCAGTTAGCACACTATAATTAATTTGCTATATGTCTTTGTCTGTCGAAGTCTGGACTAAGTTGTCATTTAGAGTAATAATAACGGGTAAGTGGTCACTTCCTAAGCTATCAGTATGGTGTTCCAGTCACTATTTGGTACAAGGATGGGAGAAATAGAAAAACAGATCAATGCAGAAGCTCTTTGAGTGGGTATATCAGGGATCCTTGTGACTCTTCCGTCATTAAGTAGATAGAGAGAGCATCAACGATATTTTCGACAAATCTGTTATAGTCACAGAAACGTTATCGCTTCCCAAAAGGTGAATGAGCGTTGAAGTCACCAGCGATTAGCCATTTCTCATTCGAATCATGCAATGGACGTAGCCATTCAGTATTTTCTTCATTTGCCCTTTAGGTAAGTACACACTGACGACATTAACAATTAACGTCTGACTGATTTTAACCCTTGCTGCACAGGAATGCAGTTGTAATATGTTTGTTGGTGCCGGTGACGGACACACGAGTAATCCATTTTATCATTAATATAAAAAGCCGTTTTTGACTTTCTCTCCTTGCTCTGTCTTTTCACAGACCGAGGGAAAAAATAGTTTGACAGTTTGGGAGATTGTACGAGTCACATTTAACGACTGCAAAATGAGAATCTGATAACTGGAGGAAGCAAGGTGTTGAATAAGGTAAGGCAGGTTGTATGTATGGATCTGCAGTTCCATTGCATAAACCTGATAGCTTTACTTTCGCCCATGATCCTGCTTAATTACAGTACACAATATTTTGATATTTGAATGGCGGCAAACTAGTAACTATCAAAAATAGAGTAGAGTACAGAGAGAGAGAGAGAGAGAGAGAGAGAGAGAGAGAGAGAGAGAGAGAGAGAGAGAGAGAGAGAGAGGGGGGAGAAGGAGAGGGGGGATAAATATAGTACTAAGATACAAAGAATTAAACCTGGCGGATAACAGTAGTTACGAAGTGATGTAGTCAATGAAACGTTTATTTGCTGTCCGCAGTCAAGCAGTATCTACACACAGTATTTCAATACCATCTCTTAATACCTCGAACGTGTTCTGCCATGGGTCCCTTTCACCGAGGAAGCGTGGAAAACTTGTTCGGGGGTAGGCGTGTCTGGGCAGCTGATAAAGCGGGCGCCTTGATGTTTTCCTTGGCTTCACCCAGAACAACTGTCTCAGGTGTCGCCCCACGTTTTCCCGCAAGGACACTGGCCCCTCTTCCAGTTGGGTGAAGGCCGTCCTTCTTCAGTAGTCTGGTATGTAGGTTGCCATGGTGGACGAAGGAGACATTTTCCACACCATAGAGTTCTGTGGATACCAAGGCATTAAATAAGTCCCGTTTAGTTTCCATGCCAGAATCTCTAAGTGGTGCGATCTTGCTTATGACGATTTTTGTTTTGGGTGTCTGGCTGCTAGATCTCTGACAGAATCAGCAAAGATTTTACTACTGATTTTGGGGTCCGACTTTGGAGAGAGAGAGAGAGAGAGAGAGAGAGAGAGAGATGAGAGAGAGAGAGAGAGGGGGGGGAGAAGCATACGAAGGCAGACAGAACAATTATGCAAGCAGGGAATTGAGCGAGCACGTACGTGCGAGTGCGCGCTAAACGCACATGCACACAGATCCCTCCTCCCCCCCCCCCCCTCCCCGCCCTTTGTCCTTTGGGGGCGCATGCGTGCACGCAACGCACACACGGAAGAGTACACAAACACATACACGCCAACACACACACACACCACACACCACACAAACACCATCACTTTTGATATATCGTTTGTGCTTTGATCTATGTGTGTGTGTGTGTGTGTGTGTGTGTGTGTGTGTGTGTGTGTGTGTGTGTGCGTGCGTGCGTGCGTGGCGTGGTGGTGGTGTGGTGTGTGTGTGTGTGGTGTGTGTGTGTGTGTGTGTGTGTGTGTGTGTGTGTGTGTGTGGTGTGTAATCAGACAACAGGCAAAAGAAACAGGGGATGGGTTGCGTGGAAGCGGAACTGTGTAACAAGGTTGAATTATGTTTGCATGGCAGAAACAGATAAAAAAAGAAAGAAAGACGGACAGGAAGAACTAGATAAATGATATAAATAAAGCAAACAAATCATGAATAGATTATTAACCGGGTAAACAAGTAAATTGTTGAATCAAACAAACAAATAATCAAATGAGTTATTGATAAATCCAAGATCGATGTAAATAAATCGGTAAATCACTGAAACAAAACTTAACCAAGAAGTTGAAATAGTGTATGAAAGTCAGAAGTGATCTGTCTCAAGGGATGGAATGCGCCATGAATTTTTGCCTGGATAGTGAAGGGGTTAATATGTGTAATACATTTCCCTGATTTTCCATTCTCATTTTCTTTCTTCTAAGTTCTCCCGTTCCTCAACTTCCACCTCTTTAACGAAATGACGGAGGAACTGGTAGCCTGAATTTGTTTACACCACTACTAAATTGTTCTGCATCACATCGGTGTATATATAGATAGAGAAAAGGAGAGAGAGAGAGAGAGAGAGAGAGAGAGAGAGAGAGAGAGAGAGAGAGAGAGAGAGAGAGACAGACAGACAGACAGACAGACAGACAGACGTATGCGCGCGCGCGTGTGTATATTATGTATGTCTGTTTCTGTGTGTCTGTCTGTCTCTCCGTCTGTCGGTCTTTTTGCCTGTATTTATATAGAGAGAGTGTGTTTGTGTGCCCGTGTGGGGAAGGTGGTAGACGAGTGACTTTGTGTGTGAGTTGTGCATAAATGTGTGAATGCATCTATATGTTCGCTGGAATTCGAGCGTGCGGAAGAGCAGCCGCGTCGAGTGTGTTTGCACTGCCTCAATCTCTATCCGTGTGTCTGGGGGGGGGGGGGGGGGGGGGGATCTGTGTGCATGTGCGTTAGCGCGCACTCGCACGTACGTGCTCGCTCAATTCCCTGCTTGCATAATTGTTCTGTCTGCCTTCGTATGCTTCTCCCCCCCCCCTCTCTCTCTCTCTCTCTCTCTCTCTCTCTCTCTCTCTCTCCCCAACCGCATCCCCGGTCTCTTCTACACAGTAAAACAGAAGAAAAAACAACAACTTTATTTTCATTGGTAAGCGTCTGAAATGCCACACTCTTGTCTGTCT